>VXAY01002208.1:558765-638984 GCA_013399855.1 Oxyruncus cristatus
CGCGCGCGGCGGCCCCGCCCCAGGGCGGGCTCCGTGAGGGCTCCGCCCGCCCGGGGCGGCACCGTGAGGGCTCCGCCCGCCCGCCGGGGCCGGGCTCCCGCTGGAGGTGGGTGCGGAGGCTCCGAGGTTCGCCTCGGGCGAGCAGCGTGTTCCGTGCGGGCTGGAGTCCCGCCGCCGTGTCCCGGAGTGCTGCCGGCGCTGTGACCTCGGCCGTGAGCGGTGCCAACGCGCACATCGGTGTGAGGCGTGTTGTGTGGGAAAAGGTACAGGGGTTGTTGTCAGCCTTGGAATTAATTCCCTCTTCCCGTCCGTCTGGCGCTGTGCCCAGTGAATGTTTGGTTCTCTGATTCCAGCATCCTCTTCCCTGCGGTTGTGGCCGAGTTTCTGGAGGGCTGGGTTTGGGCTCCTGTGGAGTGATACTATAAAGCGGTGGATGTCTTGTCACCAACGACATGCAGCAACCACGCTTGGCTGATAATGACAATACAAATTCTGCTTTAGGAAAAGCAGAACAAAAGCGAGGAAATGTGTTCCTCGGAATATCATTCCAAAGGATGACAGTACAAAAAAAAAAAAAAAAAAAAAAAGAAAGAAAAAAAAAGGCAAAAAAAAAGCGCCACCAGCCTCCGCTACCTCGTGATATCCTGCATGGAAAATGGGAAACTTAAAATTGTTTGAATTACATGGTTACTGTAGAATCCAAAAGGAGGAAGTTTTGGGTCGCTAGGGGATAAGGAAAGATGGGTTATATCCCCATATTTATACTGGATGTTGTGTAAGAGATGGTATTGAAAGGGAGGATTCCCGTGAGGACTAAGAGCGTTGGATCCTGCTGAAAGGGCTCAGAAGCACCCAAACCACCCACAGCACCCATCCCAGCTGACTCCCTCATCCAAACAGTCCCCCCCGTCCAGGCAGAGCTCCCCCATCCCAGCAGTCCCTTTGGATTTTAAACACACGTGCACTCCGCAATTCAAACCCACGGGGCTTGTGTTTTCTTCTCTTTCAGCTCTGTCCCCGAGGGTAACTATGTTAGGAAGAGGAGCACCCTGGAAGCTTTGTGCAGGAAGCCAAGACGGTGCCACACGGGAGACGCAGCGGGGAGCCTTTGGCAGGTGGTGCTGGTGACGCACAGAAGTTACTTTGCCTTCGGAAAGACAAAAGGCGCCGAGCGCTGCCCATGTAGGTGTGCTGGTGTGCCCCCGAGAAGTTGGCTGGTGGCGCGGCGGCGGCGGCGGAGCGGCGGCGGCTCGTCCTGGGCAGCGGCGGCGGCAGATGATGGTGGCGGCGCGGCGGTGAGCGGCGGCATCCCGGCTCCGCCGATGCGCTTCCCGGCCCCTTCCCCGCTCGGAAGCGCCACCTGAGGCTCCGGCAGCTGAGCAGACATCGCCGACGTCGGAGAGGGGAAAGCGTGCCGGGGGCAGGCGGGTCAGCGCTCGGCTGTGTGCGGGTGGGCAGGGGGTTGGTTATCATGGCGGATCGGACGGCTCCGCGCTGCCAGCTCCGGCTGGAGTGGGTGTACGGCTACCGGGGCCACCAGTGCCGCAACAACCTGTACTACACGGCAGGGAAGGAGGTCGTGTACTTCGTGGCCGGAGTCGGCGTGGTTTACAACACCAGGGAGCACAGCCAGAAATTCTTCCTCGGGCACAACGATGATATTATCAGGTAAGGGGGCTGACTTCTCTGGTGGTGGGGTGGGGTGGGGTTTAAAGGGAAGGGAGGAGAATGTAGGGCTGGTAGAATACCCCCTCCTTGCTTCTTACAGCTCGGCTTGCACCTGCCGTTTGCAAGCAGCCCAGATTTGTTAGCGACAGCCTGTGTGAAAGCTGGGTTTCTAGATACTGTCGGTTATCATTATTTTGTAGCAAAGCTTCAAAATGTTGCAATAATAAGAGAGAGAAGGTAAGTTTTTCTCATGCACTGCACCAAAAGCAAGGCACTTGATTTCAGCACTGGGAAGATCTTAGTGCAACAGTGCTGCAAAGCCGTGTCTCCGGCACAGTGATCTTCCCAGAGCCGGGACCCCGGCTCATCAGTTCTGACATCGCACAGAAGGCAGGTGTAGCTCTCCTTGCTCTCAGCAAATCCCAGCACGAGAGTCTGTAAATCAAACTAAGCTGCTTTTAATATCATCCAGAAAATTTAAATCAAAATCAACTTCAGCTGTTTGCACTCCAGGCAAAAAAATCTCGAGCGTGCTGGTGCAAGATGGCTACAGAAGCACAGGTCTGTCTCCTCATCTGTCCAATTTATTGCCTCGTTCTCTCAAATTCTGCCCGAGAAGTGGATTTAATTGATGTTCTTGTCCTACAGAATGCTGATTTTTACTGCACCTCACAAAATAGCACAACAAAAACGTGGTTAAAGAGTTCTGGGTACCCTCCTAAAAATCTGCCCGAAATACAGAATATTACATTGGTAAAATAGAAAATTAATGTTGTAGCTACTACTGTGTGACAGAAATGTGAGCCTAGAATATCCCCATGAAGAATGTTGCCTGGTGATGACACTCCTCTGAGCACAGCTATGTGCTGCCCTCCCTGTTCACCCAGTTCAGCATGAATGAAGTGTTTTGTTGATGATGTGGAACCAGAGCAGTCCCAGGTGACTCATGGTGCGGGAGGGCTGTGGAAACATCTGCTGAAGGCAGAGTCCTGACGCTCCGTAACCGCCTCACACAACTGTCACGTAATCCCTGTTTATGGAAACCATCCGCTTTTCCGAGGAAGAGCTTTTGGCTGCTGTGTGTCCTCATAGCATCCTCCTCTCTACGATGTGTTAAAGCGTTTTGTCAAGTACTGTGGATATGCATAAAAGCTCATGCTGGTTTCAAAGCTATTACAGCTCCAAAGGGCTGCTTAAATACACACTGGGCTGCTCAGAGAAGAGTCAGGTATTTTAGATGCATCTGCGGTATCATGGCGTTAAAAGTTTTGCTTGTTGTATAGACATAAATTTTGATACTCTGTGGAAAAGGAAGTGTAATCCATGTAGAGATTTGTGTATTTCTGAGGTTATGCTTGAATTCTTATTAAATACTAGAAATATAATTTGTTAAAACACAGCTACGTAAGTACAGATCTCCCCTGAGTTTTGGTTAGACAGTGATGCTTTGGTTCTCTCAATATTGTACCTAATATTGTACTTTTAACTGTGGTCATCACGGATATGATTCATAAATGCAGGAATTTAAATTCCACATTTTAGGCTTCACACCTCTCAACAAATGGAGATGAATGGGATGAATGTACTTATCCAGTTTTTGTGGGTTTGTTGGCATTTACTTGCCTGAGACCAGCTTCTAAACAGCAGTGTGTGCATTTGCAGTCCAACAGGTTGTAATCTCTAAAGAGGTTTGAAACACCATTTAAAAAAACAAAACTTGCAGATTTTGGAGAATACTGCAAATCTTTGAGACCAGAAGACCTTGAAGTGGGAAGATCATCTGCTTCCAAGGACTGCTTTTGTCTCCTTTTGTGTTGGAAGGTTTCGGTGAATGTTGTTCTGTGGCAAAAAAATTGATGACCCTGTGATTCTCAGAGCTGATACCATGTATTATCTGGGAGTGTTTGTTGAAGTCATGAAAGGGGATATTTGTCCTTGGTGGAAAGGTCAGGTGTGGATGTTTAATGTGTTCTCACAAGATTAATAGTTCTGACTCTTGTTTTGTATCAAACTAATGCAGTTGGACATAATTTAGTTTGGGCTCAAGCAGGCCAGAGTGTATTGGATTAATGGAGAAATGCCGTTTTTCCCCAATCCATATTTAAAGGCGAGTCTGTCTGTACAAGGAACTGGATGTACTGCACTTGGCTGGTCAGGCCGATGTTCTGAGTGCACAAGTGAGCTCAGAATGTCCTGTTTTCTGAGCAAAGCCCCCACCAGGTGCTGTGCTTCCCAGCTCTTCCTCCTTGAACTTAACATGAGAGGAGGTCCTGAACCACCTGATTTAACCTCCAAGTGAGCCCTGCTTTGTGGAGGGGTTTGTGGGCAACTTCCAGAGCTCCCCTTCTTAACTCAAGTGTCCCGTGGTTCCTTTGTTACTGCCAGTCATATAACGCAGTTCTTCAGGCATGTTACTGAATTGTGGGGTGGCTCATATTATTGATTAGCAAGTCCTGTCATTAGAGAAGAGGATCAATATGTGGTTGAGGTGAATCAGCGTGAGTTCTGGTCTCTGAAGGGTCTGGGTCCTTTTTGTTTGTCATTGGTGAAGTTTACTTTATAATCAAAGAATATGAAATATATCCTATTCTTCTGCCTCCCTCCCGAGGGTGTGGATCACAGCCACTGCAACACTGGAATGGAGAAGTGTCCTGTAACTGATTGTCACTGAATGCAGCCTTTTATGCGGGGCAGGATTTGTGTTCAGAAGCTGATATGAACACGAGGGGGTTGTTTTGGTTGTTTTCCTTCTGGCGTAATTGAAAAGTGGGCAGCAGCTCATTGTAACGGCAGTGACTTTGTGTGGGAGTGAGAATCCTGCAATTCATGCAGCGTCACTGCCTTCCACAGGATCCCTGCGAATGTGGGATCCATGTGGAGCAGAACCACCCGCAAGGCTGGCTCCTTACTTTTGACAGGAGTGGAACACTTTCAAAAGAACAAAAGGGTTTCTTACTTTATGTTGTGCCTTACTTGTAGAACAGTGATCAATTAGATCAATCCTTGTTTTTCCCTTAATTAAGTGTTGAGTGGAGGTAGTTCTTTCCTATAACTGTTCTGCAATTTTTGCATATGTGAAAGCCATTGAAAACAGCAAAAGTAAAAATATAACTGGTTGAGATACTTTTCATCATTTAAAATACAGTTGATTTTATTTCTTTTTACAGAAATCATTTGTAAACAGGGATAGATTCCTAACCTTGAGGAATTTTTCCGCTGGTATAGTAATGAAGTTATATGTCTCCTTGTTCTTGAGTTCCAAGAATTTCTGCAGCACTAAACAGTTTTCCTGATTATGGCAAAGCTTACAGAGGGAACACCTTTGACAGGGTATTGAAGACTTCACCTGCACTTTTTTTACACCCCAGTTTCTTGTGGTATCTGATATTTTGTGTATTGTGCATCTACAAAAGCAGTTTTGCAATGCAGTTGCCTCCAAGCAAGTCTCCTGTGAGGCACTGTGCCTCCAGCCTGCTCTGCCAGCCTCTGTGCTGCCTGGGTGTGGTACCTGCAAAGCCCCCTGTTATCCCTGGGTTGCAGAGCACGTTGTTTATGTAAGGCAGCGTGGGATTTATCAGAATATTGCTGTAAGTGTCTGTGTGTGTGCTGACAGATTGGGATTAAACCACGGCTGTGCCAGTGGGATGAGATTTACTGCACTGACATACAGACTGGAGGCCTGGTTTGTTCCCAGGAGGGTTGTTTCAGGAGACAGGATGTGTATTGGAATATGACTGTACATTTTCTTGTCTCTCTGCCATTGGGAAAAGAAGGCATAGGGTGCCTGAAGCAATGTTGTGTGTTGTTGACTGTAGTAAATGTAATTTTGAAATTAGTAAATTGATGGCAGAGCTATGCAAATCAAAACCCCAGAGATAGAAGATATAATTGTACTTTTGTATTTTTATTTATCAGTATGTATCATAATATTTCTGCTTCTAGGGTGGTGCTTTTTGGAGAGATCTGAAATACTTTGTTTACTTGCCACGATTTGGATGGTAAGTGACAGCAGTTTCTGTAGAGCGGTGGTTAAGTTGCTGTGGATGCTGGATGTGTTTCAGGAACTGTTTTGAGACAGTAAGTGGTTAAACAAGTTTCATATGAAAGAAATTAGTGCCCCCTAAAAACTCATCTAATCAGCTTTCTTGCTTCCTTTGCTTTCAATCTCAGACAACCTGGGGAAAATGCAATTTATTCCGTGAAGTTCTGGTGGCTTCTTTTGCCTGCGCCTGTTTGCTGTGCTGCATTTAGATTTGAAGTCTTGCCCGGGGTTGCTATAAGCTGCTATAAATTTGTGTTTTAAGTATCCATATGAATGCATCAGGCGTGTTGGAATATGTAGTTGCAGTATCTTACTGAATGTGGGTTTAGAAATACGTGGATCAGTTCAAAGTGGGGAGAAACTCAGCAGGCATTTGTCACAATGTATCAGTGAGAATAGTCATTATTTACCTCCAATCTTCAACCAGAGCAGCCTGTCCTTCATTTTTTAATATATATGTATTTTTTTTTCTCTCTATTAACTCTCTGCACCTTTTCAACTTGTTTTTTTTCAGTTTGATTCGAGATGACCAGGAGTCATCAGGCAGTTGTATGTAATCACTCTTTACTAGGATGAAAACTCAAAATATATAAGTAACCTTAATTTCAAATTTTCTTCTTAGTTTGAAGAACGGGGAGGAGCTGATGGCACAGTTTTGTATTAGTGTTTTGTATTATCAAACTTTCTGCAAAAGTATATGTACAAATTGTGGTCTTTACAGATGTTTATAAACTGCATGTTGCAGGACAGAAGAGATCAACCTCCATGAACTATTACTGCTCTCTCTCTTCCTGACGAAATGCATGTCAGATAGATTTATGTAGGCAATTTCCAGATACTTTTTTTTTTTTCCTTCCAAGTCTTGATTAGATTTCTGTAGCAAGATGAGATGCGTTTCTGCCCCAAGAACATTTAGTTGTCTGGCTTTTCTGTCCAACAGACAAGTTGAATTTAAATTCTCCTTTAGAAATGGTATTTATAACAGACTGGGAATGAGACCTCCAGAGCTTTAGGGAGCCCTGATCTTAAGGCCATGTATATGTTTATGTCAAATCCCTTCAAACATTCCAAGAGCACAATGAACTTTGGTGCTCTGCATCTTATTGCTGGAACTTGTGTTAATGCTGGTGTTGGAGTCAGTTCTTTCTTCTGTGACAGATGGATTGAAATACACTGTGATGGTAATAAAACCAGAATATGAAATAAAGGTTACTCTCTGAGGGATATAGCAACCCTGCTATTTTGGTTGCCTAACTTTCCTTGTTACAGAAGGTTTCACTGGGGTTTTTTTATCAGGAATTTTGAGTGCCTTCATTACATTAGCAGACATTGGAATGTTCAAGGCATAATCCTGCTGCCTAGTACTACAGTTTCTATGTATTCACACTAATATTGATGCCTGCACACCAAAATTGGGCATCCATTCATGCCAAACATCTGCTTCCTCGTCTTCAGAAATTCTTCCATATGCAGAGTTAAATACTGCAAGCGTCGTTCACTTATTAGTTGCAAATATTAATTGCAAAATGACGGTATTTATAACAGTGAATGCAGCAGTAAATAACTAGTAGTAGTAGGAGGAGTAAAAAAAAGGAGTACTAAAAAAGGACAATAAAACAATCCCTCTAGGATTCTGAGGGATTCTCATCTGTTTAGAAGTTCACTTTTTCTTAAAGCCTATTGAAATGCTGTTCAGTGGAATTACTCTATTAGTGGCTGTAAAACAAGTTTCTAATATACAGTCATGTTCCCAGTCCAAGGCCTTGTGCAGCTACAGTGATTGTTGTGTGTGGTCTGGCCTCCTACTGCCACAGTGGGTTTATTTGGGTGTTTTTTAAAATATGTGGTGTCAGGAGGTGGCCTCAAATGTCTCACATGACATATATTGAGTGTTCATGTAAACTGTCTTTAATCACAAGAGCTATTTCAAAGCTTTCCTTGTCAGACTGGAGCAGTTTGTCTGGTTCTATGTGGGAATTAGACCAAACCATGTCAGTTTGACAGGCTGCTCTAGGGCAGCTCTGTGCTCGTGCCTTACAGTGCAGTCCCTCCTCCCAGGAGGGGTATAAATGCCTTTTCCCAGAGAGCTCCCTTTGCGGTTTGGTTGTTGTCTGGGGGGGGCCTTGTGGAAAACTGTCCCTCTGTTTGCTCTACAAACGTGGTGCTTGGTACACATGAGGGTCTAACCCACAATTACGGATGTCAGACAAAACAGAGTTTCTGTCTATAGTGGCCCTTTGAGTCCTGGAACCAGGCTGTGAAGGACTGCGTGGGCTCTGGGGCTGCGAAGTCCCAGAGAGGAATCTTGCTGCCTCTCTCAGCTGCACGCTGTGTTAGTGGCACGGGGCCGGCCTGGCGGGTGAGTAATGGGCAAAGGAGGCACAACTCCTGCAGCACACGCGAAAGGAGCAGCCCAGAGAGCTCCGGTACCTCCCTGGGGCACACACCCCCCTGCAGTGCCAGGCTGTGCCATCCCAGGACCCTGCTGGAGGCACCTGCTGAGCACAGCCACCTGCAGCAGCCACGCATGGAGCACCACGCCCGGGACAGTGCAGGGGGTGCGAGGGGGGAATGAAAGCTTGGATGTTTACAGAAAATTGGGATTATTGGACGTGGGCACAGGGAACAAAATCTGCTCTCTGAGACTGGATCAGATCTTTGAGTATTTAATGGTGTTAAATAGTGGTGTTAAAGAAACGCCACTGTCCTTTTATTCTCTTTTGTGGTGGCACTTCCCGCCTCTATTTATTTCCCACACTGCATCATTTAATCAGTTGGGTTCTATACCACACGTCATGGCATTCAGAATGTAACTAGAATTTTGGGGAGCTTCTTTTGCATGTGCAACTCTTTCAAATATAGAATTTGTGATAGAAGCTGTGTCACAGAACTGAAATATTTCACAGTAAGTTCAAGTGCAAATTTGATTCTTCGTGTTATGACATAAAATTTTGACAAAGAATAAATTAAGAGGGCTAATTCCCTTTATTTCTTTCCTGTTAAGTGGAGGGAGAACACCTTTTTAAAGGAATCTGCACATCTGTTTTAGGCTCATCTCGTCCCTCTTATCTCTCCTCTCTAATGAGGACAGTTCAGGTTATTAAAAATTATTCTTTTATCCTTTTAAATTATCTTTATATCCTTTTAAAAATTACTTTTCATAATTTCAGGTCCTCTGTGGCAGAACACTAATAATTCTACAAAAACAGCAATTTTATAAATAATTACGATCTTAAGAAAATAGATATAGAGTAATTTCTTCCTTTAAGATTAAATTTAGCCAAGAACTTAAGAGTTTTGAGGGCTTTGCATGTTTTGTTCCTTTCTTCATGTAACAAGAAAATACAGAAATTGCTAACTGTTGGCAGTTTAAAGGCTTTTATCAGATTATGACCTATTGTTTTATTGTCTGCTCAGGAGCTGTAGAGGAGAATGCTGGAATAATCTTCAAAAGCACATATGGCAAATCCTACAGTTTTCAATTCTTGCACCAAATTTCTTGGGTCAGTGTATGTGTTAACAATTTGTGTTGCAATATGGGTTAATGCATTACCAGAGAAATTAGAAATAAGAATATCAGACAGTTTGTGGCTTGAATTGACAATGAATGCCAGGCATGAGATGAAGTTTTTGGAGAGCTTGTGCACTGTAATTTTTACCTTAGATTGAAAGTGATTATTAGGTATGATACGTGTTTTTGCCATAGGTCTCTAGCATGGATACATTAAATATAAATTTCTGTAACTTCCTCCTGGAGAGAGGGTATTTTGCTCAGGAAAACTGTAAGGGAATGGAAGAGCAAGCAGGTACCTGAACTGTGTACAGGGACACATGAAATCTTCTTTAGCAGCTTGTGTTTTTGAAAGCTCTGAAGCACATGAATGCCTCAAATCAGTGCTGCCAGAGACCTGTTTCTTTGTGTCCCTGCACCCGGGGTGCGTTGCTATTTCCCTCTCCTGGCTGGCTGCCACGGTGTGGTTAAATCTGGAGTCTGCCCAGCCGAGCTGAATGCACTTGATTAGCTGATTCTGTTGGAACAGCACTGCCCTCATCTTACACTGGCTCTGGGCTCCGGGAGGCTGCTCGGCTCTACCTCCAGTGCTACGGGAGCGTCAGCAAACCCCGCTTGCTCTGGGAAGGGGGATGCGCCGCTGTGTGTGTCCTCAGGCAGGAGGGGACGGGCGAGGTGGGTTGGGGAGGGAGAGACATTTCAGTCTCCACGTGAACCTGGCAGCTCTGGTGGAAGCTGCTTTCTCTGCTCCTGGCAAGGGGAAGGCAACCCCCCTGTAACATCCATGATACCATAAGCTAGAGAAAAACCCGAAGTATTAGCAAATGACAAGCAGTAAACCAGATTATAAGTGCCTGAGGCTACACGCTGCCAGGCAGTTACATAATGGCACAAAACTCTCCAGCCTCCACTGCAGCACCGAACCTGAAATACAGCAAAAAGATCTCCCGGGAGCCCAGCTCACAGATTTCACAGAAGGCACAACCCCAGGTTCCCAATCTCTGCTCTGAAGACTTGGCTAAGGAATTAAGAGAAGTAATAATAGGTGAGAAAATGTGTTGTAGCACTTATGTAAAAACATACAGAGTCATAATTCCATGTTTGTTTATATAACTCCTGGTATTAGTCTCACAAAACTGAAGTTTGAAAGGCATTCTTTGGATCACCCTAATTCCCCCCAAATACAGCATGTCAGGGATTTTGGTAGTGTCAGAACTTCACACCTGCTCCTTCCTGTTTGTGTCTGCCACTGGCTGCGCATCCATTAAAACACAGGGAACATTAAGAATGATTTGGATCGTTAATAACTGTACGTTGCATTAGAACACATGTTTTGAATAACTGTGGGGTCCTGTATTCTAAGGATGCCTAATGCAGCTGGTCCTAGGGAAGAAAAGTGGGGTTGGATATCTTTTCAAATGTCTGATCCGTCACTCACCGGAACAGGAGGGTTAGTGAGCACTTCCAGGGACACTCCGGCTTCTCAGGAATTTAATACTGAAAATTCTGCTTGTGGAAAACATTCATTGGACTACGTGGCATTCCTTTGTATTTGAAACTTGCTGTATTTACCTTCTGTTACAGTTCATTTCTAAGTGACTGTAGAGCAATCCCATAAACATCCCTTAGGGTAAGTTACTGGGGAGTTGGGTTTGCATGTGGTTTGTGGGCTTCGAACAGCGGGGCAGGTGTTGGCGGAGTTTCTTTCCCTTGTCTGGCTATGGTGTTGCTTGAGATCCCAAAGCCAGGAGCCTGAGCTTACTGGATGTGCCAAGGCAGGTCACCTCAAACCTCTACCAAGTTTGTCTCCTAAAATAACAGTAAGCAGAGGTTCTGAACCATTTCCCTTCACGTGTTTTTTTCTCAGCTATCCATTTTGTAGCCAGCACAGAAGGGCAGTTACTTGATTCAAAGAACATGCTAAACCCCCAAACTCTGTCTTCCCTTCTTGCTATTTCTCTTCTCTTTCTGTAGAGTTTCCACAGACATGATTTGCTTTTTAGCTCTGTGGGCACTGCCTTATGTGCGAACATATGAATTGCTCTGTTACACAGATGGATCATTTGAAAAGTTTGGAAGTAAATTCATCTTCCATGTCTGAAATTTCTAGAAAATACTTGAATTTCCAAGGCTCATTTGTATGCTCTGGTGAGAACAAAGGTGCGGATCTTTAACTTTGCAGAGCCTGGTGAATACGTGAGTGTGACTGGGCATGTGAGGAGATCCTGGATGTGATCCTGCATGGGAGATGGGTGACAAAACTTTATTTTTGTAAGTGTCTGTGTAAAGAATATTGTACATCTGCACAGAGAGTCCTGATCTCTGAAGCTGCCTTGTGTGAGCTGTAACATCAGTTTTTGCAAGAGAGCTGACAAGGCAGCAGCCATTTATCTGAGGAAGGAATGCTTTGGCCCTTGTGCCTACATCAGTATAACTTCACAGTTGTGTTTTGGTTAACTGTTAGACCTGGTGCTGGGTCAGGAGGCAATTTAAATTAGGAATAATCAGCGTATTTTGTGTTTCAGCAGAGGACAGAATAAATGAAGTATGAATACACTGCTGTTGGATAAGACAGCTCTTTAGACTGCCCTGTTTCCTGCTGCATTAGAGAGTTATTTGATGGAATTATTGCGAATGTGCTCTGTACGCTGTGTTGCACTGCACATTTTCCTCGTGGTACCCATAATGTTTCATTTGTAATCCCTGGGACTCCCCACTGCCTAGAGGTAAATGCTCTTTTACCTTGTCATTTAGTTTGGTGGGAATTACTTTATATGTGATGACAGTTAAGTGCTCTGCACACTTTTTTTTCCACTGCCTTCTCCCTCCCTATCAGATACAACCATTTAACAAGCCCAAACCCCTCCAAACTGAGCATATTCTGCAGCTGTCACAGCTTACTGCCAGCTGAGCTTACTCCCAGTACTTTCTGGGATCCACCTCAGTCTTTGGCAGGATTGTGTTCTGGTTTTTAAACATGTATACAACACAAATATATATACACAGGATTACTATAGGATTATGTAGTGTTATATCATGTGTAAACATAAAAATTATATATATTTGGCTTTCAAATAACTTGTTGGTTAAATGTCATCCCCTTTAACTTCTAGACTTCTTTAACCTCTCTTCTGTCCTGGAGGTAACAGTAAGGAGTGAGGCTGTCCCTTCATTCCATTTATGAATGTACTGGACTTAAACCTGGAATTGCTAAGCAGTTGGAACTAAATAGAGATATTCAGTATCAGCAGATCTTAGCTTTGTCTGAGTTGTCACAGAATTTTAGGCTCCTAGGAAATGTTACCAGTTAAAAAAAAGCCCTTGCATTGTGACAAGAGGGTTTATTTGGCTCTGGTATGTGATAGAAATTAAAAAAAAAAAAAGAAATGGTAATAGTCAGCAAAAGGCAGCAACAGCCACAGCCACGGCTTGGCTGTGGGGCTCGGGCTGGGCCTTTGAACAGCGTGCCCCAGTCTGTTTGATGGCAGTAGCAAAGCTCTGAATCCCAAACACCAGAGCTTCCCTGCTGTCAACATGGATTGAAGGCAGGAGCGTGAGCCATCCCGCCCTGCCCAGGAGATGCCGGCGGTTTTTAGCGTTCGTTTGTGTCTGGAGACAGAGCACGGCACTGCACGTGTCACGGCCAGTTCCGCCGTGCAGGCAGTGCTCCTCTGGCACTGGTAGCAGACTCTTCCTAACGCGCTGGCTTGCAGCTTTCCCCCCGGCTCTCGAGTCGCTGGCACGGAAGGAGTTTCCTGGTACCTTTGGCACCCACCACCCGGAGTGGGAAAGCTTCGGTGCAACTGAAACTGAAGTAGGTCGGTCTCCTGTTTTCTTCTTGGGTTGCTCATGTATGTGGCATTTCCCGGACTTGGTTGTTCAAACACATTTTCCCTGTCTTATTTGGAAAATTTTAGCATGTCTTTGATCAGCTGTTTCATAAACCAGTAAAAATCCCTGAGGAATTTGGTTCATAGGAAAAGTTGGCAGCATATCATACATTTTGTACATAATCTTGTTGTTAGACATTTCGTTTTTCCTGACTAGAATATTCATATTTCAAAGTACGCTTCTCTTGATTTGATAATTTTTTTCTCTTGTCTCAGATTTATGATATTTATGCTTCTTACATTGTTGTCACAAGAAAGCTGAGCTGCCAGTGAATGAAGAGCAGTGCTTCTCACTGGCCTTGGGGGAAATGAGCTCAGAGTTATTAATTAAACTGCCACACAACTGCAGGAGCCTGCTCTGCATGAGACCCCCAGTCACGCCCCTAAAGGCTGCCTCGGGGTCTCTCTAGCTCTTGGAATGCTATGGGGGAAGTTTCCTTGCTGTCTTGTTTTCTCTTAATTCTTCTTTGGTTGTTCCGTCCTCACTCCTGTGTGTAAATTCTGTTGCAGCCCCTCCCCTGTAGTGGTTTATTAGCTGGCGTAGCCGTGGCTATTACGGATCTTACCCCAAGATCAAATATCTAACTCCAGGTTCCAGAAGTCAGTCGGGTCTCTGAAGGTAATCTGCTGTGATACCATGTGCAGATTCCTGGGAACTGCGGCTTTCCCGGCGGGGTGTCGGGGCAGCTCTCAGCGTTGTGCTCACCCACACTGCGGTGGCTGAACTGCCTTGTCCCGACTGTAAGGAAATAATGGAACATCTTCCCTGTTTGTTCATATTTTAATTTTCTGTGGTCTCTTGAAGGTTCAGCGTGTGTTGCTTGTACTCAGTTGTGCATCAGCAACCAGTGGAACGTTTACAATAGAGGGGTTTATGTGAAGAAAGGCCTGGATTGTCCCCAAAATACTCACCTGAAACCTAAGGGAGATCATTTTTACATGTAAAAAGCTATTCCCACCTTCCTGGGAGGAACCGTGACTCAAATGTGTGTATTATCTGTGAGGAGATTAAATGGAAACGTAGAAAGGCTCCTCTTCCTAAACCTACTATCGAGGTGTGAGGGCGGTTTTAAAATGAGGAGTTCTTGGGAAAAGAGATGGCAGTCTTCAGGTTTTATGGGGGCTTTTTGGAAATGTACCCGAAGGTGTATTTAGATTTGTTCTTAATGCATATGAAATAACAGAATATATAGATTTATTCTGTTGAAGCTCATTTCCAAAGTAAAAAGGCAAACATTTCTAAATGTATTTATGGCTTCATTATAAGATCATAAAAGCCAAAGCATGTAATTTTACTATTTTAATATTTAAACAATGACTGTGGAGTAAAGCCTTGGCTTTCACAATTTTTTTTAATTCTGAGATAATTACAGATCTTTTTTTACTTATTCCAGCTGCCTGCAGAATACAAAAATAAAAGCAAATGTATGCAAAATGCATTGCACAAATTAACATGCATTAAAATTCTGGTTATTTCTCAGCTACTCTGATATTTTTGCAAGAGAGAGCAGAATGTGGATTATGTGTCACACATCAGTCATCTCTATTAATATTTTGCTTTCAAAAAATACAAATATAATCAGAAAATATTGATGGCTGTATTTTCAGCTGAGCTGCAACTCTATTAGTACTACAAACTGTAACAGAGATATTTTAAACTAGCAGACTTAGGTGCCACTGCCGTGGAACCCAGAAAGGGTAAACTTCTCCTCAGTTTTGTTATTCCTTCTTTGGCAAATCTGGGAATTCCTCCAATGCACTGTCCCCTAAATTAAGTCCCTGGGCTTTCTCACATACAGACCGTGTGCTGTATCCTTATGTTGTATGTGCATTCCTTTGCACATTTATAGCGCCACAGAGACTGAGGAAGGCAGTGTGTTCTTCCTAAATACCAGTACAATGTTGGCATTAACTCCTGATTTTTGGGCTTAGAACCTCAAGAATAAGATCTGGTATTGTAGAAGTCCAAGGAGGAATTTGATTTTTCTGGTGCTGGTGCATTACAGCTTCTCATCTGAAAGCGCTGCTCATACCCCCGTGAGTCCGAAAACATACATTTTTAGAGCTTGTACAGCCTTTGTGAGATTCCAGAAGGCAAAAGCAGAGGAAGATTTTACTTTGGCTTGTGTAATTATTATTAACATTTCCATTTGAAGCTGCTTCTTTCTTTGACTTTGTTAAATCGTGGGCTGATGGAATAATATAATGGACTTTCTAATGGACTTTCTGGCTCCTCAGGCAGCTTTCATGTGGCCCACCGTGCTGGGGTGAGCTCCCTGTTCTGAGTAACTAAAAAAGCCAGTCCTTTTTTTTCCTCCTTGGTTTAATTCCTTTTTTCTGTAATAAAAGCATAAAAAGTGCTTCCATAACATGACTTAGAGGAAATAGTCAGTGATATCACAGGATAATACACCTGACATCCAACAGGTGTTTAGTGCAACACCTGTGTCTTAGGCACTGGAGATTGCACGGGGCAAAGGCCCTGGCTGTAGAAGCAATTTTGTGGTGTCAAGTTGGTGTGGGCTGCAGGATGAGCTTCTTTCCCTCTGCTGAAAAGCAGCTGTGTGCTGTGAGGGGGTCCCGTTGTGTGACGCCTGTTAAGCACAGATTGTTCGCAGGTGAGGGTTTCACTTGGGTTTAACCTGCTGAGCTTGGAACTGAAAGAACTTGGGCAGTGGAAATACCTGCAGCTGGAGCTGGCAGGGGCCTCGTCTGGGGCAAACGTGGGGCAGCTGGGACGGGGCACCTGGGGGCAGATCCAGAGCTCAGTTATTAAACTGCGCTCCCAGCAGCTGCTCAGGAGGCCTGGTAAGCGCTTCCTTTGATATTTAGGCTTTTTCAAACAAAAAAAAAATCCCCAAACCCCTGAAGTGCCCAAGCCTGTGGTAGAAAGGAGAGAAGGGTAGAGTGGAAGATTCTGGTCAGCATTAAATCTACGTGTGTTTTGGTGGTGTTTTAGCACTTCACCTTTCCAGATTTATGTGCAGAGCATTGGTATGTTACTGGAGAATCATTTGATGGTTTTATCATGATGCTGCATAACTTCATCATCAGGAGGATGGCAGAGTACAGAGAAACCAAGGGGTTGGATTTTGTCCTTAATTATTTTCTATTTTGTCTTTAAAAAGCAGTGATACTTTTTAATAATAAGCTATGGCTGGGTGACAAGTCTTTACGTGCCCTCTGCAGCTAGGAAACCAGATTAATTCTGTTGTCTGGGAAGTTTAACAGGGTTTTTGTGTAATCTGTTCCCCACAAAAGAGACACTTGATACTTAAAAATCTTCAGGTTGTGTTGGATGATGTAGAAGCCAGATAACAGCCATCACATTTATTTTAGCATGTGTACTTCTCAAAAAAATGAAATTGTTTTGTGTGTGATACTCCACATAGAAACCTTTCTTGTTTGAATTGTTAGAGAAAAGGGAAAATGGATTTATTAACATGTACTTGTTAAAAACCATCTTTGAATTTTTAGGCATGGTGTTTGTGTTCTCCACAATTAACTGGCAAAGCTGAATTTCAGAAGCCTGGCAAGAGTGCTCAGAAAACTGATATTCAGGACTTTGCCACGGATCCGCTGGAAGTGGAAGCTCAGAGTCCAGACCCATTCTAATGTTCTGCAATGGTTCCATGTCCCTCCGGCCCCCACGTACTGTGCATTATACCTTGAGGCTTGACAGCTTATGGAGCTGTTGTCATTCAGAAAGTACAAAAGATCTAATCCCTTCTCCACAGGAAAATTCTTTTATCGCCCTCAGTGCAGTCTGATGATCCTCTGGTGTACACCACCATCTTTTTGAAAAGTAACAAAATGGTTGGTCTTGGCTTTGCTTTCCTGGGAGATGATGAGAAATGTCAGCTGGCAGCGTTCAGAGGGGAGAGAAAAGCATCCTTAGTAGCACTGCAAACTCCCCATGTTCTGAGGTGTCTGAAAAGGAAGGATTTTCTCCAGTCATGTTTGATATTGCTGCATTTATCGTTTCTGTAGATGTTCTGTGTACAAAGAACCATAATTTGCTTCTGACCCATGAAATGCCCCTTGGTGTGCATTTATTTGATACATTATTGAATCAGGCTCTTGCTCTTCTCTGCTTCTTTCCGTTAAAGTACTTAAGCTTAAAATATGGTGGGACAGGATTGTCACGAGAAGAATGCCCAAGTAGGATGCAGCTGTCACACTCTGCATTCATTGTACTTGAAGCAGGAACACTTTCCCTGGACCTAAAATCCTTATTTCTGGTCAGCACTGAAAGACAAACCCATGCAAACAGTGTCATTGTCCCAGTGTGGATTTTTTAAGGAGAGCCTGTGAGTTTTGTCGGACCACACAGTTTGTCATAGATGGGAATACACCTGGGGGTTTCCAACTGGATGAGATGAAACCACTTAAACTGAAAATTAAAGTGGGAGTGGTCCAGGGAAGTTATGGCAATGGCTGGGTTTTTCCTTGTTCTTGGTAATATTTCCCATTTCTCCTTGACTGTTCTCTGGGTTTTTTGGTTATTTTTATCACATCTTCTGTATCATATTCATTTTGTAGCCTCTTCTTGATTCCTCTTTTTTTCAGCTCTGTCTTTTGCCTGTCCTGTTTCCAAGATTTTCTTCCCGTGTCCCTTTGGTGATTCCCATGGTGATTGACATCATCATGCTGTGGGCGATTAATTAGCGCTCACAATTTGCTATTCACTGTGACCACCAGTCTTGGAGCTCTTGGCTTGATCTGAATTATCATCGCATCTCTGCTCTTGGGAGAAAAGGCACAGCTACATTCAGGCCATTTTTAGTTGTCTCAGCCCTGGAATGTGATAAATGGGAAAAATAAAGGGTTTGATTCCCAGTGGCCATGCACAGTTTGTGTGCCTGGTTGGACTGCACTTTGGCTCTGCTATTTCTACAGTCAGGCTGAAACAGGGTGAATGCAGGAAAAGAAGGAGGGAACAACATGTGACAGTGATTTCTCAACTCACAGCCTTTTCCTGATGTATAAATTACATTTTCAATCACAGTGTCCAGACCAGCCTTCAAATTCTTTATACCAGATGCACATAAAGGTTTTGCTCATTTCTCTTGAGCAGTACTAAGTTAACAGCAGTGTGTAACTAGTTTTCCATGTATTGGGAAGTTGCTGGGTTACCCTGGTGCCATTTAAGTTGCTGGTTTCATCTCAGCATCATAGACCAGGGTTCTCTGTTTCCAGTATAATACTTTGTCTTTCTTGAAGAAATAGTCACACCATGGTACACACAAAGAGTTCTGGATGTGCCCCGGTGATGCCATTTTGGGGGTTATTTTTAGAAATTGCAGCAGGCTGCAGTCATGAATGCAAATGGAATTAGGCTCGGATGGAACTCCATGCACGCGTGGGAAAACTGGAATATGGGTTCTCTTTGGGGTGGTGTGGCTCATATGCTGTATATATTCCCTGATCACTTGTTGCTTAAAACCCACAATTCATGAGGACATTTTGTTTCTACTTACCTTCTGTGTCATTAAATGGGCTTTGGATAAAATCTCCTGGGATTTCTTTTTGCTGGGAGAAGCTCGGAGTTGCAAAATATCCATGAGATGAACATGGATGAGAAAACCAATCCTTCAGGAGCTGTGTGACCGTGGTGTTGCTGCAGCCCCGTGTGAGAGGAGCCCCAGTGCTGCAGGATGTGCTGCAGTGCCCTTCCCTTTTAGGAAACCTGCCCAGTTTTGCTCTCTGTACAGATCCATGAGTGTAAATCAGAGCCAGCCTTAATTAAAAAGCAGAACGGTTTTGCTCAGAGCATTACATTTTAAGGGTTTATTTTTCCTCCTGGAAAACTGAGGAAATTTTAATCGCTCAATCAAAAGCCATTTATTCTTTACATTTGGCCTGACTCTGTGACCTCTCTGTAGCTCCTGGTGCCACGACAAATTCCATGTTCTGCCAGGCTTATGTGGCCTTTTGGGCCTGATGTGTCAGGACTTCTAATAGGCACTGGGCAGATGAACAAACCTTACTGAAACGTGGTGGAATAACTCCCTGGGCTTGAATAACAAACACTGGCAGGAGGAGCAGGTCAGCAGGAATTCCCCAAGGACGAAGAGTGGCAGGAATGGTTATAACTTTGTGTGCTTCTGTCACCTTTTTACCACTGCTGAGCGCTGGAAAACCGTCAGATATAAAATCCTTGTCCCAATGCTCCTTGGATTCCCAGGACACTCTAAGAGTACTGGAGCTCAACATCATCTGTGAAAGTCTGTGCTCCCAAGACTTTACTGCACCCAGCCAAGCTCACGTCTGCTTCCTCAGGGACTCACCTTAGGCTGGGCTCGGGGCCAAGCCCGACTAGGGGGCCAGGCCTAGCGCAGGGATTTCAGTCGGGGCTGCACTGCCTTCGCTCGGAGCTGGGGGTGTTTGCTTCCTCAGAGGAGCAGATGGGAGCTGTCTGAGGCAGGCCACACAATTCCCGGATCCTGCCTGCCTTCTTGGAAGTGGGAAGCCAGTACAGAGTGGTGAGTAAATGCTGGAACCTCAAGCTGTATCACTGCTTCCTACACAAGGGAATACGGAGGGAAAAACAACCAGTAGGACACTTAGTAAGAACTTGGTCCTAAAAATGTCTAAATGATCTTAAAACCCCACGATTCTGTATGCATATCCTGTTTTGTGTTATATATAAACAAGATATTACCATAGAAAATTCAAGCCAGTAAATTAAAATTTCGCCATTGCAGTGTTTCCATCAACATTTATATTCTTTTTTTGTCAGGATAAATATGCTCTGTACCGGAGTTGTTTGCAAGAAGCGTGTGGCAATATTTAGTGTATTTAGAAGTGTTATTACAGCTATATATTCAGCTGTGTAAAAAGCAACTCAGCTGGCTGAGTGTGTGCATTGACTGCACTGTACCGAATATATGTGCACACGCAGGCTCTGTGTGTCTCGGGGCTACCACCACCTCCGGGATCAGCCTCCATCCTGCCTGATTTTGCTGCAGTGAGTTCCCTTTGACCCCACAGCCGAGGGGAGAGACCCACTTTGTTCTGTGAAGTGAGGAATTGCTGAGTAGGGAGTGTGTTCTTCGCCGACTGGAGCACAGCTCTGTGCTCAGCTCTGTGTGAGCAGTAGCGTGTGGCTGAGAGGATCCCTGCTGTTCAGACATCCCTGCTGGGCTGCCAGGATCCTGGGAATGCTGCTCCTTTCTCTCTGAGAACTGGCACCATGGAGCAGGAAGAGGCAACAGTGGAGAAGATACCTGCTGGCACATAATGGTTATTTTGGGGCAGGATTGGAGCCTCTTGGAATTACTTTTTCTTCATAGATGTATTTTGCTACAGAGAAAAAGTCTTAAGAAAAATGGTTGTCATCTTATTTATCTGTCTGGTGTTGGAGCACAGCAGTCAGTGCCCAGAGTACTTCACAAATTTGACCTAAATTCTGAGGGGACACCTGCTGTGTTCTCTGTTCTGCTAAACTGGGGGGGTTGTAGCTGATTTTGAACAAGAAACATTAAGTCTTTCATGGATCTGAAGAGAATTAATCATAGCGACAGTGTCTACCTGTCCCCAAGTCTCCCTTAACAGAAAACACAGTTCTGTAAAGATGTATCTAAACATGAACGTTATTCCAAATTTAAACCAGGATGGATTTTGAGCAGAGATGAATTGATCTGTCTGTCTAGAGTTTAGGTTAACATCACATCTGCACGCTGATTTAAAGTGTGAGACTGAATTACATTGTCAGGAGCTGGAGGTCAGGTCCACCTGACACGGGGATTTCAGCCAGCATGCAGTGACTTCACTCTCAACTCGGGTTGTTTGTGTCCTCTTTCAAAAAGCAATTGGTTTTTTTGTCAGGTAGGACGTTCTGGAAGCAAGTTTGAATTTGTGTGAACAGAGAATAGTTAATAGGATGGTTATAAAAAATATCAATTTAGTGTGGCATCCAAAATAGAAAACATAAAATATTATGCACCAAAACTATAAAAGCAAATGTTCAGCCTTTGGCTGCTGCAGTGACAAAGTGTTTCGCCTCCCTGATAAATAGGGTAGTGCAGTGATAGATTGAAAAGGCCCAGAGTGGTGAGTTCTAAACCTCTGTCTCTCATCTGATATACCTGTTTCAAGATCTCCATCAATTCCCTAGGCCTGTATTAAAGATAACAGAAATTGCTTTTTGCAGCATCAGGGAGCAATTATCTAATGCAAGGAAACTGCTGTGAGCCAAAATGCATCTTTACTTTGATTACTTTAGACTTTGCTGATGTATTTCAGTATCTGGAACCATTGAAGAGTGTGGTTTGGAAGGGGCCTCTGGAGCTCATCCAGCCCAACTTCCTCTGCAGAGCACGGCTTAGATCAGGTCATCAGGGTCCTGTCAAGTGAGTCCTGAACCACTTCCACGGAGGGGATTCTGCCATTCTCTAGGCAACCTATCCCCAGTGTTAGTTTTTAGGATGAGGAATGTTTTCCTTGTATCCAGATAGTATTTCCCACAAAGCAGCTCGTGTCTCTTGCTTTTTATCCTCTCCCTCTGCATCCTTGTGAAAAGAGCACCCCTGCTTTCTGTGTAACTGCTTTTGAGGTTTGAAAAGACTATCATTAAACCTCCCCTGAGCTTTCTGTTCTCTCCTTGAAACTTCCTCAACCATCAATTCCCTCGTCCCCTTTTTGTTCTTCCCACTCATCCATTCTTTCTAGCATCTCTAATTCTCTGGTTCCTCAACTGTGTGCTTTATGAAAGAAAAATTGTTTTATCTGCAGTTTGGGAACAATTTAAATACAGAAGTTACAATTTAACATTTGATTCAATCAAACAATTGAATATTCAGCTACTTGGAGGGGTTTGCATTCCACATCTAAACTTTTCTGCTTAATTCTGCCATGGTTTTAAACTTCAGACCTGTGCTATGTGTTTGTAAGTGTATGGAACCTGCTACAGAAAACCAGTGTAGACTTAAACACAATGTAGACTGAAACACAATGTAGACAAGCAACAAATACTTTCTGTCTCTTGGAATTCTAATGTGATCCTTGGAGCGGGATATTGCTGCAACAGAAATTGTGGAGGTAGGAAGAGTTTACCATCTGGCAAGGCCCCCAGACCAGATGGATCCACTAATGACTTTTATAAAGCATTTCATCAGACCTGCTGGAACTCGTGCCTGGCATCTCTAATTATCCTGAATTACCAGGCTTCCAGCCTTGGATGCTACATCCAGGATTACTGATCTTGAAAGGGAAGGAAAAGGAAGTGCTCCCGGAAAGCCCTTCTTCCTAATAGACCTTTTTATTAATGAGGTGGGATATGAGAAGGTTACCTGGGGTTATTGGTTCATCCTAGATGCATTGTTTGCATTAAGGAGGGGCCTGTGGAGGCACGTGCATCTAAGAGGTTTTTTTGCAGACCCATCAGAGTGCTTTTGGAATTTCTGCAGGAGCATCCAGGAGGTCAGGAGAGCAGCCTGCCAGGAATCCCCTGGCCTCTTTGCCTTCCCTGGCAGGGAGGGACGGGCCCTTCTGCCTCTGTCCCTGCGCGTGCAGCCGCTCCTGGTGCTGTTACACAGAGACAAGGGCCGGTCGTGGGGGGAAGGGGCTTTGGGCCTCTCTGTTTCCACCCCGGCCCTTTAGCAAGAGGAATTCATGGCCTTTTCCCTCAAACGTGGAAAACAGGGTGAAAATCTCATGTGAAATTTCTTTTGCCCACCCTGCTCTGGTCTTGTTCTCCCTGTAGAAGGAAGAGGAATTACTCCCCTAATAATATTTTCTGTGCCATAAATTGCTGTTTGAATACCTTATCTCTTCCAATCGTATTTTTCTATAAATACAATATAATAGTATTTCAGTATTTTCCAGTTTCACAAACACTGATGTGGTATCACTGTAAATGGTCTAATTACTTACAAAAGTTGAATAAATGCACCTTAACAGTTCAAAACACAAGCAGTGAAGTTTATCCTCCTTTCAGAAGGCAGGGAGGGTCATGGAGCCTGTACCAGCAGGAAATCTTCCCCCCCCCGAGGACAGCACACGACCCAGCCAGCAGAGATGTCGTATAGATTCACTTAGAGTTTTTATAGTTGAACGCCCATGGCACATGTAAGTCACACGCAGGTATCAGACAGTCCCAGGAGTTGTTCTGGAAATGGGCTCTGTTTCCTTCCTGTAACCCACTGTTCTGCCTGCCAAAAATAAACCTTTGGTTATCCAAGAGCCAGACTGAGCGTGGGCAGGCGGAGAGCACTGGGAAGGCTGGTGGGGAGATGAGTGTCCTCAGGGGGCTGGGAAATCGCACTGCTCGTTGGGGGCCAAGAATTGAGAGTGCTCCCTAATTTTAGCCCTCCCTCTGGGTATGTCATGTGTCAAACAGGGTCAAACAAATACCAATGTTTCTCAGAACAGACACATTTGTATTGTGGGAAATGTTCCTCACAGAACGCAGGAGGGGAGGTTCTGGTGTGTGAGCGCTGCTCTGTGCTGAAGGGTGGCAGAGGTAATTAAGTTCTGTTCTAGCAGGGAGAGATTAGCCCAATTAATCTTTTCTTCTGGTTCTTATCATTGAAGAAAAGTGTTCTAACTTAATTACAGGTATCACACCTGAAGTTTGAGGCGTCACCCTTCACTCCCCTCAGAGGTTTAGGACTGAGGAGAACTTGTTGACACAGCCTGATGTACAACCCAAGCCTAGGGGAGAACAGAGACGTGAGCGGGAGCAGATAAAACAGTTCAGTGGGGCTAAAGTCATTCTTTTCCCAGGAATTGTTCTTTAACATGAAGAAATTGAACACAAATGTTTGTGAAACTTCCTGAAGTTTTTTGATTAATTCTTCTTAATAATTAGTATTACCTACTCCTGGGATAGCAGATCTCTTCAGCTCCCCATGGCCATCTGTTGAGTGCCAGTTTATTAATAGGATGCTTTTCCTTATTCCATCTGTAGCTCACATACTCAGCCATTTGTTTCCTTGATAACTGTAAAACTCTCTTTGTATTCGTATGACTTTACAGAGGGGGTTTATTATTATTTTCTTATCTGAAGAGTTGTGAGTGGAATTGCGATTTGATTCTGGTCAAACAATTTATTTCTGTGTCTCTTCTGAGATTGCTGTCTTTAAACATTTAAAGATGAGAGGATTTCCTGTGAAAAATGCTCATTATTCAGCCTCTGATCCTTATTTCACAACGTTTGAGCTGAAGGGCAAAAGAGGAATAAACTGTGGAAATTCATCCATTGACTTCATAAAGCTATGAAAGACTAAGATCTAAGTCTGTGTTCAATCAGCCTATCAATCAAAAGTATTTAAAAACACTGGTAATGTTTTTGCTTAATTTTTCTATTTAAAGTATCATTACATGATAAATTGTATTCTACACTCACTGGGTTGTGTCAGCAGAACATCACTGAATGTAAATAATGGAACAGACTGAGTTTTGAAGACAGTTGTTATATCATTCCAATAAATCAAAAGGAGCTGATGGTTTTGGAACTAAAAAAAAAAAAAAAAATGTTTTTTTTAATGTGATTTTTCCGGTGTGTCCCGTTTTCCTGACTCAGAAGGTGTATTTACTGTCCTTCCCTGTGTGTTGTGCCGCAGCCTCGCCGTGCACCCGGACAGGACGCTGGTGGCCACGGGGCAGGTGGGGAAGGAGCCCTACATCTGCGTGTGGGACTCGCTCAGGCTGCACACGGTGTCGGTGCTCAAGGACGCGCACACGCACGGCGTCGCCTGCCTGGCCTTCGACTCCGACGGCCAGGTGGGTGCATCCGCCCTCCTGGGCTTCGCTGCTGCTCCCCAAAGGCCTGCTCAGCACACGTTCTCTGTTTGCCTGGGGGGCGGCGGCGCCCGAACCCCCGTGACAGCGCGGTTGTAACGCCACACCGAGGCCTTGGGTGTGTCGTTGCAGTCACAGTCCGACAGCTGCAAACACGGCTCTTGCTGAAGGTGTTTGGAGGTGAAAATCAAACCCAGCGTCCCGCTCAGGAGGAGGCACTGGCTGTTGGGCAAACACCCAGGGCAGAAATTCCCCTCTGTGGTTTGACTGTGGTGGCTTCAGCACCTCCTTGTCACCTGCTGTTCAAAGAAATGGGCTCCTGGCAAAGCCCTCCCAGCCCTGCAGCTTTTCTGGCAGCAGAACTGCACTAATCTCACTGCTGGGAGAGTCTCCTTGGCTGGGGCGCCCTGGCAGTTTAATTGAGGAATGGGGTCAGGACCGAGTGTGGCTGTGCACAGCGGCATTAGTTCCTGGGATATTTTGAGGCAAAATTTCAAATGTAAGGGAATGGTGGGCTGCTCACAGCTGGGGTTGTCACAGCTAAACACATTTCCCCTGGAGGTGAGCTATTAAAAGCTTTCAGTTGTGAATGAACTAGGAGGAAAATAGATCTAAAATTCACCTACCTGAGAAATGCTTCACAGGGCTTTATAAATATCTGTGTGTGCAGTTTGTCATTACTGATGTCCTGATGAGGATCCCGGTGTAACACTTCACAGCTGGTTGCTAAAGTGTTCTCAAGGGATGCTTAGATGAGCTGCCACCTGGATTCTTGCGTGGATCCTTCCTGGTTTTGTGTTTTCTGTACCTCAAAGTAGCATCCCAACAGGGCAGAACTATGGGATGTTCTAGCCTTTCCAAGATTTTCTTAAAATCATGTCCTAGATGGGTTGCTGACTATTGAAGTGCTTTATTGTCCTGTGCTTTGCTACTTTCCCCTTGACCACACGGTGCTTTATTAGAAGTATTAGTATAATTAGGTGGTTAGTATTTCTTCTTTATTTATTTATTCTGAGCTCTGTCTGAGCTCAGAACTGGCCTTCAAGGCATCAAATGTATTCTCACATGAAACAGAAGTACTTTTTATTGGGCATTAGCTCATGTGTATTCAGTTTGGAGTCTGAAATGAAGGACATCAACATGAGCAGTTACCTTTAACATGCTTAAAAAGCAATGGGTAACTTGAGTTCTAAACACCACCATGGATTATATTTTCCCATTACAAATTGGAACTAGCTTTCTATTTTAAGGCTAGTTTTCAATGATGTTCCTCCAATTTTCTTAAGGTAAAGCCATTTCCTCTAAAATCTCCTGTGCCAGTGCTAATTAATGAAAAATGTGGTCCTTGGAATTGTGGAGTAAAAACGTCACACGAGAAAGCTCCCAGATCAACAGAACAACATTTCCAGAGCTGTTATATTTTTAAATTATCATTTATTCAGAACTATGTACTCTTCATTTATCCCCCTCATTTTTAACTTCATAGGACTGGTGGGTAAACTTTTTTTTTTGAGACCTTTGTGAAGGTCCTGCTGGGGCCTGGCTGTCATTAACCCCCCAGCTCAGTGCTGGGCTGCCCCTGCACAACAGGGACAGTTCTGTTCCTGGAGGGGCTGGAGAAGCTGCAGTTAATTCTGGAAATAAAGATTTGCATTGAATGCTTTTCTGTCTGGAGGAAGGGCAGTGCTGGAACACATAAATATGGATGATGCATCTTGGCTTTCTGCTGCTCTCTCTGGCTCTGCAGGAGGAGCTGCTGTGCTGAGCCCCAGCTAAAGGGCAGGGTAGGAAGGCTCTGGGTAGTTGGAATTCAGCAGTGCTGGTTTGTTTAGTCAGCGTTCCCAGGGGAGCTGGTGTCTGTGACAGGGCAAAACAGGCTGTGCACACACTGCCTGCACCTTCTAGTGCAGACTTTGCCTTCTCTTGCCCCCAGTGGCTGCCCATAGCCAGGCAAGATTTGTGTTTCAGCCCCAGAGCACAAATCAATTCGACAATGCAATAAGAACTGTACTCTTTCCTCTGTTAACTCTGTCAGCTCCACCTCCTAAAGCAAAGTAGGCAGAGCCCAGGTGCTTCTGCTGCACTCCCTGAGTGGATCCCCATGGAGTCAGCTTGGATTCCTCCAAAATTTCCTGGTTTATGTGTTCTCTGTGATTGATACTGGAGTTTAAAGTTTAAAATGCAGGACTGCTGTTATTTAAAATACAGATTTTAGTTTAGTCTCCTGCTTCTGTTTGAGCAGGAGATGCCGTTTGGCAGGAGGGGAACTGCATTTGGTTCCGATGTTTAATGAGGAGCTGTCAGTTTGCCTGTAATTAAAAATGTCTTTTGTTAAATCAAGAATTAACTATACTTTCTCCCTGAAAGTACCAACAGCTCCCCTTCACAGAACTACCTATAAAGCAGATGCCTTATACTGAAGTATTTTGTCAAACTTCACAGTTCAATTTCTGCTCTGTTTTAGGCGAACCCTTTCTGTGTACTTTGTAAAGTCTTATTTTTAATCGAGTGAGGGGGGCACTGCCATAATACATATATATATTTCTAAGTTCTTCATTAGGTAGCACTAGGCTTCTTTAGCCAGATCTTCTAAATCTGTGTAGATTTAAAAATAATTGTTAATTATGTGCATAAACTACTTGGCAGATATTTTCTTCTGGTAGTTCTGTGAATTCTCTGAATAGAATTCTGTCAAATTCTCTTCCAGCAGGAGGACTAAAAGTGTAAGTGTTCCAACCAAAAGGGAAATTCAGCATTTCTCACTTTCCTGCCAGCAGGAGCCCTTCCTCAGCAGACCACTTTAAAACAAAATAGCAAATACTTCTTAGTTTCCGTAGTACTTTCAGTGCCTATCTACCCCCAGGGGTGGTTTCCTGCCTGGGAGTTACACTTCGGCTCTGAGGTTGGTCACATCACGGATCTAAAAGATGCTGGAAGTGCTGCCATGGTTTCCATGGTGAGAAAAAGTTGAAATCAGTGAAGGTGCCATGAAAAATAGCTTGTGTTTTGATCAGTACAACCAGACCCCTGGCAGGTGTAGGTTGCTAAGGGCAAATAAAATGCCTTTTCCCTTCCAGGTTTTCCCTTCTGTTTTATTCTGTTCTTTTTATTTCTTGTGTTATTGAGATTGATGTGTATTAAAATTAATTGATGATCAATAGAACTTTGATTTAGCTTGGTTACTGTATACTAATTTTAGTTATTTTAATTGGTGATTTGATACACTAAGCTCTGTAAAAGGCAATTACTAAAAGTACATCCAGTTCTGATTCTAAAGCTCAACAAAATGAACATAATGAACAAAATGGGAGCTGGAAATAGTAGGAGCTTTTATTTCCTGTTCACTTTTATTATCAAATTAACAATCAAAGTGCACCTGAAACAAGCACCTCAAACCCTTCGTGGTGACAATTCCCCTGGAAACAGGTACCTGAGATCAATAACATTTCAGAAAAGGGAGGCCTTTCAGTGCTCTCTCAGTGAGTAAGTGTTGAGTGTGACTGTCTTTGCCTTTGCCAGGGCATTCAAACCCGGGTCACAGAGGGAGAATGCCCTTGGGCAATGCTCCCGGGCACTGCAGCACCTGGTGATTCGGAGCTGCTTTGCCCCTAACTGCGTCCCCTTGTTTCTCCTCAGCGCTTGGCGTCCGTGGGACTGGATGCCAAAAACACCGTGTGCATCTGGGACTGGAAGAGGGGGAAGCTCCTGGCCACGGCGACGGGCCACTCGGACAGGGTATGGTGTGAGGGCTCCTGGGAGGGCTGGGGATCACGAGGGATTGGGACAGAATGGGGTTTGGGTCAGGTTCCTGCAAAGGGAACCTTGGTCCTTCCACCGCGCTTTGAAATACTGGACAAGACATTTATGCCTCCTCCTTTTGCCAGTCCCAGCACAAAGCACTGTCAGTGAGCCTGGGGAGGAAATCCTTTGTCCCTACACACGGAGTGGGGTGATCCGGAGCTCCTCAGATGAGATGTGGAATGGGAGCTCAGGGGGCACAGATCGTGTTTTCTCTGAGGATGTCAAAAGGACAGTTTATCCTGAGGGCAGATTGAATTATTGCCCTTTCAGTTTTGCTTAAGACAGTCACCCGTAGAAGCAACCTAATTAGGGTAAATATTCCTGTTCTATCTGTTAACCTCAGTTAAAGGCTCATAACTTCAGTAAAGATGAGAACTGACCAGGTTTGAGTTCTGAATGTTATTCAGGATTAGGAAATGTTTTACCAGGTTTAACACAGGCAAAAGACCTCCTTGGCATATATAAGCACGTGGAGGCATGCGTTAAAATAAATTCTGGGCACAGTCTGACAACTGTTCTTGTATCTATGTTATGGTATTGTACCATGTTCTGATGTTATAATATTGGGGTATTACAATGTTGTACTACACATACTGCATGCAGAGCAGCAGACTGAGCCCTTCCCTGCAGCGGGTGTGACATACAGTCTGCCTGCATCGTGTGTGTCAGCTGAGTAATCTGGTAGTTCATTTTTACTTGCAGTGTTCCCAACACAACAGCATCTCAGTCCATCTTGAATTTCTCTTTCAGAACTGATTCATTTCCCAGTTACATCAGTGGAAGTTTTGCTACTGACCTCAGTAGGTACAAGATCAGGTTCTGAATTAGCAGAAGACTCCAGGACAGGCAAGAAGTACTAAAATCTTAGTCCCAGTAGACTTTCACACTCAGAAAAAGGAGGGAGTGGGAAAGAATGCCTACCTAAATCTTGTTTATTCAGTAACATCTTGGAGCTGGAATGGATTGGTAGTGTGGAGTCAGGGATGAGATGTGTTCTCAGAACTGTGTGAGGAGCCCTTCATGTTTGCCTTAACCTTTGATTACAGAGTTCCAAATTTACCTCAAGAGTGTTCTTTCATTTTTAGTAGTATGTTCCAGCAGAAATGATGGCTAAGCACTGGGAAAAGCAAACTGAACCTACATGCAATTACTGTGTAATTTAAAATACCAGCTTAATGTACTTCTCAACAGATATTTGATATTTCCTGGGATCAGTATCAGCCAAACAGAATCGTCAGCTGTGGAGTGAAACACATAAAGGTAAAGAGCTCTTATTGTTTACTTGAAAAAAGTGCTTGCACAAAAAATATCTGTGCTCTTACAATCATGAGGGCTTTAAATATAAGACAATTTATTGCTTTTCTTCCTTTACTCTGTGAACATTTTGGCAAAACCTTTTGTTTGAAGCCAGTTCAGACGTTCAGCAGTGACTGAGATGCAGGTCCCCTGAACAAGCAAGGTGGGAAAACCATCATTATACACTTGTAATTTTGGGTTTCTCTGCCCTCTCCATTTCAGCCTTTAGGGGTTTCTCTCCTCAAGCATCACAAAGAATCACTGAGCAGCTGTAGAGTGAACTAAGTTAAAATGTGAATTAAATGACCTCTCTTTGGCCTCTCATTGCCAACGTTGGTAGGAACACCTGCAGAGATGAGAACTCCAGTGCCCCGCTATTTGCTCCCTCTAAGGCACCTTCTCTGGAAGTGCTGTAAATACAAACCCAGATGTATACTAGATGTTTAGGGAAAAACATCCCCGTGCCTGTGCAAAGCTTAGAAAGGAATCCTTGTTTGCCAGTATTCCCTTCGGGTTTCTATTTTTCTCCTGTCTCATCAAAAAAACGTTCCTAACAGATGGCAATTATTTCACATGACTGGGGTGGGAAGAGCTTTAACTAGAAGTTTAGGAAACCGGTTAATATCTCTAGTCCTGGTTCCTCGTGCCCTTAAAACCACCACTGCTTTCAAACTGTGGGTGGTTTTGGCAGCAGTGATGCCATCTGTTGTATTCTGCAAGCTGTTTGCCAAAACCTGTCTTTGTTTGGCACCTGTCTCCTGTTTAAAATGGCCATAATTACCCTGAACACACGTATTACCAGCGCTGTAAATACGTGGAGATAAAGACATGCCAAAAAAGTACAAAAAAGGCGGCACGGAGGGGAAATGACTCCATGTGCCCTCCAGTGGGGCTCCCACAGCAGCCTGAACTTGCTGTTCAGTGCAAAGCTGTGGGGATGTGACAATAACAGCTCTAAAGCAACAGTATCACTGGGAGAACTGGGACTAAGGCTTGGGAATAGCACCAGCTATTCCTTTGGCATGTCGGGGCTGTTGGCCCATTTGGCTGAGCAGGTATTAGGAGCTGGGTAAAGCCTTGGAGCTGAGGAATCTCCCACTGGGCTCAGGATCCTCTCTCCCCCCTTTTTCTGGCACCTCTGCCAGCCCTCCCACCCTTCCTCTGCTAAGCAGCAGTGAGGAGAGCTTAGGGTTTACTCCTGGGGGCAGGATTCCCCCTACCTTCTAAATTGGCTAAGAGGCAAAGGGAAAATTTAATTGAATTAGAAATAGAGAAGGATCTGAAGTAAAAAACCTCAACCCAAGGATTTTCTGGACATCACCTTTATAGGAATTTTTATGGGACATTTTATAAGTGCGAACAAAACTACCTAAAAATTCAGCTTACAGCCATGAGAAGATGCAGGCATATGAAGTGGGGATGAGATGGACATTATACACTCTGATTCAAAAAGGAACAATATGATATTTCTCACCACTAAAGACAACCTTCTAAGACAAACTTTCTGTTCTCTTCTCTCTTCTTCTCTTCCCCAGTCAGTCTTAGATGCTTTTTTGCAGAATGTTCATGCCTTGTAGAAGCCAAGCAGGTCCCCATTCCACACTTGGGGAACCTGTTACTCTCAGTCACAGAGTTGTTTCACGCTGGAGTGTTTCAGTCTCCCTGGAACAGATGGTTTCTCAGTAACTGTAACTGTATTCGAGGGACACATCTCTCTCAGTGCTCTGCAGAAGGGCATAAATGCCTGCTCCAGCACCCAAGTTGTGTAAGATAAAGTACTTTGTCACTTCAGCTGTGTCTTAAGGTTTGCAGACAGGAAAAATGGGACGTTCCTGGCTTTAAAAACATGCACTTGTATGGACAACTTTTCCCAGCAAAACCTGATCAAGGACAGTGGGAGAAGGGGAAGGGGTAGTGTGGCAATAGTGAGGCAGCTTTGTGCCTCCCCTCCTCAACAACTTGAGGATTTCTTTTGGATTTAGTGTCTGCCCAGACACTGCTCTGCCAGGTTGTACATCTGAGAACTGCACACTAATGTGAAAACCAGAAACCCTGCAGGGATTTTTCCTAATGTGCCATTTGCATTTCACAGTTTTGGACACTGTGTGGAAACGCCCTGACAGCAAAGAGGGGAATCTTTGGTAAAACAGGAGACCTCCAAACCATCCTGTGTTTGGCATGTGCTAAAGAAGATGTCACCTACTCCGGGGCTTTAAACGGGGACATCTACGTCTGGAAAGGGCTGAACTTGGTGCGCACCATCCAGGGAGCACACAGTGTGAGTCGTGTTCTCATGTCCCTCTGAAAGGAACGGTCATGGAACTGGAGACCTTCCTGAGGCTTAGCTCCAGGGATTTCCTGCTGTTTCGGGGCAGAGCAGTGTCTAAGACTGCTCCTCAATTAAGAACTCAGATGTAACATTGTACTTGGTTGACATGTTGCCAACAGATGCTGAGCTGATAGAAATGCTGATATTTATAGCCTTGATCTAATCAAGCAAACTAAACCTAAAGAAAAGTTTCTAAATCTAAAGTTTCACAGATTGAGAAGCTTCAGTTACAGTCAGTTTACTCACAAGTAGTTGTAAGCAGATTACCTCGGTTTAAATAGAATTTTACCACTAAAATTCCCAGGGGACTGACTCTTCATAAGAGGTGCAGTGTGGAATAAACCTGTTGAATCTGGGAATTTGCATTCCAACCATATTCCAAAGGCAGTTCAGTCCGATTGGCTTCATAAACCACGCCCTGCAGTTTGGGGCTCTCATAACTACAGAGTGAAAGGGGAATGTATAGGATGGTGTTAGATTTCTAACCTGCCTAATGTAATAAATGTACCTCTCTGTTGTTGCTGCAGTAAAGGCACTGTAGGACTTCCTTGTCTTATTTCAAATGTATTTGAGAACACCTCCTATCTACAATATGACTGTGGTTAATGGCATTCTGGTGTGGTTTTTTGAACAACGGGAAACAAGACTGTTTTCCTTAAAGAGTGATATGAAATCCAACACTTGTCACTATGGCTTTCTTCTAGAATCTTTCTAGAAAGAGCGTTGCAAACAATGGGTTTTTTCTGACCTCCCAAAATTGTTATGTTGCCCCTTTGTCAGGATTCAAAGAAGTTCCTCAAATGAGACCTAAGTGTGATGGTTGTTTATAGAAGTAACCCCTGATTTATGAAAGCAGCGAGGGGTAATGAGTCTCGGTGTCAGTGGGACATCTTAGCTGAGGAACTTCTGTGAAATTCCACGTTATGTGCGGCTGCAGTAACACAGAAACGTCTTTGGCAAACAAAAGCACCTGCAGGAGATGTACAGAATTGTAGTTAGATCCATTAGAATGATTAAATACAATCTCTTTGGATATAATGTGATAAATGATGGGATTTGCCATGGCTAATATGAGTTCTCCTGCCCAGTTTCTAGTCTCTACGTAATTAATAACTAGAAATGTTACTTCATTAAGAAATTGCACAAGGCCACTTGGAATACTGAGTTCTTCTCTCCATTGTATTAATCTTTGTGCAGTTTAACTTGTCTCTTAACTGAGAGGTTTTCCTGACAAAATCCTGGCTCAGCAGGCACTCCCTGAGCTCTTCCAAGGTAGTCCGGCACAGTCAGTAGCCATGAGGCATTTTCAAAAATGAAGAAGAAATTCAAACTGTGATAGAAACTTGTTTTCAACCAAGAGAATGAATTGACACTCTTTTCAGTTCCTGTCGGGTTCCAAACGATGTCTGAACTGAACTCATGAGAGAATGTCTCAGTCACCCCTGCACCTGTAAGAATACTTGTGCTACTCGTTTGCTTGGTTTGGTTTATTCCGGGGAACTCGTTATTTCAAGTGTTCCATTTTTGATTTCTCTGTCCTTGGCATAATATTAACTACACCAAATTTGGAGCTCTGCAAACAGGCCGTGGCACTGCTCTTGGCACAAAGCTTTCTACAGAACCCACTGAAGTAGAGCACTTGAAATAAAAGCTGTGTGTGCTGGTGTGCTTTGGGGATGGACAACACCCTGCTGCCCAGCAGCTTCTGGCCTTTAACAAGAGCCTGTTCCAAAAGAATTGCTCTGTGTGTTTCAGTGGGTTGTAAAGGCCTTTAAAACTTGCTTTCCATCGGTTGACAGGCTGGAATTTTTAGTATGTATGCTTGTGAGGAAGGCTTTGCCACTGGAGGGAGAGATGGGTGCATTCGCCTGTGGGACACGGAGTTCAAACCAATTACCAAAATTGATCTCAGGGAGACTGAACAAGGATACAAAGGTAATGAGCTGTTCCTTTAATGGCTGAACATCTGGTTAATGGATTATGACACATTGAATGTGAAGCATAAATGTCTCTGCATGCTGCTGATTTTTTTGCTTGATGACTGTGTGTGGTTTTGGATCTGTATTCCCCTTTATCTCCGACAACGCTGAAACCTGAAGAGTTTTCCATGGTTCATGATATAAACAGAGGGAGGCTCCCCACCATGCAAATGCAAGAAGTAAAAGCTAATTAAACACCTAAAGATAAGAGAATGGAGTTAGGTAACCCTTGATTAATTAATTAATTGCAATTCATTAGACCAACTGAGATTTCTGGAACGCGACTCTCAAAGATGCTGACTGACCATCTGAACACTCCATTAGTGCACCTGGAATGGTAGCACTTGGCAGATTTGTGAGAGAGAATGTTATGAAATTGGTGATCATCATATTTGTTGAATCTAATGCTGCTTCCTGCGAGCTTAGTCATCACTTCAGTTTGTGAGTAGACTCAGAGCACTCTCAGTCTCCAGAGATCACAGGGAACCTGCTCCAGCACTTTGCCTCGCTGCAGTGTTCACCCATGGAGTTTAACCCTCACAAAGGTGTCCAAGACACCCAACCAGGAGTCCCTTTGCTCTACGGTCATGGCTTTAAGTAGCTTTTTGCAGCCAAAGCAATAATGTTTAACATGAATTTTCTAGAAACCAGTAGCAGTTCCTTATGAGCATTTACAGCAGCTTTGTAATTCTTCCTAAAAATTGTGGAGAAATAATTGACTGTGGTTCTACTGAAGGTGAATCCTCATCAGACATGCCATGGAGTCATTCTGACTTGATGTCCTGATTTCTGCCATCTCCTAAATGCTACAGGGCACAGAAGATGTTGGTGAGAGGAGCTGAGTAGAACCAGGCACTGCAGGAGCATCTGTAGGGCCGAGACAGACAGGAGAGTTTTTTTTTCCCATCTTCTCACTTGGCAAAAGCAATAACAAATTTCATTTGCAGAAAGTGAATTGAGCTGCCCTTTGGAGCTGTATATAAATTAGAACAGTTTTTAGAAATTGAGAAGTTAGTTGATTTCTAAAAACTCAAACTAGAACACTGTTTTTACAGCATTAAAATTCTTCAGGTTTATGTTTGTTTGTCCTTAAAAAAAGGCAACATTACAACAGTGCCTGCTTTAATGGTGCAAGAAGCTGCCTTAAGCAAGTCTGCAAAGTTTTGTCCAAGCTTAGCCAAAGATGATGTGCCCATGGGGGTAATCACTGGCACTAAGGAAAAGGACATCTGTGAAAAATGTGGGGGGGCTACTGCTCTGACTGCAGCTATAAAAAATGAGGACCTTGGGGCTGACTGCAGGTCATAAAATCCAAGCATGACTTACACCCTGTCACCATCACTTGAAGGAAGCCCTTTTTTACGCCCTGGATTTGCTATTCCTCAGTCATCCTGCACTGAAGGGCACTGAACACTTCTCAATGAGATGCATCACCAGCAGCAATCTGATCCCAGGCTTGGCTTTGTGCTGAAATGCAGAGGTGTATTAGTAACAAACCCTGATAACTGCTAATCTTTGTGTGCAGTAGGTCCCAGAGGACATTGCCTTTCCCACAGCCAAAGGTGTGCTTTGTGCTCTAAAACTTAACAATGCCCATTTGCCGCTTAATATCTGAATTCCACCCCTTGTGTGCTCACTGGTGTGTATCAAAGATGGGAGTCAGAACTTCTGGGTGAATTTAGCTGGGTCACATAGTGACATTACCGAAATTAAAAGCGGCTGGAGATGGACAAGAAAATAAATGAAGATTAATTTGACCTTCTCGGGAGATGAGAATGTATTATTTATGTGACCGGTAGGTAATTATATTATGTATTTGGTTCCAAAAATATGTTAAAATGATGGTGTGGCTGACCTTGACTACATGACAAATGGATTTTTTTATTCGTTCCCATCTCACAGCATCCAGGCCCATTACCCAAACTTGAATTTCCATGTACTGGAACAGAAAACACAAACACTGCAAGCAGTTGGCCAGACAATGCCACCAAATGGCTCAGCTTGCTTGTGGTGACTGAAATTCCAGCTCCAGAGTTAGGGTCAGATTTGTGCAATAAGATCAAGCTCTCTCAAAGTTATACAAAGCAAAATTCTCTTGGTTTGGGGTTTGGGAGGGAGGATGTTTTGTTTGTTTGTAATAATCTGTTGTGACTAAAGTGGATAAGTGTGATAATGTGGGCACAAAGCATTTAAATTCCCCGTTAAAATTTTGTTGCAATGTGCAAAAAAAGTAAAGCCCTGAAAAACCGAGTAAACCCAACTTCAGTCAGAGGAACCTCGCCTTATGCAGAATTCGGGTGTTTCAGTCCTGTGACATGGAACTGCCTTTTGAAGCAAATCCCCAGGGTGTGCCCCAAGCACAGCTCTGGGTCCCTGCAGGCCCTGGCAGCAGCAGTGTCAGACACACAGCATTTCCCAGGCTTGAGCTTTCTCCTGCCCTGTCAGAGGGAGAGAATTCACCTCAACTGCTTTGAGATTTGAGTGCCTGTGATGCTCTGTAAGACCCCAAACGTGCCAGGTACGAATGCACTCCTGAAGTGCTGCTGCTGTTCCCTGGGCCCTCCTGGTCAGTGCGTTACCCCAGCCCGTGTCCCGGCAGGTCTGTCCATCCGCAGTGTGTGCTGGAAGGCTGACAGGCTGCTGGCAGGGACTCAGGACAGCGAGATCTTTGAGGTGCTGGTGAGAGAGAGAGACAAGCCCATGCTGATCATGCAGGGGCACTGTGAGGGGGAGCTCTGGGCCCTGGCAGTGCACCCCAAGAAGCCCTTGGCAGTCACGGGCAGCGACGACCGATCCGTACGGTAAGGCTGGAGTTCTTTATTTCTTATCATTCATGGGCACATTCATTTGTCATTGATTTATTTTCTGGCCTTCTATTAAGAAATCTTTTTTCCCTTATATTTTTCTTAGCACCTTTGCTTATTCTCTTCAGCCTTCATATTTGGGCTCCGCACATCATGTGAAAATAATCAGAATTTGTGTTCAAAACATGCTGGGTTTCTCTACTCTGCTGGAAGTGCTGATGCATTGCTGTTGGTACAGCAGGTGTGGGGATCTAAATGGAGAATGATCACTTTGTATTTCTCTTCGGTTAATAATATGCAACAAGCCCAAAGCCTAAATACCTTGGTGGTTCCTCCTGACCCTGCTATCCTAATTTCCAGCTCCTCCATCTTGGGTGTTTCTCCAAACCCTTTACCAAATGGATGGTCACTGCTTTTTGTCTTATACAGATGATTTGATTGCATATATTTAAATCAAACCCAGGCAGTTACCAAGGAGATGTTCAGTTTATGTGGACTACCAGTCAACTTATTTCAAAAACATCCATGTGGGTTCTACCCTTTGGCCGTATTTCAGTGGCAAAAATCAATCTCTTACCATGCATCCAGCTCCTGGAAATGCTCCTTCAGATTCCACATGATCACTCACCTGGGCCTTGAGGCCTGCTGTTCAGCTGGCATTGCTTTCCCTTTTCACTTGTAGTGGTTTCCCATTCCTGCCATCCTCCATCACTTTCTCACCACAGTTAAAATCCAAAGTGTGAGACTGAAGAACTGCCGGTTGTTCACTGCAGTCACGTTTTCTGCCTGGTTCCTGCACAGGTGCTATTTCTTTCAGCTAATGAAATGCCTGTGCCTGCGTTTGTGTGCCCAGTGTCACAGCCAGGCCCAAGTGCACCCTGGCAGGATGCAGGCCTGTTCTGAAGGAAGAGCAGCAAAGCTGGAATTAGCATTGCACTGCCCTCAGGCCAGTAAGCCACCCTAAGACTGGATTTCTTGTCTTGGCTCATCTCGTGGTGAGCAGAGGAATTCAGCCCTGGCCTGGAGCTGCAGAAGGTGCTGCTGACTCAGAGCAGGCCTGATCCCACTCGTGCCCCTCCAGGAAGCACTGCAGGATCTCTCTGTGCACATCAGCCCTCAATTGGTGCTGCTCTTATGGCTCTGATCACTGGGGTAGCAGCTTCGATACCCCTGGTGCCTTTGGACATTGCCATTCCCTCAAATGTGCAGGGATTTTCCTGCCCTTTGAGCTGTTGAGCCACTACAGAACCTGGGATTTGGATCCCAGTTCAGGCAGTGGGAGTTTTTTAGATACTGTGTCTTCCTTGAGGAATTCCAGTGAAATATGCAAATAAAAACACACACAAAAGGGTTTTCTTCCCATTTTCTTGTCAATACTAAAATTGCATTGACAGGAGTGTTTCTGTATTGCTGTTCACTGGGTAATTTTTCTTAATATTTGATTATCACATCATTTTGAGAAGAGTGAGTCTATAATATAAATCTAAATTGTTTTAGAACTCAAAGTATTTAGTGAGTCAGGTGATATTCTCATGTCTGAGATGTCCTGTTGAGAAAGGGTTGCTGTGGATTTTCCCCAGCCCAGCTGAGAGAAGGCTCTTGCCAGATACATGTTTCCAACATTTTGAACTTCCTTAGCAAAGCATATCAGGTAGGAAAGCTGCCTGCTTCCTGTCTGTTACCACAGGAACAGGGAAAAATACCACTGTCTGAAGGCATCCAGAATTATTAATTCCATTTATTCAAAGCACCTCACACTTGTCTTCGGAGGATGCCCGGCTGCAGCACCGCAGGATATTCTGGCAGAACAGCTCTGCTCCACTTCTGCCTTCCTGAGGGATCTCTGTTCTCCTGCATTTCTAAGAGGATTGATTAGAACCTGTTTCCCCATGAATATTTATCCCTGATATTCATGTGAAGCCGTGCCCTCCACTGGAATGGGACAGAGCGGAGCAAAGCTGCTGGCAGAGCCATGTCTGCTCATCAAGGGGTTCCAGCAAGTCTGCTGGGAGGCCCCGAAAAACAAACTCATCTGTCAGGTACAGGACAGAAAAAGCTGGAATATTAACTAATAAAATAATGTTTCACAAGCCTATTTGGGTTTTTAAAACCCAGTCATTGAAACAAACGCACAGGAAAGTTGCCAAGGAATGGTAGAAACAGCCTTTGCCTTATTTTCGAAGCACATGCACTTTTCATATGGAAGTAGTGTATTTCCCTGATTTTTCAAGGGGTACTGTGCAGAGGTATTTTGTCTTAAAAGATACCATTTCTGTTTTCATAAGCAGAGCCAGGCTTTCATTTTGTCAATTGTTTATGCAAATGCTTGTATATGTACAAAAGGCTCTTCCTTGCTGTTGTAGAAGTAAAAAGCTCCTATTTGAAATAACCCTTCCATTAATTCAAAAAGTTGTAGCATTTTTTGAAGAAAATTGAACTACCCTGCATGCATTGCCATATATTGCAATTACTCTTCTAGTGCATTGGACAAAGTGATTTATGTGAAAGCAGCATTTTGGAGGCAAATTTTATCCTGGTGTTTTCTTCAGAATCTTTCCAAATCCTTCCTGGATCATTCCTTGATCCACTGCAGCTTTCCCTTTGCTCTGGTGCAGGCTGTGGAGCCTGGCTGACCACGCCTTGATAGCTCGCTGCAATATGGAGGAGGCAGTGAGGAGTGTGTCCTTCAGCCCTGACGGATCCCAGCTAGCACTTGGAATGAAGGATGGCTCCTTCATCGTCCTTAGAGTGAGGTAAGAGGAGAAAACCACTGGGGACAAAGGGATAAAAGCTGGGAGAACACAGTATGGAGAGGGGTCTCCTGGATCGTAAGGTTCGCTCCCTGTCAGACACATTCCAGCCAAAACAGTTGGTAATTGAAAGACGTTTTTAAGCATTTTCAAGATACATATGAATAGAGTGAAACAGCCAAACCCCCGATTTCAAAACACATAGTCTGCTTTAATTGATACTTGGAAGAGTCTACCCCTTTCCTTACCATTACTTCATGTGTTTGTTAAGCATATACTTAATATAATAAAAACACTTGCAACTACTGGCTGATAGGAGGGAAAATCCAGTGCAAACCCCAGTAATGCTCTGCTTTAATGACTCTTAACAAAACTTAAGTGGGCTGTTCATATCAATTTAACAGCCTTCCCAACCCCTGGTATTTCTCTGAAGCATTAATCTCTGTCTCCCAGGAATCTTGTCTTTGCTAATTTGCCTGGTGCCCCCTAGCAGTCTCTGTCTCGGGTGGGGAAGGATTGTCCTTTAAGGACTCTGCCAGGATTTCAAAGGCCTCCTTACCAAATGCACCTGGCTTTAAATAAACTCGGTGCTCGTAGGGACATGACAGAAGTGGTTCACATCAAGGACAGGAAGGAGGTGATCCACGAGATGAAGTTCTCCCCGGATGGCTCCTACCTGGCCGTGGGCTCCAACGACGGCCCCGTCGACATCTACGCGGTGGCCCAGAGATACAAAAAAATCGGGGAGTGCAACAAGTCCTCCAGCTTTATCACCCACCTCGACTGGTCTGTGGACAGCAAGTTCCTGCAGACCAACGACGGGGCCGGAGAGAGGCTCTTCTACAAGATGCCGTGTGAGTCTGGGGCGGCTCGTGGGGTGGACGAGTGAAACTGGGGGGGGTTGGAAGAGAACACCACAAATATGAAGTAAATAATGCACCTGCAAGCAGAGCCTTTGGGCTGCAGCTCACAGAAATACCTGCTGCTCGTTATTCAGAGCGGCTGTCACAGCACATACCCACCTTCAGCTCCAAGTAAACGCTGTCTCTGCATTTTCTGCTGTGTCAGTTTTGTGGGTTTACATGGGAACTTTGAGAGGTTGACTCACTTTTGGGTAACCACCAAAGCACCTCTGTCCCTGCTGTGCTGCCTTCAAGTGATGAACTGTTCCTGTGTTAGTGATTAGAATGTTTTTAAGAATGTCCTAATTAAAAACAGGAGAGCTGTTTGAGTGTTACGGCCTGTTAGTAGAAACAACGCTGATAAATAATGGATTTATTCTTACTTAAGAATGCTTTCTAATGTTTAGAAGAAACTGTTGCAGAACAGAGGAGAGCTTTAGGAATAAGATTTTGTGCTCATTTGGGCTAATTTGGCAGCCTTCAATCAACTATAAAACAACCTCTGTAAATGAATAGTACCATGGCATGACTGACTGACCAAACACTCAAATTTCAAGGCTCAAGATGATCAGGGCAACAGATTCCTACAAACGCATGGGACATGATTTAAAAATTTGAGTTATTAATCTTCTAGCACTCGAAAATGTCCTAGAGAGTCATGTTGTGGAGAACTGTTGAGAATGTGCTTTCTACTGAAGACATTTCTTTGTTAGAAGTGATGTGGAATTATTAAGTTTTTCCACTTTTGTAGGTTTTTAGCCTGATAATTCTAATTAGCATATAATTCTCAGTAGTATGATAATTAATTCTAGTACAGCTGCATTAGAACTCCTAAGGTTTGGGATGGCCTCAAACACCACAAATGTGAGATTATAGTAATCTAAAAAAGATTGTGAATCTTTTTAATTGAGGTTTAAAGTTAATCCCAATCAGATTACACAGATAAATTTGGTGAAAAGAAACAGAGTTTACCGAAAAGCAAATTATTACCGCAATTATTCCCTTGCACATTTTCAGCTGGGAAGCATCTCACCAGCAAAGATGAGATCAAGGGAATCCACTGGGCCTCGTGGACCTGTGTGATCGGGTCTGAAGTGAGTGGGATTTGGCCCAAGTACACAAACGTTACGGATGTCAACTCTGTGGATGGAAATTACAGCAACTCGGTGCTGGTGACTGGCGATGATTTTGGGCTGGTGAAGTTATTCAGATTTCCGTGCCTAAAGAAAGGTAGGACAGCGTTTCATGTTGCTGTCAAATGCAATGTTTGCCTTCAGACCGTATCAGTGTATTTTCTCATGGTGGCTTTTCTGAATTCCTGTCTGTAATTCATATGAGTGTGTGCACAATTTGTGTTGTTATTAATGGATATAAAGAGGAGACTTGAACCTCTCAGTCTGTAGCAATTTCCTGCCCATACAGGGTATGTACCTGGTTTGAGAACTGTTGAGAACGTGGCTGTTTCCTCAGGGTTTGCACTGCACCAAGCATAAAGCCAACAATAAATAAAACAACCTTTTGGCTTCCTGTGATCTTCAGTGTTCCATTTGACATCACGTCAGTGTATTTTCAAAATTTGTGTTTATAGGACAAGATGCAACACGTGTATAGAGTTCACACTGGCAGTCATGGCAACAAAGGGGAAGATTAAACCCTCTGTGTTTTTAATTCCTGCCAAGATCTAAGTCCTTTCTGAAAACAGAAGATATTGTTTGTATAATTTTATGTCACTTATTTTTACATTGTAATTACTTCTGTAGCAGAATATCGAATGAGGCATTTGGGTATTGTTTTTCAGTTCTCACAAGTGTCTTCAGACTGTGTTTCCCTTAGAAGCCCAACTTCATTAGTTATCTTAATTTTTCCCTACTTCCATGCCAACAGTTCTCTTGTTGTATTTTAGGAGCTAAGTTCAGGAAGTACGTTGGCCACTCAGCACACGTCACCAATGTCCGCTGGTCCCATGATTTCCAGTGGGTTTTGAGCACAGGAGGTGCTGATCACTCTGTTTTCCAGTGGCGCTTTGTTCCAGAAGGGATAACAAATGGCATCCTGGAAACGTCTCCACAAGGTAAACCTGGGCTCTGCTAAAGTATTTGTCAAATAACATCAGCACAGGATGCAGCACTGGTGGAAAAGCTTTTACGGAATTAACAGAAAATATTCGTGTTATAATTCTCTGGAGTTGCAGATGCTCAGGATGTTTGGGCACTTGACTTTTCAATCATTGATTTGAGGCAAGGGACATTAAAAACTGCTGCAGTTTAAAAGCACACAGTATTGTATGTGTAGGAATACACAAGTAGTATTCATCAAAGTATGTAAAAGAAGATATTTAGAGGGACCAGATGATTAAATTTTCCAGCTTAGCCATGTAACTTGCATTCAAAAATCTGGCTACCTGTGTTGAGTAATTTAATTTTATTTTGCAGTGCAGTCTCGCATATTTAAGTGGTAGTTGTACTTTAGATTTTTTCTTGTTATGTTCTTGATACTTATAAACTACCAAAGCCATATGAACTACATAATGACAGTTGCTAAAATCTGGATTCCCTGCAGCAAAAGGGCAAAGTTTCACTCCATAATTGCACAATTTGGTAAAATACCCTGTTACAGCAGTTATTTTAAACACAAGGAGTGATCACTGCAAGCTTTTATTTGCCATTTCTGTATGATTGCACTCCAAAGCCTGTTAAGAAAGCAGAATTCTCTCACACTGGAACTGTACCAGTAACTACTCCGTGACTGTGCTTTCCTCTGCCACCTCCCTGCCCCAGGCAGGGAAACAGGAGAGACAGGAATGAAACCTGGCACATCCAGGCAGCCCCTGTGATTTTAACAAGCTGCCTCAGCTTCCCAAGCTCCTGAGTAGTGCTTAGCCCAGAGTGTAAGTTCTATCCAAACATCTCATCCCGTTTCCTTGGCATTCGATGTGTTCAATCCTCTGGTGTTGGTTTTGAAGCAGAGGGTGGTGTGGATTCCTACAGCGAGGAGTCGGACTCGGATTTATCCGACGTGCCAGAGCTGGATTCTGACATTGAGCAGGAGGCTCAGATCAACTACGATCGCCAGGTGAGTGTGAAGGAGCTCGCTCTGCAGTTACCTGGCGGTAACACCGACTGTTCAGTAAAGTTTACTGCTAAGTCATCACACTGATTTGGGTGGTGTTCAGCGGGTTGTGCAGCCAATATACGTAAACCTAGAGCTTATTCAGATGGGGGTAGAATTTAAAAGGCTTTGGAGAAGAGAATTTCAAAGGGTTTGGGGGTTGGAACTGGATGATCTTTAAGATCCCTTCCAACCCAAACCATTCTGTGACTTTGGCCTCTCTTTACAATTCACTGGAAGCAGATTTTCAGAAGCTGTTGTCATTGTGAATCAGACATGACCTGTCACCTTGTACTGTCACCCGTGAGCTGCAGTGGTGAAAGGTCACGAATTCCTCAGAGCAGGACTGGGACCTTGTAAGAAACGTGGGAAATGCAAACTAAGCTTGGTTCAGGTTGGTTTGAGGGATTTAGGTGCTGACATGGGGCTGCTCTCTAGAATGTGGAAAATTCACCCATAATGTGCCGTGCTTTAGGCAAAGGCACCCTTCGTCTTGTCACCTCACTTTCTGCAATAAATTACACAGGTCCTTCTGCCAACGGCTTCCTTTGCCTGTTTATTAGAGAGATCAATCACATTTGGCAAATGAAACAGAGGGATTTGTCAAATTTTCTCCTTCCCCTCTCTTTGACTCCCAAGTCTCACTGCAGTGCTTGTCCCATCCTCCTCCTCCCCTCCTCCTTCTCCTGGTTTTTCCATCTGAATTCAAATCAAACGGCGTCCTCCTCCACGCTGTCTGTGTGTCAGAAAGGACGTCTGGGTTTAAAAACTAAAAGTGAAAAGATAGTTGTAGGCAGTTAAACAGCAACGTTCCAGGCAGGTTAATGCATGGAAAAGCCAGAAGCAACTTAAAATAGCATCTCATATAGGAAGTGTGAGACAGCTCCGAGCAGAAGCTGCACTTGGCATTTTGTTAAAGGAAATAATTGACGTGGAAACAAGCCCATTAGTCTTCTGTTGGGAATTGGGGTTTGGGTTGGGTGTTTTTAATGTTATGGCTGAGGCAGCATAGAGGATTCTAGATTTCAAGATGCATCAGAAAACGATGCTCCTGTTTTCTGTTGCACTGAGGAGCAAGAGTAGATGGGTGAGAACATTCCAGATAAAGTACATACAATGTGCTAAGGCTCTGTGTGCCTTCCATTTCAAAAGCTCAGTTTGTTCTGTGAACACCTTTCTTCCAAAAGTCCAGTGTTCTATGTTGGCACTCAGGTAGATTTCTGTGGGAATGGCAATGTCCTTGTCCATTTGTCCAAGAGACACAGAAAACAAACAGTAAAGGTAGATTTCAGTGTTACAATGGATTTTGTTTGGGACCACAGTTCTGATGATCCTTCAAACATCTTTAGCAGCTCCCCAGAGTTTCAGCATTTCTGAAATGTTTCATTGGAAAGTATTTTGTGTCTTTAGAGTATTTATAGAGCTGTAATTGTACTTTGGCATTCTGGAGACATTGGCAAATCACCAAAGCGCTTTTGGTTCCTGTATATGTCACCCTAATCCCTACAGGGAATCGCTTCTTTATGCTCAGCTTTGAGCATGGGACCTGAAGCACATATGAATTGTAGACACTTAAAGGTATTTACATTCCTTTTCACTAACTAACTTTGGAATCTTCTGGAAAAAATGCACTGCTGCTGTTCTGGGCCACTCAGGTCGGGGGAGTTCAGCATCCAGAAGTAGGGTGGGAGCAATAGTGCCTGGCTCTGTGTTACAGCTGCTGAACAGCACATTAGCACATCCTAAATTTCATATGTGAATGAAAGTGCCTTTCACTCCTATGGACGGACAGTTAGAAAACCAGAGCGGTGCAGTTAACTGGAACACTTCTCCCCCAGGTTTACAAAGAAGACCTACCTCAGCTGAAACAGCAAAGCAAAGAGAAAAACCACTCTGTGCCCTTCCTTAAGCGAGAGCGAGCGCCCGAGGACAGCTTAAAGCTGCAGTTCATACATGGGTAGGGTAATACTGGATAATACTGTTCATTTCTGACGGGTGCACAGTGCCGGATGCTTTAACAATTCATATCAGAGCATTAGCCAAGCATTTTCTGGTGCTTACCCACAGTAATTTGTTTGTCATTATTACCATGGTTGGCTTTTAGAATAACAGACATAGATTTTCTTTTCTCAGCTGCATTTCAGGGGCTCTGAGCAACCTGGGCTCCAGGGAGGTGTGCCTGCGCATGGCAGGGGGGGGAACTGCGTGGGCTTTGAGGTCCCTTCCCTTCCAACCCAAACCATTCTATGATGCAAGTTGTTAAGGAGCAAGGGAAGGTTACAATACTGCAGCCATTTGATAAATGATACATCAGTGTTGCACTTTATAAAATTACATTTTACACTGCCTGTTCTCTACACCTGATGTCTCCTGGAGCAAAGTTAAGTTGCTCATGATAGCTGTGATTTGTTAAAATGCCTGATAGATTTCTGCTTGAATCCTTTTCCCTGTAGAACTTACCTGGACACAATTCTATGTGCTTTTGTGAAATCAGTGCTAATTTAGGCATTAGGTGCAAAATAAACCGTGAGAAGCTTCAAGAATGGAATAGTCTGTGGGGAATAGACTGTGATGTTTTTGAGCTGAAGTTGACCCCACAGGACTCCTGTGCTGTTAAGGCACAAACGATTTGCCGAGTTTGTTCCCTGAATGCCCGGGATGTAAGTGCTGTGTGCTGGCTGCAGTTACAGGGGCTATGACTGCAGGAACAACCTGTTCTACACGCAGACAGGGGAGGTGGTTTATCACATCGCCGCCGTGGCCGTCGTGTACAACCGGCAGCAGCACTCGCAGAGGCTCTACCTGGGCCACGACGACGACATCCTCAGCCTCAGCATCCACCCCGTCAAGGACTACGTGGCCACAGGGCAGGTGGGGCTTACAAGTACGGAAATAATATGTTTGTGATTAGGAAAAGTGTGCTGCGCTGTTTCCTTAAGTCTGTGTGTTGTGTCCTATATCCCTGCTGAGCCGAAAATGGTCTGTGCCTGAGCAGGTTTTGGACTTTCATTAGTCAGTCACAGTATTTTTGTACTGTAGTAGCTTTCAAAAGCTCAGATAAAAGGTGTCTGATGTTGGACACTACTGATACCTGGTACTGAATATGGTATGTTCAGTGTGTTCCTATACATTCATACATCGGGATAATTTATCCCATGAACGTGATGCTGAGTAATGTCATTTTAGAGGCCATCCACTGATACTTCTCTGAAAGAGAAAGTAGATCTCGGAAAAGATAAAACAGGGCAAGTGGGAAAGTAGTTACTTCTGGAGGGCTTTGAAGAAGTTTACTTCCTGGAGTGCTCATTTCCAGTGTTCCAATCAACCCTCTGATTTAGGTTGGAAGGGATGCTGCTATCCATGTTTGGGACACCCAGACACTGAAATGTTTGTCCCTGCTCAAAGGCCAGCACCAGAGAGGAGTGTGTGCACTGGATTTTTCAGGTGAGCCACACCCCACATTTATCTAAATGACCAATTAAAAAGCAACCCTTGAGATGAAATGTTAATTCAAATAGCTGTAAAATTACATCCAGTACCAGCTTCACAGGGAAGTCTGCTGTCTGTTTGGATAAAAATAGTTTGTGTGGTAGAGTCAGTCTGTCAATAATTGATTTTGGTGGTGTCTGATAGATAATACCAAGTGTACAGCTGGAATTCTGGTGACTGTCTACACAGTGGTGCAAGAATTTAAAAGCAGGCAGGACGGTGACTCAAAGTGTATCAAAAGTTGGAAGTGTCATCTCCGGGCTCATACAACTCTTTGCATTTGCTAACAATTCCCACATTTTTCAGTGGGTTTACAGAAGAAGTGAATATGACAAACAGTTGTCTGCTGTCTGTCCTAATTGTCTTTCTGAGTTTTTAAGGGATAATTCCTGTGTGCAACACTGAAGAACATCAGCCATATGGTGGGGACTTATGTACTTCTGCATCTTCATGAAAGCGCTTTAAAATTCTCCCTTCTTCTATTTATAAAAAAAAAAAAAAAAAAAAAAAAAGATTACTTTAGCTGAACTGTCCTTTTCTTGACCTCATTTCTTTTCAATTAAACATAACTTATGTCATGTTCTCCTCTCTAGAAATGTGGTAAGAACTCATTAGGACATAGATCCCACTTATGAGACAGGGCTCATATGAAAGAGGTATGACTTCCACAGAGACAAATCTGTGGAACTGAGTCAGATTCCATTAGCAGAAGGGGAGCCTTGGTGTCCATCCAAGAGCAGGAATTCAGATGTGGAATCGCTGACCCACTGTGTGTGTAACCCAGCTCTGGAAGTAGATATGGTGCCAGGAGAAGGGAAAATGGATAGGGATGATTTAATTGACTGTGTGTGCATAGATGCTGGAAAGCTCCTTGTTAAGATGCCTAGTGAACAAATGCTCATATATTTGAAAACACTTTGTGGTTTGCATTTTTATCAAGTAGGAGCGCTCTGGGAATTAGAGTTCACATACCTCTGTAAAAGTCTGAAGAATAAGCTGGCCACATGTTCTGTGAGCATGACTCTGGACAAAAACATTAAAGCTCTTTTAACCCGTAGTGACCGCTCAGCATTGCAGTGTTGCTTTAGGACCTGATCCTAAGAGCAATGCACAAACTGCATTCCGAGCTGGCTTTGGTTTGTGTTCCTGGCACAAACAGGGGGCACAGTTGTGCAAATATGCACCTCGCTGTGGGCTCACAGGGCTACCCTGGTCTTATGCAGGGAGTTTTCACTGTGTTAATAACAGATATTTCAAAATTAGATCCAAGTCACACTACTTGAAGCTTAAAGAATGCAAGGTGAAGCTCCCCCCCACTTCTCTGGCTGTGGCTGCTGTGGCAGCTGCCTCTGTACCCGCTTCTCCCTGCCCTCTGCCCTTCAAAACACCTGCCACGGGCCAGTGCTGAGGGCCCTGGGCAGGGCACGGTCCCTCCTGTGGGACCCTTGGGGCAGTGGGATTCCAAGACGAGAACTTCATTCCTGCAATGTTTGCTTGTGCCCTCTGGTGGCTGATTCCACATCCATACCCTGGGATGATAATGGGAGGGTGCTCCGTATTAGTGCAGAAACCCTCCTGCCCCAAGTGAAGAAACCTTCAGTTGTGTTCTTTGGGTTTGCTTTTGTAATAAGCTCAGTTTTGGTCTCCTGCCCTGTTTTTTTTACTTCATTCCTTCCTGCCTGCTTCACTGCTTCCAACTGGGCTTCTTTCATTCAACTGTGAATTCTTTTCCTCATTCTGAAATTCCCCTTCTCCTTCTTGACTTCTGTGAAAAGCATCATTCCCAAATCAGTGCTCTCCTTCAGCCTTGGAGCCTCTGCCCAGCTCTGCTCCCTCCAGCTTTAACTTCTCCTCAATTAATTAACTAAGCAAATAATCAGCTCCTGCTTCATCCTGTAAAGTTCAGGGTACTTGTCGTGTACTGCGACACTTGTAGCTTAGTTTTTAATTTGCCGGACTTTCAGGACAGAAGTTTGTCTCTAAACGTTTGTTAACAATGGTGGTGTTTATTGTTATTTCATGCCTGGGTGCTGTTGAATTATGTATTTTTCTTCCTCCCATTATCAGTAGGGCTGTGTCTTTCCTGCAGTGAAAGAGAAGAGCCAGCGGTTATTTTTAGCCTTAAAATTTCCTATCATATTTATAGTTTCATCACATTGCCTATGAAAATTTAACCACTCATTTCATACTCTAATAATTCTTTTCACCATTTTGAGCAAAAGGAAACAAGCATCATCTGATCCGAAATATTTCCTTTAAATGTCATGTGAATTTAGAGTACTTGGGCTTTATGAACTTGACTGTCATTGTCTTGTTTGATCCTTCCTACCTTGTACTGACACAAGGAATGGGTTGTGTCTGCTTTTGGGAAAGATCAATGGTTTCATAAGGAATATATCAGGGAATCTGAACTCCAGTCCCTCCAACTATTAATTCTGGGGTTTTTGCCTTATAAAACATCACTAGAAATTCAGTTTGCAGTGTAATTGTGTTCATTGCCTGCTCCATTCTCAGCTAGAGCACCTTTAACACGAAGTATTGCTTCTGTGCAGCTGATGGGAAGTGTTTGGCCTCTGTTGGGCTGGATGACAATCATGCCATTGTGTTCTGGGATTGGAAGAAAGGGGAAAAGCTGGCAACAACCAGGTGAGAATACACGGGGTATAAATGTCCCCTCTGGTTCCGTTGTTCTGAGTAGCATCATCCACATCTTTGCTATAAACAAAGGAATAAACCACAACTCCCTCTGCAAACAGAATGGTGCTTCAGAGCAACACCCCAGATTAAAACCCTTGGGACCTGCAGTTCCGTGTTTGGAAACCCTGGGAACCATTTCTGTCAGGAGTTCCCTGGCCTTTCTGTTAGGATAGCCATGTTGATATGGAGCTCATTTAAGGACTTGTAAGTTATGTTTTATAATATTTTGTATTATATTTTTTCCCAGTTTTATGTCCTGACTCAGGACAGAGGTCATCAGAGGTGTCACTTCCTTTATGCATTGCATGACATGCTGGGTTCCACCAGTGTACACAACCAGATCACTTCTCTAAAAAGAAAAAGCATTCCCTCTAATACAGATTTTTCAAGGACTACTGGTCCTGCCTTTCCTCTGAGTCAGCTCTTCCTGAGCTGTTTGCTCTTTGCAGTTGCTCACTGAAAGCTCAGCCAATAACCGTGTAGCGAAGAATCATTTGCAATTCCTTGGAAGGACCAGTGTTGGGAAGAGATTTGGATTAAAGTTTACATGTGTGCTTTTTTATTCTCAAATATTGAATTGCAACAGTAGTATCAGGTTGTAGAAGAGTCAAACTGTTTGAGAAGCTGGTTTCTGTCTTACCGTGCACAAAGCAAAGGTACTTCGGAGGTCAGGGACCAAAACTGAGCAGAATTCCTGTGAGGGTGGACACATGTACCAGAAAGGCAAGGAGTTAATTCCATTTGCTGTCTGCAACCACATAACATGTAGCATTGCTCAGTAGCAATTATTGGTATAACTGCAAAAGAGTGCCGGTGAAAGGCATTTATTATTGTTTTCTTATGGTATGGGGGCATGTTGCAGCAGAAGTCAGGTTTTCCCGTGGCAGCACTGTCTGTTGTAGTGTAGCAGCACTGAAGGAATACCTGCCTGACCCCGTGTGTGTGCCCCATAAGCTCTGTTAGCCACACAGTTTGGTGTCACTCGTGCAGTTTATTAGGCAGGGAGGTTTTAGGCCCTGGTTAAAGTCTGTGCTGGAGGGCTTGCTTAGCAACGGCCCTGGCTGTGCTGTAAAACGTGACATTTTCTCTGGCTCTGCAATCCCAGTGTCGCTGTCTCCAGACAGATTGTGCTTGACATGCAGGCAAAGAAATACCTTCTGTATTCCCAACCTGACCTTTAAGCTTTCAAAACCAAGGTAGCCATGAGCTGTGTCTCTGCCTGGCTCGTGGTGCTCACGGGACAGGGCACTCAGGTTCTTCTCAGCTCAAACTGCTGGATGTACCCAATGGACCTACTGTTATTCCTAAGCTGTGAGTTGGGAAATATGCACAGACCTCACAAAGAGCAGGAAAGATTAATTTATAAATATATACCTCAAAAAGCATAACTTTCATTTCCAGAGAACCAAACCTGAAGGTGTCTGTGCTGCTGAATGAACTGTTTCCTAAATAATAATTTTATAATCTGTTTTTTTATTTTTCAGCTTGAAGCACAGTAGATGAAACACCGCCTCATTTTTCTTGTCAGAGTATTTTTGTCATATTTATTAGTTCTCAACCATTTAAATATTTATGTTGACCTTTAAGCCTTCTCCTAATTGCCTTGCCCTTTGTTTCCTGCTTCTTCATTATGACTTAAATGAACTTCAGTGGGAGACAATTTTTATTCTCCACGCTTCTGGACTCTAATTCCCCTGTGGTTTATGGTCAAATTCATCCTTCCACCTCTGAGGGGCAAAATTCCAGGGCTAAACCCTTGCAGATTACAAATACGGCTCTCTGCTTTTTGTTAGATGGGGAAATGATTTACATTAATGATTTAATTAGTTTGAAATGTTAAGTCATCCCTTGCCATGTTTTTTCTAATTTCTATCTTTATTGCAGGGGCCATAAAGATAAAATCTTTGTAGTGAAGTGTAATCCCCATCATGTCGACAAACTGGTCACCGTTGGGATGAAGCACATCAAGTTTTGGCAGCAAACAGGTACCGCATTGGGTATTTTGTGTATAATTTATATAAGAATGTGCCTATTTTTAACACAGGAAGAACACCATGTTCTCAGTTTAACAATTTGTTTTGTTTGGGAAGCAGTTTTCACAGTTACCAAAATCTTGAAGGGGTGAAAAGGATTCCCAGGTAATTGTGTTTAATCACAATATTAAAGAATTATCCTGAGCAAAGCATCCTTGGCTCCCAGAGAACATGCAACCCTGTAATTCACTTAGATACGTGATGGCCCTTGTTGGGAAAACTTGGCAGAGTTTGTATTTTATCCATGAGGCTAAAAATCATGACATGGTATCACAAGAATCAAGATATCAAGGTAATATATTTGTTGTACAACACAAGAGTTTTCTAAATACTGTAAAATGAAAATGTATTTTCCAGAATTTAAAACCAGGATAAGATTCTGCAACCTACTAAAGGAAGTATTCAGGCTGTTCTGTCAGACCGAGAAAGGCCACGGGGTTGGGTTCTGATTGAGGGTATTTTTAATTCAGGGCTGGATTTTTTATTCTTCATTAAAAGTTTCTCACACTTTTAATTGTGCACACATGGCACGAGTACTCAGTATAGAGATCTCAGGGAGCATCTTCTGTGTGTCAAACTCAGCACAAGGGCAGCTAAAAATAGAACTCCAGACAGCTCAAAATGAGATAATTTCAAGAACTTCCTACACTTGTACCACACTTCAAGCGTTCAAGTGGTTCAGGTGCTCTCCAATTAAAAATTCAAACATTTAAAGTGCAGGTTATTTTTGAGGTAATTAGGTAGACTTGCAGTGCTGTTTGCCAAGTCCCATCTCAGGAATGTGCACTAAGCAGTATCTCACCCCAGGAACAGTCTGTCTGCAATCAGAATGTGTATTTGGAATGGACATTTCTCAGTGGAGTGGGGGCTGGGGCTGGTGGGGGCTGTGAAAGGCACATGACACCAGGCCACCACTGCAGAAGGGATTTTGTGATTGGACGTGTGGTTTTGGCTATAAGCATTAATTCCTGGGCCTTATGGCCACTTCTGCTTTCTGAACCAAAGTAGGGCTGAGGCAGTTTGGTTCCCTGACAACCAGAAGAGTAGCAAATCCTGCCATTTGTTCTGCAAAGCTGCTGCCAAATTGTGAGGTTGACAACTAAAGCAAACCTCTAGTCATGGTCATCTACAGAGAAGCAACTTGGAAAAAGCTGCTCTGGGCAAAAAATATTCTGCCAGCCATTGTATTAGTTCTTTTTGCATCATTCTTTCCCAAATTTATCACTTGCTTGGAAAGACAATCTGAAAACTGGAGTCTGTGCTGCTCCAGAGCTGTCATTACTGGGCTGACCCTCTCTGATTGTGCTTTTGCTTTGAGATTTCAGTGTTTCCATTGTCTGCTGTGATTCGGGCAGCCACAGGAGGTGATGGGGGGACATATTTGTCCTTTACAAACCCAAGCAGAGAAAGCCTTTTGTGTGTGTTGCAGGTGGAGGCTTTACATCCAAACGAGGCACGTTCGGCACTGCAGGGAAGTTGGAAACCATGATGAGCGTCTCCTACGGGAGAATAGAGGACCTGGTTTTCTCTGGAGCTGCCACTGGAGACATTTACATCTGGAAGGAGACCCTGCTGCTGAGGACAGTGAAAGCCCACGATGGGCCTGTGTTTGCCATGCACGCACTGGATAAGGTATGTGTTATATCCCTTCAGTTGCATCAGTACATCTTCAAAAGAAACTGTGGCAAAAAGTCTCATTGGCATCACACAAATGAGTTTAGGGCCAAGTTTTGCCGTTGGCACTTTGCAGATGTTGCTAAGGTAATATCCTTTCTGAGATTATAGTTTCCACTGTAGAAGTATAGCATGAGGAAAATGTTAGCTATTAACATTTTTATACATCAAGGTCAATTAAGATCCCGGTAGCTCAATCCTTTCTGGCCCTAATTGATTGTTCCTAGCTTTTCCATCAATTTTTCTACTTGATCTTAGCACTGAACATCCTCCTCACTTACTTTTTTTTTTATTAGTTAGTTATTTATGCTGTTTTACATTCACTTGGCACAGACAGCCTGCCGAGGGAATTAATCAAAGAATTGGTCCCTAATGCATTATTAGAGCTCGGGTTGAAGCATCTGTTGAGTCCATTGAATTGGGAATAACTTGAGAAGCCATTATTCCAGCTACTGCCTCTTCTAAGGATAAAACCCATATTTTTCCGTAGTTTATTTCCACATACAAGCAAACATCAAGGTCCAGCATTACTGCTTACAACAGTATGTACTCTATGTGCTTTTAAATCTTTATAACCTAGAAAAGCAGCTCGAAATCTTGCCCCCCTGTGTTTTTTCCCTCCTAGGTACGGACTCCAGTATTTTTAGTTTCACACATGAATTAAATGCAGGGGAGACTTTCCTCTGCCTTTGGACATGTTTTTAATCTCACCACATGAGTGCTGACATTTGTGTGTGTTTTCCCTCTGTGATTGCACAGGGCTTTGTAACTGGTGGAAAAGATGGAATCGTGGCCCTTTGGGATGATATGTTTGAGAGGTGTCTGAAGACATATGCTATTAAAAGAGCAGCACTGTCTGCCAGTTCTAAAGGTATGGTTTGTTCAGTGTGTTTTAATAAGGGTTTCAGCAGTCTGATCAGCACCTCACCTTCCATGAACAGATGTAATTGTATATAAACTGTAGGTGATGTGAGGCTCTCTTTGATTTCCCAATAAACACGTGACAGGAATATCTTTGCATTGTTCAGGTTTACTTTTGGAGGACAACCCCTCAATCCGAGCCATCAGCCTGGGACATGGGCACATCCTGGTGGGAACCAAAAATGGAGAGATCCTGGAAATTGATAAAAGTGGGCCCATGACTCTGCTTGTGCAGGTACTGGGGGGATCACCCGTATCAGACTGTTTCCTGGGGAAACAGCCCATGTTTAACACCTCGGAAAACCTTCGGGGAGATTTGTATCCGTGTTGTGCTCTGTCTTGGGAAAGGGGGAATGTTTGAAGTGTTAAACCTTTTGATGATGACATTTTCCCAGTCATTTCCTGACTATTTCCATTAACCCTCTTGGCCACCAGTCCTTTCCTTGCTCAGGCAGAAGCCGGTGCTTTCTTATGTAAGTGACTTTGAGATTCACTGTGGATTATGGAATTCTGAAGGTAAAAACAACAGTCCATTGAGTTCAGAGGCTGATGAGACTCTCTGTGGATTTTTTAGACGCTTAAGTTTAGGTCCAATATAAAAATGAGAAATGAAGGGTAGAACTAACACAGTTTATTTTATTTTGACAGTGTGGCTCCATTTATTTCCTTTTACAGTATATTGTGAAGGATCCTGTGAAAAATGGTAGAGTGATGACAGCTTTCTGCAGTGACACACAGTTGTCATTGCAGGTGTTGCAAAGCATAAAGGGACTTTTTTGGGGAAAAAATAGTATTTTTCACAGTTTGGTTAAAAAATTTTTCATGTATATGTCCACTGATGTATTTGGTGCTGCTTTGGTTCAGTGTCTTTCATAACCCCACTGTCTGTACGTAGAAAATTGTATAGAACAGTTACTGAGTTGTAATTTATTGAGCTTTAACCTTTTGTTTTCTACAACTGACTAATGTTGTTTTTTATAAAAACACTGTTTCTTTAGTATTTTTTCAATTAGTTCTGATCACACGAAGTAATCCTTCAAATTTGCCTTGCCTGCATCCTTATGAACAGGGATGTGTGAGGCTGTATTTTATAAATGTTTGGGCTCGTACACTAATCCAGATTGAGAGCAGGAAGAAATGATTTAACCTTGACACAGTGCCAGAAGCTGTATGCAAGCTGAAGGAAATCTGGGAAAAAAGCAGGGAGAGCGATTAACAAGTTGGAAAACTGAGAATGCGGGGAAAGATCAAAAGAACTAAGTACATCTGTTTTGGGCAAACAAGCTCTCCAGGGTGTTAGGAATGACATAAACCTTGAAGACAGATTAGCCCATTTTAGGATTTCAGGGTCCTGGTTGGGACATAATATATTATGGTCGTTTCAAGTGTGGAAAAGAGAATATTGGAAGAATAGGAATTACAGCCAAGACTGTGGCAGAGTGTTTTGGATAGTTGTCAGAGAAACAGAGCACACGTGGAAAGCTTTGGAGAGAAGATGGTGAAAACCTTGTTGACTGGGACTTGTCAGATGAGGCAGGGCAGGTATTAGAGCACATTACACGACCCCAAATGCATTCCTTTGTCTTGTATGGAATGCTTTCCTTCAGGGCCACATGGAAGGAGAAGTGTGGGGCCTGGCAGCTCATCCTCTTCTCCCTGTGTGTGCCACCGTGAGCGACGACAAGACCCTGCGCATCTGGGAGCTCTCGGCCCAGCACCGCATGCTGGCCGTCAGGAAGCTCAAAAAAGGTACCTGTCCCCTGGCCACGGCCTGGCACAGCTCCTCTGAGCTCCCAGGGCACATCACAGCCACTAATTGGGCAGGGAAAGGCCACGGTCGTTAAGCAATTGGAAGGGCAGGAAATAAATTGTCTTTGGCATGTGTCAAGTCAGTGAAAAGGGCAAGAAGGAAAAGGACTGTAATCTATTGTAATGAATAGTAGTAAAATAAATGAACTTTTATCTCTTCTCCTCCAGTTTCAAGGGGAATGAGTTGACCTCAGAATCCTTTTCCTTCCCAGCAATACCCAAGGCCAGCATGTTTGTTGCTGACTCCTGAAAGGATTCCTTATAACAACAAATGTACCATGTCCTGCATGTTGGGCACAGTCAGCCTTCAGTGGCAATATGAGCTTTACATCTTACAACAGCTTCTCTGAAAATTAACAGCTTTCCTGCCCTCTCCTCTGTATAGAATAAGAAGGGCTATGTTGAAATGCTGAAATGCTGCTTTCTATTACTTTGTTTCCTCGTTGATATCCTTCAGGGAATTTTGTATTGTTCATTTTCAGTGACAGATCCGGAGCACAGGAACTCTCACTGGCTGAGGGAAAACAGAGTCAGATGGTTTGAGGGGTGAGGATAGTTGTAGGAGAGAGTATGGTCAGAAATAATGCTGGGGCAAAAAATAACTGGAGGAAGTGTAGTGCATCTGTTTGAAATGTGTTCTGCTGAAAGGAACTGTTACTAAGTCATGTAATAAAGAAGTTTTAAGTGTGGTATCCCCGGAAGACGTGTAGTTACACTGCTCTGAATGAGTTTGAGTTTTCCATCTGGATTTCCTTTCTGTGTGTGTTCTGGGGGTTTATTTTGTTTTAGTTCTGTCACTGGTGTGTTTAGAGCGTAGCTGGGAGGTGACATTTGCACATAAACCGTTCCAAGACGGATCCAGTCAGCACTGTCAGCCCAAGAACCCCCTGTACAGAGGGCACATTCCCATGTAATGGAGCATTAATCATAGCCCTCTCTAACATATTTGCCTCAATAAAAAACAAATCTACCTTAAACCTGTCTGCTTGATGTAAAAGCCTTCCAGTGTTAGTTCCTGTCCTCTCCCCGGGCTGTGAGCCTGAAGAGGTTCATTTCCCTTGGCAGGGGGGCGGTGCTGTGCCTTCTCTCCCGATGGGAAGGCCCTGGCTGTGGGGCTCAACGACGGCAGCTTCCTGGTGGTGAACGCCGACACTGTGGAAGACATGGTCTCCTTCCACCACAGGAAGGAGATGATCTCCGATATAAAGTTTTCACGAGGTACAGCCACGTGATAAGGTGGGAGGGGGGTGTTTATCCTGGAGTTTGTTCTTCTCTAGACAAGACTGAATGTTCCAAAGGGAGACTGGCTTCCTGTGCGCTCCATGCATGAAACACTTCACAATTCCACATGGTTGTGTGCAGCCTGCTATAATGGACACACTCCTGGCTGCTGGATCTGGGTGCACTGCAGCAGTCTAAATGCAAAAAAATATTAATTTAATAAGATTTTAATAACCTCAGTGTCTCCTCTTTACAGAGTCGGGAAAGTACCTGGCTGTGGCCTCCCATGATAACTTTGTAGATATCTACAATGTACTGACCAGCAAAAGAGTTGGCATTTGCAAAGGTGCCTCCAGCTACATCACCCACATCGACTGGGACTCCAGAGGTAACGTGTTTGGCCACAAGTACTACTGGAAATGCCCACAAAATGGAAAATCAGGGGACTGAGATCAGCTGGAACCACTAATGCTCATGCCTTTTTCCCACGGAGCACCATGTGGGGCCAGTGCAGTTCCAATTGGTGGTGTCCAGTTCCCTCTCCTTGCTGAGCACTGCCTGCCAGTCACTGGGACGAAGGCAGAGCCTGATTGTCACAGCTGATTAAGTCCAGCAGGATCATTAATGATCTCATGCTGATAAGCCTTCCCAGAGCTAATGAGATCCCACGCAGGACCACCTGTGTGTCTGGGCCCTGCTCCTCTGCGGTGTGAGATCACTGACAGCACCACCACAGCTTGTATGGGCACAGAAAACTCCCCATCCAAGGGCACTTTGGTGTTAGTGACCCTGCCAGTGGGGCAGGGAATAGAGACACAGCAGCTGACAACGTTTTCTCTTTTGGCAAAACTGTCATGTAACATTTTAATGAAAATTAACAGCGCACACGTTTATTTTTTCCTTCATTAGTGTGATGATGAAACACAAGCAGAGTATTCCCTGTCAGCAGAAGCTGATTTGCTGCACAGCAGTAACTTTTTAAGGACATTGGATGGTATTTAAAACATTACTTATTCCGTGAACCAGGAGTAAGGGATCCTTAGGAGACTGATTTTCAGCATCTCTTTTACTTCTGCTGTGAATAATTCTCAGCAGGATAATTTTTTAACTTACGCCCAGAAATCTCTTCACTCAAGCAAAAGAACGTACATAATAGTCATAATAATTAATAAGATTCATAATAATCTCTCATTTTATATCCAGGAAAGTTATTGCAAGTCAATTCTGGTGCCAAAGAACAACTATTTTTTGAAGCACCGAGGGGGAAGAGACACGTTATAAGAATTCCTGAGGTACAAATTACATTTACTGGATTTTTTTTTTTTATGAAAGTTAATTTTAAGAATTGTCTTCAAATGGTGTTGTTTGTCCTTTTATGATACTGTATTTGCAGTGGTTAGACTTAGAGTTATTCCACAGTGTCTTTCCTAGCTTTTCTAAATGGTAGAACGTGCAGGTTTCTGTTTGTATCTCTGAATTTATTATTGTTTAATTATTAGCAGCCATTTGCCATAATCCCCTTTCCTGAAGTCGCCTGTTTTGTGTGTCATGAGTTGCACATAGGGTATAAACCATCTTCGAACAGCCTGAGCTGGCTTTTCCTGATGTTGATTATTTGTGACAAGTAATTCTGCTACAAAATTGCCCATGTTTAACACCTCGGAAAACCTTCGGGGAGATTTGTATCCGTGTTGTGCTCTGTCTTGGGAAAGGGGGAATGTTTGAAGTGTTAAACCTTTTGATGATGAAGATACACAGTATCTGTATGAATACAGGCTCATGTAAATGCCAATGCACAGTGGACAGTTTCTTAAAAGCTAAAAAAAAATTAAGGTAATATCAAACACAGGAAAGTATACACATGGAACTAGTGTGCATTTGGTATGTGTTAAAATGGCTTCTCTGGGGGCAATTCCGCCTGCAGATAGAGAAGATTGAATGGGACACGTGGACGTGTGTTCTGGGTCCCACCTGTGAGGGCATCTGGCCCATGCACAGCGATGTCACCGTGGTCAATGCAGCCAGCCTGACAAAGGACAGAACCCTCCTGGCCACAGGAGATGACTTCGGGTTTGTGAAGCTTTTCTCGTACCCGGTGAAGGTAAAAAGCGAACTTATGTCTGTGATTAGAAAGGCAGTGAAGGAAGACACTGTTCCCAGGCTGGGGCACTGACTGGGGCACTCTGTGTGCTGCAGGGCCAACACGCCAAGTTCAAGAAGTACGTGGGGCACAGTGCCCAGGTGACCAACGTGCAGTGGCTGCACAACGACTCCGTGCTGCTCACCGTGGGGGGGGCCGACACCGCCCTCATGATCTGGACCAGGGAGTTCCTGGGCATCCAGGAGAGCAAGCTGGTGGATAGTGAGGAGTCAGACACAGATGCAGAAGAAGATGGAGGTAAAACAGGATTTAATTTAGTCTTTGTTCCACGGAGGCTATCACGGAGATTTACCTTGAAGTGGGCAAGAAGCTTTGCTGTGCGAAGTTTCAGTGTGAGGAGAGCTTGGTAGGACTCGCTTCCTTCCTTTAGTTGGTGCAGATCTTGCTCTCTACTCTCCCCCTGTGAAACAAGGGTAGTTTGTTTTATTTTCTGTTTTGTTTTTCCAAGGCTATGATAGTGATGTTGCAAGAGAAAAAGCCATTGACTATACCACTAAGATCTATGCAGTGAGCATCCGGGAGATGGAAGGCACAAAGCCCCACCAGCAGCTCAAGGAAGTTTCAGTGGAAGAGAGGTATGTCCCACAAACTGAGGGTGAAAATGAGGAGGAAAAGGTTGCAGCCCTTTTTTAATCCCGAAGTGTTAACAATAACACACTGTAGGAGGATTAGTGATTTTTTCATTACAATGTTGAACAGTAACATTTTCTTTTCCCCTTCTTTTAAGAATGTCTCCTTCCATTTTCTCTTCTCCTCATATAAAGAATTGGTTCCTCCATTTTTCTATAAAAATGCATAGTATATCCTCTAGTAAATGTGAATATTTGAAGTTTGAGTTAAAGAAAGGAAAAAAGTATTTTATTTTGAGTGAATATTGCTAAATTGTTTTTACACATGAAATAATGCTTGCCAGTGGTGCAGTGGCCAGATGTTTTACACCAGAAACCCTGGCACCTTCCAACTTCTTTATTCTGCTTTGATGATGCAAAAGCAACTGTAAAACTGAGTTTAACTGACCAATTTAGCTGGGCTTAAAATTGTTTTGTACTCCTGAATTATCAGCAATATGAGCATCAGTCTCTTCTGCAGCTTTTCAGCACTATTTTCAGTCGAGGAGTGAAAATCACCCTCCAGGTCCCTGCAAAGCTTCACTTCCCTGGATCCTGGCCATGGGTGTGCTGTGGAATGGCAGGCAGTCCCTCCTGTCCACGTCCTCAGCCCCACTCAGGGAAAATGTGCTGTGTTTTATCCAGCGCTACAAAACCCCACCGGGGCTGGGGGCTCCTGCAGTGCTTCCACACCTCCCCTCTGGTGGGAACTGCTGGGCCTAATGAAATGGGGACACTCCTCCTCGGCACTGGGGCTGCCTCTGACCTCCACAATAGTCTCTTCATAATGACAGTGCATGAAAACAGCATCCCATATTGTATCCCCAGGGTCCGGGCTGAAGAGAGTAAAAAGCAAGGGTTTAACATTCTCTGTATCTTTTTTTCTTCTTACCATCTCTGTGTAATAAAATTTTTGTACTTCGTTTAAAAAACAGGTTAAAAATAGACCCTTGTAACTTGCCCTTTCCATCTTTTCTGCTTGAGAGTCACAGCTATTGTACACCTTTTTATACGTCCTTTTTCAGTTACAGCTACTTCAGAATGATCACACCTTTGGTGTTTGGAATTCGCTGTTTTGATGCATTTGTCAACAGATCCCATCATTTCCCTGTGCTGCTTCTTAGGCAAAGATAAATTGGCTTCTCTCTCTTCGTGGCATTGATACATAAATAGCTAGAATTTACAGTGAAGTAATCAGAAGCAGCAATTTTGTGGTGAAATGTCGGCAAAACAGTGGTTTCTGAGGGTGTTGTGCTGGGAAGGGTGCTGGGTTTGGGGTGCAGTAAGGTGACATTAACGTGTTGGCTACTGCAGTTGTTGGCCCCAGTTGGACAGTGAGTGCACAGTTCATGCAGGATCTTGGCACTCCCAGTCCTGAGTGCTTCAGGGTAAGCTGACTCCCCTCATAAAACCTATGAATTATGAGGGAAACTTTGTAGCTGTGCCAGATTCCATCTTTTCTGAGAACACAAAAGGATGTAGCAGCTAGAAAAGGGTTTGTCTGACCACGACAGGCTTCCTGACATCACTGGGCTGGCTTTTCCTTGTACTCCCAAAGATCCGCAGTGACAGTCGATCAAGAGGGTGAAATGGAAAGTCTCCAAGTCCTCAACTGTCACTGTCCAGGGAAATCTGAGCCCTAAATCAGCAGGTCTTGAGGACATGGAGTCTGGAAATCCCTGTGCAAAGGGCTCAGTGAAATATCAAAGCCGCTTCCCAGAGCTTTAGGTTTTCTGCTAAAGCAGACTCTCCCAGTCCCTTCTGTCTGGAGAAGGGACCCAAGGGGATGTATTCCATTCTTTCTCAGGAAGGTATGTGGAAAAAACTGGTAGGCTTTGGAGGAGGAAAATTTTCTGGAGGAAATATTCCCAATCCTTCCTCTGTATAATTGTGCCATATGTCTGTATGAAGAGGCCAGTGATTGTGCACTGATGGGATCCGTGCAATGTGAATACTCTGACACTGGTAACTTACTGTCTGTGCTTGGAAATCTCTGGGACAAGCTGGAAGGGCACTTCGGGCAGAAACAGGGAGTTAATCATAAGACCTGAACAACTGCTGGTCCACTGCAACGTGCAGTGAGGGTCTCAGGAGTGTCCCCCTTACTGTATTTCCATTGTGGGTCTGGGAAAGGAAAAGCTGTGAATTATTCAGAGGTGCAGTGGCAAGAAACTCAGAATTAACCAAGCTTAAATTAAGAAAAAGAAAAAAAAAAAAAAGATAAAAGGACGCTTCTGTCTCAAGCAAGAGACAGGAATAGCTGGGGCTGCCACCCCAAGCTGCTCCTTGGGGGCAAGGGCTTGGAGCTCACTATGTTTCTTTCTTTTAATAGTAATATTTAGCAGGTGAACTGTTGCTGAAGAAGTTATTTGCCTGCTTATGTAATGCAAACACGCTTCAAAGGCGCTATGTGGCACCTAGGAGACAGTTCCATCTGCTTAACCTTTCTGTTTGCTAGAATAAGCTTGCAGGACTCTGTGCTTCTCTAATATCAGGAGTGGTGGATCTGAAAAACTCAAGGTACAATATCTGTCTAGGAATAACAACTCATTGTCCAATTCAGGAAGAGTTTGATCTCAGGAGAAACTTAGATATGACAAACTTGGGGACAGTTAATAAGGTTTTCCCTTAGAAAAGAAAATGAAAGCCCTTCATGAAATTTATTTTTGCTGTCTAATTTGAACATAATGAAAATAACCGTGATTCTGCAAAATACCTTGCAGAAACTTAGAAGGTACATGATAGGTTTTATGAAGTCATGGTCTGGTGTTTTGGGTATTTTCTGTCTCCATCAGCAGTTATAGCTTTAGGATGGAGAAATAACAGGAGAGACGAGGCTGAGGAACAGTTCTGACTTGTCTTTTGGTTGTATGAGTGCATTTGGTTAAGATCATTAATCGACTCTTGTTTCTCTCTCCTCTCCCCAACCTTCTTTTTTCTTCCTCTCCCTTTCCATGTGCCCCTCTCCCCCCCACCCCTGCCTTGTCCTCCCTTCCTCTCCCCGCTGTGGTGGCCCCTCTGTGCTGTGCCCGTGGTGCAGGCGGGGGGTGCCCACGCGAGGGGCCGCAGGCGCCGTCTCGCGGGGTGGGCGCTCCCAGGGCGGTGCTCCCGCACCCAGGGACCCCTTGGGCACTGCTGGGACTGGCCCAGACAACCCAGGACAATTGTAAGCTACGCTTGTGTCACGTAGGAGTTGTGCTGTATTTCGGAAAAGGGACGATTTTTTGGACTGGGACCATTCCAACCGGCCAAGAGTTTATATGACCAGAAGTAACCCGAGCTTGCGTGCAAACTGTATTTCTGTTACTAATACAGGAGGCAAAGACCTGTTTGCATTTGGCCTTTTACTAACCCCTAACACATGCCCCTTGTTTGCAGCTTTCATTGAGTTCGATTTGCATGACCCTACGTAAACTCTTGTAACATACCTGGAGATGGAAACCCCTTTAAAGCAGGTTGAATGTGTAGAAAACAAAAAGCAGCATTAGCATGTTGGTCTGGTTTTCTGTTTTCTGAACATCCTGGCTTGCGTCACTCTCCACGAGTTACCTCGGAGCCTGTTCTCCGTCATGCTGTTTGCAGCATGTGTAATCATATGTTCTCATAAAGGTAAAAAATGGTGAAAAAATTGCATTTGCCCTCTTTGAATCTTATTCTTTTGATTATTGGTTTCTTTAAAGCAACATGAGATAAATTATATAAGCTTTCCAAGAAGCCCCCACAAGGCTTTGTAAACTGAATTATTAGACATATGGTTACAAAATTGGTTCCTGCACCTTTACACACACATGTCTGTGGGTGCAGTGTAAAAGCTTTGAATTGAATCTGTGTTGTATTTATGTGTAGGTGGGAACTATTCGAAATGTATCTGGAAAAACACATCTTTGGGGTGGAGAAAATAACTCTGGGCTTATTTCAGCAGAAACCTACTGTTTGAGAATGAGGAGCATCCTTCGAAATATTCACTTCTACTTTCTCAACAGAATTATGTCAAGTTAATGCAACCTAAATGTATTTGACAGCCTGCTGGTTTCATCCCAGTTGTCCTTAAGGCTTGAACACGCTGTGGCTGGTATTTGTCAGTCCCTGCCGAGCAGTGAGCTCAGAGTGAATCTCCCTTCTCCCACAGCTCAGCACAAAGCTGGCCCAAAGGTCCTTTTGGTCTGTGTGACACGTGGGGGGTGTGGAACTGAGGGGTGCTAACACTGTCACGTGTTACCAGCATTTCTCTCTCTGCACTGAGGTCGATGTGAAATGTTCAGCTTTTCTGAGGGTTATTGTGTAGGCTGTAGTCCAGGACTGACAGAAGAAGCCTGTTTCTGTTGTTGTGTTAGGCAGAGGGAGGATGGGCCTATAAAACTGCCATATACTATTGGTTGAATGTTTGTACTTACACAATAAGCACAGTTTCAAAACATGTCTGAGTTTATGTAAGGAACAGCAAAACAAAGGGAAAAGACTCTGTTCCTCTCACACATGATCAAAAACCCTGAGAGAAGCCTCAGGAAAGAGAGACACCTTCCAGATTCTGCTAGAGCTGGGCTGATTCTGATGCACGTAGCACCTGGAGACAGCGCTCCTGAAGTCTTGTTATTTGAGGGATTTAGAACTTTTTAAACTCAAAGGCAGAAATTCAGGTTGTGCCTAAAGCACCTTGCAGTGTGTACTGGAAAGCTGGTTTTGGCAAGCGAGGCTGAGGGGTTTCCCAGAGAGCCGTGGGGGTCCAGGTGTGAGGGATGTGAGGTTTGGTGTGAGGGATGGCAGGTCTGGGGTGTGAGGGATGTGAGGTTTGGTGTGAGGGACGGCAGGTCAGGGGTCTGAGGGATGACAGGTTTGGTGTGAGGACCAGGCTGGGTTTGGGGCATGAGGGACAGCAGGTTTGGGGTGTGAGGGACGTGAGGTTTGGTGTGAGGGATGGCAGGTCTGGGGTGTGAGGGATGTGAGGTTTGGTGTGAGGGATGGCAGGTCAGGGGTGTGAGGGACGGCTGGTTTGGTGTGAGGGACGTGAGGTTTGGTGTGAGGGACGGCAGGTTTGGTGTGAGGGACGTGAGGTTTGGTGTGAGGGATGGCAGGTCCCAGTGTGTCCATGTGTGAGGGACGGCAGGTCCTGGTGCAGCAGGGCCAGGCTGGGTTGGGTACAGGAGCTGTTTAGGGAACATCTTCACAAGGTGTTCAGAACAATGAACTTGTTAAGAAGTAACGGCCCTCAGATCCATTCCGAAGTGATTACCCTCCTCATTAATCCCTTGTTTCCCATCTGGACCCTGAGCTGGAATGACGTGGGAATGCAATGACTGCTGCCATGACAGGGCCTGGCTGGCCCTCCATATGTTCTGCAGAACTTCTGGATTATTTTTCACTATTTTTTTTAAAGAGTGCATCAGCATATATGTGAAATTATAAATATTGTAACCACGGTAAGGCTTTTCCAGTGCTACAGTTTTGAAAAATAATTTAGATTGCTATTAATATTTCCCTCTAATTCTGTTTCAGCTTTGCTTTGATCCACTGTATTTGGCAGCAGGGTATTTTCATGTTGAATCTATTTTTGTTTGTAAAGTTAGCTAAAAAGTGGTAAGACGAAGTAACAGCGGGAAAAGCTGGATGTAAAACTCCTGTGTGTATTGGGATGGGAAAATCCAAGGGTTTAGAATTCACAAAATCTTTAAATCCCTTCTTACAGCTCTAGGAGTTCTGCAGCGGTCTGGGGGCACTGGGGAACCCCCTCCTGTGAAGGGCACTTGTAAGAGCTGCCTTTGCATTTTGTCTGAAATGAACAGTGTATTTTTTTAGATCCTGGATTTTTGTTCTGTTGTCCCACCAAACCTCCATCTGACCTCTCTTTGAAGCTCTCTTTCTCTTCTCAGGAGGAGTCCTGCCCATATGTGTGTAGCATTCAAGTGTGTTCCCTCTGCAGCTCCCAGCCATGTGAATCCCCGTGTTAGTCTCCTTTGGGACTCTGCAGCTTTTCCCATTCCTGCTGGCTCAGCCCGTCACCTAAGAGTCAGGACACTTATCCATCTGTTCCTGCTCCAGATCTCCTTGTTGGTCCCTTTCATGTGGCACTTTCTGAAGTTCCAATTCTGCTTCCATTGGCCTGGGAGCAGAATATTTGTGGGTTTGCCAGTGTGTTCCTGCTGCCGACGGCATCTCCAGTCAGGCAGCAGTTATGTCCCGTGCTCTGGAAACCGGAGTTCGCTATATCCCCCTCCCACAGAATTCATAGTAATAGTTCTTGATCTGCTTTTTCTCCCTTTTATTTTCCACCTAAACTGATTGAACTTGCCCCCTGCCTTAGCTTGGCCCTGTTCTCTAAGGTCACGTCTCCTTCCTCCCTCAGGGTGCCTCACTCTTCCAAACCCCATTCCCTCTCCCCCCAGCCCAGCTCTCGGTGTGCCTGTCTGTTACCCTCTGTCCTGGTGCTGCCTGTTCACCCCAGCCCTGCTTCAGGCTGCTGTCCCTCCAAGGCCCTTCCCGTTGGTGTCCCTGCCTCACTGAGGGCAGCTCTTCGCATTTCTGCATGAAGGTGGTGGGTGAGAGCTTGTCAGTTGGAACGTGGGGTTCTCTCGCTGACACAGTCATGTGTGCTCATGTGAGAATATCCTTGAGACTGTCCTGAGTAACGGGAACTTTATTTGCTGTATTTGCAATACCTAAAGGATTGAAAACCCCCTAATGTCTGACTGTGTCTTATCTTTCCTGGAACTCATCCATCCCACAACGTAATTAAACACGTTTGTTTAAAATTGCCAGAAAGAAACCGTTAATGCTTGTGTTATGTTTTAACTTGCTTTCCTTTGGAGGCAGGGAATTGTCAAGTAAGTACTAACACAGAGCCCAGGAAAAGCCCAGCTCGCTGGGAATGTGCCTTGCAGGCTGCACAGGTCCAAAAGGGCAAAGGGATGTCATTTGCTGCAGTGCAAGTTTCTTGTCTTGACAGTGTCATCTTCTGTCTCAAAACAAATTAGGTGTAGTTACAGGCTTACTAAAAATGAAACGACCCTTAAAATGTTCAAAATGTGCTGCTTTCCGTTTGTTGTATTGAGATGGTGGTAAGGCAGTGACTGCACACGTGTGCATATATACATGTCTATGTATATATGAACGCACACAGCATCTGTGTTCGTGTGGATGTGAATAGATATCTCTCAAAGTATCTCTGTGTGTGTGTGTCCAAATTAAACCTCATGCTTACAATCTAGTGACTATCAAGCATGTCACAGTGGTAGTGTTCTCTTGCTTTCCTGAAAATTTTGGCTTGCTCTTGTCGTAAACTTTGATATTTGTAGGTGAAGAAATGTGAAAATGATCCGTTCTGAAGTTACGCTAAAACAGAAAAAAGAGCAGGATCCCTACGAGAAAATGATTCTTTTCCTAAGTGCTGGTTGAGAGGCCTCGTAAACCTGGGCTGAAATGAATTAGTCCATTTATTTTGTAAGAAAATTAAGTTTTGTAGTAGGTTCCTGTGCCCTTCCCTGGCGGGGCTGGCACTGCTGCTCGGTCCCGTTCCACCAGGGTTGTGTGAGGGGACTCCAGTGGCTGCTCTCAGAGAAAATAAAGGTGCTTGTTCCCTGGCACAAAGCAGGACAGGCTGTCCTGGGAGGGACTTGGCCAACCCCCAGTTATGGGCCAGATTGCAACCCAAACTGGGATAGGGAACAAGCACCCATTGTGTGGGATCTCCACAGTGCTCAGGAGACTGACAACCTCCTACCAGCTTCCATCCCTGTCAGGCACCTGAAAATAAACTGCGGTGGAGTCCCGTTCTCCTCCAGTACAAAGAGTGCAGGAAGCAGGGATGTAGCTTCCTTTTCCCTCTGTCCCCCAGGACCTCTAGCTCAGTGTGCCCGGGGATGCCAGGGTGGGATGTTTCCCATCTGTACACTGGTGCACTCTTTAATTTCTGTTTTAGTTCTTGCTGGCATGCTTGGATAGCACGTGTTGTGCCACAGGGAATGACTGCTCGGCTCTGAAAGTGCTTGTGCATGAGTAACTGCTCAGAAGTAACACCTAAACTCTATTAAGTTTCTTGCTTGGCTTTGTTTGCTGCTTACAAGGGGATCAAGGTAACTCTTTCACTCTTCTAATGTCACGAGATCACCTGCTAATAATGTAGCTGTTGGTCCTTAATGAGTTTGCTTTGTTCTGTCTATTTTGGAGCTCAGCTTTTGATGCTGTTCCTCCTGCAGGCAGTATTTTTGCTGTGTAGCAGTACCTGTTCCAGCTGTGGGTTTGTCGGTTGTTGCCTGTAATCCCTCCCATAAAAATCCAGCTCCAGAAAAAGCAGCTCCCTGTAAGCCAAAGGGATTTCATTCTTCTGCAATTAATTTTGCTGGTAGTTGCAGTCCAAGGACAAGAGCAAATTTCACAGCATACGGGATGTGTAGCAAGGATGCACCGTTTGGAAATCCCAAACTGTGGGAATGCTTTCCAAATGCTCCCCTTAGCCTTGTGCCTCTTTTTTCTCGGCAGGATGAGTAGCAGCACTAAAGATTATCTGGCCTTAAAGACCATTTGCACACATCAGATTTTGTCTCAGCCTTTGTCTTCGTAGCTACTTTTAGCAACTGCAATTATATAGAAGTGCTCTGCTGGCCTTGGTCTCTTAAATTCCCATGGATGAATGACCTGTACATTTAAAAGGAATCATTTTATCTTTAATAAAATCATCTCAAAATCATATTAAAACCATGTCAAGGTTTCGGGATGGGGTTTCTCAGAAGCAGCAGGGCTGGGCAGAGGTCAACTGTCAGCTGTAGAAAATCTCTTAGATCATTTCTGAAAGCACCAATTTGCTATCATTTCACATTCAAGGTTTTTTTTCCATGGATTGATGTCGTTGTGTTTGGGGTTTTTTTAAATGGTTTAAGGTGGTCTGTTGTGCCACTCATCCACAAAATCTGCATCAATGTCATTTCTGTTCTTTCCATCAAAAAGTGTGAGTTTTAGTCAGTTTATTGTACAACTCCAGAAAAGGCATGGAGCTAATGCAGGGGCAACTGGCCGTTCCCTGCTTTCACACAAAACGAGTGCTGTGGTTTTGAAGGTTTTATTTTGCTTTCAAACGTATTGATTGTCTTCTTTTTTAAATGTTCCTTTCAGGCCACCAGTCAGCAGAGCTGCTCCTCAGCCCGAAAAACTGCAAAAGAACAATGTCCACAAAAAAAAGAAGCTAGTTGAGGTCAGGCTTGTTCATTTGCTTTAGAAGTGACATGCTGGGTGAAATCCGTCCCTGTTCTGAGGACAATCTGCAACACTTGCTTTGTCTCTGGCTGTCATTCACATTGTTCCAAGGGAGCTGGAATTGTGTCTGGGACAATCATTAAATCCATTCTCAGGGCTGGAACGCAGCTTTAACAACAATCCATTAACCATCCCCGTGTTTCTGCAGGAAATTTCCTTGGGAATTGCTTGTCGTAAGATGCAATTACACCTCTGACTGATGTTTGAAGTACAGAGTTACTTATAGCCTGCTTTGGCTTCCTGGAAGGACTTTAGGGCCAGAATTTGGGCTGTTGAAATTTGGTAGTTTATGAGAATGATTTTTGGAAACTTTGCAAATATCTTTACTTCTTTAAAATATCTGATACCCCATATATCCATGTAATATATAGATATTAAACTGTGATGGGAAGAGTAATGAGATCAGTTCTGTAAGTCGTAACTATTTTGATGGGAAACCCACAGAAACAAAACATTTACAGCTGGATGCATTATTAAAGAAATAATAATATAAATGCAGTGCCTTAGTTGACCGATTAAAGTGTTGTAGACAGTCCATGAGAATGTCATGCCTCAATAAATGAGCAGAACTGGGATAACTAACTATTGTTTCATTATTCCATTGCCTCTGCAAGGTGTTTGTAGCTCGTGTAATTCGTATTTGTGCTTATGTGATCCAAACTCTGAAATGGCCTTGTTTCTTCATTCCTTTCACTCTTCCCTCTCTGTTTTCCCTGCCCAGGAGCTGGCTCTGGACCATGTTTTTGGATACAGAGGGTTTGACTGTCGCAACAACCTGCACTACCTGAACGATGGTGCCGACATCATTTTCCACACGGCCGCAGCCGGCATCGTCCAGAACCTCTCCACCGGTAATTCCACTGCACACGTACTTAGACACCCAACATGCTTTGCGTGGGAAATAGTTCTGATTGAAAGTCTTGCCTTTTTAACATTCCCGTGGCTGTCCCACATTTTCATCTTGATAAATAATGCACGATCTGTGGATGGCTGGTGGATCAGACTGACAGTTTTTCCTGCTCAGCTCATCCTGTAGTGAGGACGCAGGAATGGTTTTCTCTCCCAGGAGGAGATTGTGGGTTATGAAATGACCAGTACCCCCAAAAATATTAGAGGCTGTAGCATGCATTGTTTCATTTTGAGTTGTTATAGCAAAGTCACGCTACAACTTTTTGGTGCAGTTCAGCCTGGGCAAGTTGCTCTTTGGAAGGGGTAGAAATATTCCCTGTGTTATGTGAGAGACATATTTTTCATGTCTCTCAAGAAAAAGAAGGGAGTTAAAGGAATTATGACTTGACTTTATTCCCAAATGGTCCCAGCTCTGCTGCCAAGGAGAGGCACAGGGACGAAACCTGTCACATCTGGTGGCCCTGGGGACTCCAGTCCTGGTGTGCCTCTGACCTGTGGAGCTGGGAACACGGGTGGCCCTGGGAAGCATGGATGGCCCCATCTGTTCTTTCTGGGCCTGTTCCCTTGGGAGGGTTTTGTCTCCACTTTGCTTCCCGCTGACCGCCTGGTTTTCCTGGGATTTTTCTGGGAAACCTGCGCCTTTCATGAGGCAGTTTTGCTGTTTCTTGCAGTTGAGGTGGCTGTGGGCTGATCCTCGGGCTGATTGCCTGGATACAGCTAGTTCACCAAATACTGCCTTTATATTTACCTGTGTGTTAATGGTTACATTCCTAGAACATTTGGGAATGGGCCTGGGGATGAGGGTGGAGCAGCCATGGACACCATCACTGCCCTCCCCATCCCCTGCAGAGCATCAGCCAGCTGCCCAAACAGCCTTTGCTCCGGCGGCTCTGGGGTGGCACAGAGGGGAATAAAGCCGTGTTTGGGTTTTCCCAGGCAGTCAGAGTTTCTACCTGGAGCACACTGACGACATTCTCTGCCTGACCGTGAACCAGCACCCCAAGTACAAGAACATCGTGGCCACCAGCCAGATCGGTACGTGACCCACGCGCCGAGGGCCGCCCAGAAACCACGGGGGCACTGGTGCATTTGGGCCTTTTCCCAGTGGCAATGTTACCAGTGTGACTGTCCCTTGGAAGAGGTAGCTGCAGGCTTTTATTGTGATTTCAATTCCGTCTCTGACCGTGAGTCATTGGACTTTGGAGTTAATTGTAGGGTAATCGTATTCACAAGGCAAGATTTGATAAACTGCTTGAATCATCTCATTAGTCTGATTTACAGGATGCCCTCCGTCCTTCCTGTATCCAAGGCACTGTTTAGCAGTGAGGATACTCTAAGGACCATTTCCCGTGCAGAAAAGGAGAGAAGCAGAGGGAAATCTCAGCAGAAGACACGTGTCAGGGGCCTATTGAAAAACCATGTGGATTTATGTGTTTATTATTCACATGGAGAGCCCTGGTAGATTCCCTGGGACCTTTGGCAGGAGTAAACATTGTATGGGGATGTAGGATGACTTAGGAGGATCTGCTGCCTTTCAGCTGCCGCTGTAATAATTACGTTTATGAAGAAGAACAGGGCCAGAACTCCTGACTCAGACCATTCTGGAAGGAGACTCAAGTCCAGAACTTTAGGACAGAAGTTAACAAGGGGCAGGAAAGTGGTATCAGTGAGCACTGTGACAAACCATCTGCTGCCTGCACTGAGCACTGCCACTCAGTTTGACTGTTGATGGGTGAGCATCCAAACCTCCACGTGGTGCCAGGGCTGTTCAAAGTGCTGATTTCTGGGGCATGGAAAAGGTGACTGTTAAAGACCCTTTTCTTAGGGCCCATGAGCTTAGCGTTTCTGAGTTTGGTTGATACTTCTTTGTGTAACTACAGATTCCTTTCACTTTTAAATTGAGTAATTTTTAAAACCTGCATGTCTTTAGCCTTTCTTTTAAATGCCACTTTTAAAACTCAAAAATACTAAATATTGTTGCGATATTTGTGTATAAAACCCAATATACCCAAAAAAGTTCAACAATATTGCTGCTTATTTGTTTTGTTGATTTAATCCATATCCATTTTTCAAGTTTTTAATTTTTTTTTCCTTCTGGTGCTGATGCTGGCACCTGAGCATGAGAAACACGACTTATTTCACCTATTGTTTTCCCTTGGTGCTTCCTCATTTGCCATTGCTCTCACAATGCAGGTGACATGACAGAATTCCCAGGTAAGGCTGACTCCTTTGTGAATTGTAGCAGAGTCGTGTCCAAGTTTCATGTTGCCTCGTTGTATCTGAATCCCAGATACAAGTGAAACATCTACAACTTCCTTTGCATGAGGCTCTTCATAAATGTTATGTTGTTCTTTTAGAAGTTGTCTGATTTCATGGACTGCAATGATTCCCCCTGTGTTTTGCAAGCTCTTATGATTTCTCTGTGTGTTCCAGTAGTGTTACTCTTCAGACAAAACCAAACCCCCAACTTCTGTCTGTTCAGGTTAAATGTTCTCGACCAATGCCTGGTTTGCGCTGAAACTTTCCAGAATTAATCCTCTGTAATCCGTCTCTTTGCCCCCAGGTACAACTCCCACAATCCACATATGGGATGCCATGAGTAAGCAAACCATTTCAATGCTGCGTTGCTTCCACACCAAAGGGGTCAACTACGTGAACTTCAGTGCCACTGGCAAACTCCTGGTGTCAGTGGGAGTCGACCCAGAGCACACCATCACCGTGTGGAGGTGGCAGGAAGGTAAAAACCACGGAAAATCACCTTCCTTCAGCAGAGCAGAACTGTGCTCAGTGATTATTCACCCAGCCTTTCAAGCCTTTGGGCTAGATTTGTGTTCTTACTCTTAGTGTCACAGTCTCACAATCAGTTAAGGGAGGTGACAAAGGGCTAGAAAATATGGATAGGATGGGAAACTTTATACGTCTGTTGTAAGCCGAAGTTAAGGAAAGAACTTTGCTTAATACAAAATTACATAAAATTAAGGAAAGCAATTTCTTTTCCTTCGTAAAATCCTTGAAATTCTGTGCTGTGGGTACACCTTTGGGAAGTCATTTCCAGGAAAGAATTATCTTTGGGAAGGGTGGAGGGGAGAGGAAAAGTGCCTCAGCTCATTACTGTGTCCCTGTGCATGTCGCTGGATGGGAACTCACTGGTGATATCCAACATTTCTGAGTTGTCATTGCACCGAGCCAGGAGGCAGACTGTGCTATGAGGGCCTTAAATCTGCATTCCCTAGAACTGTGGGGTGCAATGGAGTAACCAGGGACCTTATGGCTTGAATGCATTAGGATTGATACACTAAATAATGTCGGGCTTTGCAGCTTGCAGCATCTGGGACGCAGATCCCTAATGCAATACCAGCTCGATTTGTTTTATAAAATCATATCAGTGCTTAGCTTTACAGCTAAATGTAACTTTATTTTTGTCCTTTCCTAATTCAAACAGGGGCTAAAGTTGCCAGCAGGGGAGGACACCTGGAGAGGATCTTTGTTGTAGAATTCCGGCCAGATTCCGACACCCAGTTTGTGTCCGTTGGGGTGAAGCACATGAAGTTCTGGACATTGGCTGGCAGTGCTTTGCTCTACAAGAAAGGAGTCATTGGCTCCATGGAAGATGCCAAAATGCAAACCATGCTTTCTGTTGCCTTTGGAGCAGTGAGTTCAAATTCCTTGCTACGGACTTTTGGATTACGGTTTTATTAAAACTGCAGTTTTCTGTGTGGAAATCCAGCCCAGGGGGGTGGTGCTTGTTAGTGAAACGTGGATTTAACACCTGCACACCTTGAGACCTTTACCTGGGTGTCTGTTAGTGAATGGTTTTTATTAATGTCTGTGCACACCTACCGCCTGGCCTTTATTTTTTTTATTTCCTTGGTTATTTAGCACTTCACTGGTTAAAAAACTGTAATGTTGCTATTTTGTGGATAGGCTCTGCAACCTTTTTCTGTGCTGATGGTATTGGGTGTGACAGTGATGCAACCGATGGTGGCAGCTTAGAGCACTGTCCGGAGCGGTCACGAAGGAATTCTGAACTCACTGGGGGGGATTTCAGCTGAAGCCAAACAGCAGTGCAGAGGTGTCTCTTACATGCGAGGTTGCTGCCGTTTGTTGCAGAAAAACCTCACGTTCACGGGTGCCATCAATGGAGATGTCTACGTGTGGAAGGACCATTTCCTGGTGAGACTGGTGGCCAAGGCTCACACGGGCCCCGTGTTCACCATGTACACGACGCTGCGGGATGGACTCATTGTGACGGGAGGGAAGGAGAGGCCGTAAGACACATCCCCTTCCTACAGTGCACTCTCGTGTGGTTGTTGTGTTTGTTTGTTCATCCACCGCCCCACAGACAAATGGGCTCTGGGCTGGAGCAGTTTCACTCTGAATTTTGCATAACCTGCCCAGGTGTCTCAGTAAGTCAAGGACCAAAGGAGGACACGCTCCAGGGTCGCAGTTACTCACCAGGGTCACACTGAACCTTTTAGGGATTGATCTGAACACCTGCATAAGCTCCTTGTTGCCTGAACTCCTGCCATAAAAGGGGTTTCCTTAATTTTTTAATTCTGTCAAACTCTAGCCAACCTCTCCCAGTGGAGACTCTGTAAGGTCTGCAAGTTACCAGAAGTACCATTTGTCAAGTGACAAAGGTTTAAGTGACAGGAAAACAATTGGGTTTGGGGGTTTTTTTGAACAAGAGAACCAATTATGATGCTGTTGAAAACATGAAGTGTGAAAGCATTTAATTTTTGATTTATTTTCCATAGCACAGTAGCGAGGAGTCTTTACATAGTGCAGAGATGATTCAGTGTGTGCTCTGTGACTGAAGCAGAACACCACGGCTGGGATGTGCACGTGGGATTTGTGGTGAAGGAGACACCCGGGTAACACAACTCCCTTCTTTGCAGCACCAAGGAGGGGGGAGCAGTGAAGCTCTGGGACCAGGAGATGAAGCGCTGCCGGGCCTTCCAGCTGGAGACAGGGCAGCTCATCGAGTGCGTGCGCTCCGTGTGCCGCGGGAAGGTGAGGGAGCTACACCACCTCCCCCGGGGGAGCCTGGCAGGCAGGCACAGGGCAGGAGGCTTTGTCTGCCTCCCTGCTGCTCTTCCTTCTTCTCATCTGCCTGAGCTCGGGGGTGGGCTTTAAACTGCATTTCTGATGCTTAGTGCCAGCCTCTCCTCCACGGTCAGCAGTGGGGGGGACAGTGCTGAGTGCAGGGACACATTTCATCAAGTAGGCCCTTACCTCCTGATATTCTTTTCAAACAGCAAAAGGAATTTGGGTACCTGCAAGGTTTGCTTCCCATGAAATGCAGGCACAGCTCAGGTGCTTCTCTGGGGCACAACAGAGAACAGCTTTTGTTTTTTGGAAGTCAGAAAAACCCCAGGTTGCCATTGAGGATTACTGAGGGACTTTCAGTTGTGGTGAAGTGGAAAACAATAGAAATGAGGGAGTAATTTGACCTGCTGAAGTCACTGTTGCCCATGTTTAAGTTGTACTTGTGAAGGTGTTCTTGTAAATGCTCCGTGAAAGGAGCGTGTGATGCTGCCCGTCAGTGACTGTGCCTGAGCTCTGTTTCACTGGGCACACCAAGGCCCAGGAATTTGCCTTACTCTGATGACACCACCACCAGGGAATGTTGTTTTGTATTTCCAATCAAGTAGCCATTAACCAATTACAAACTGTATCTCTGCTTTTTCCAGGTATTTGCCAGAGAAGCTCTTGTAGTGTAGACCGTGAAAGGATGTTGCTGTTACACTGACAACCTCTCTCCATTTGCTTTTTCTACTACAACAGGGGAAAATCTTAGTGGGAACAAAAGATGGAGAAATCCTTGAAGTAGGGGAAAAAAACGCTGCTTCAAACTTGTTGATTGACTGTCACATGGAAGGGGAGATCTGGGGCTTGGCAACTCACCCCTCCAAAGACATATTTATCTCTGCAAGTAACGATGGAACAGCGAGGATCTGGGACCTGGCAGACAAAGTGAGTATCCCCAAGTGGAAAAGCACATGATTAAATGGGAATGTTTTATAGAACCCATCATGTTGCTTCAGGGTTTTTTTCCCTAGACAGATTGACCAACAACAACCATTTCTAAAACCAACAGATAAATAAAACATTTTTTAAAAATAGCAGGAAGGTTTCTGCTCATGCTGGGTAACATAAATCTTTTCAAAAGGTCCTTAGCTGAGCTAGCAGGGATCATTTTTAATAAGGGGAATGAATATGTTATAAACACAATCAGCAAAGAGAAATTGCTACCAAGTGGTAGGAGATATTGAAGTCACAGATCAGGAAATCGATTTTTCAGCTTTTTTGCTAAACAGTCGTTTTTCTGGTGTGAAACTGGATGTCCCCCTACAAACTAGATGCGAACATGAAACCCCCATGTGGATTCCACGCACATTCCGGAGCCTGCTCTGCGCCATATGCCCGGTGGGATGCGAGCCTGGGTGTGAAGCTCCAGGTTTATGTTTAGAGGAAACAGAGCGGCTTTGTTTGGAATGAGGCGAGCGTGCCGCGCTGTGTGTGGCAGCGGTCCCCGTGCTGGGGAGGTGTGAGCCTGTTGCTGTGTCCCCACAGAAGCTGGTGAACAAGGTGGCCCTGGGGCACCCGGCGCGCTGTGCCGCCTACAGCCCCGATGGGGAGATGGTGGCCATCGGCATGAGGAACGGAGAGTTTGTCGTCCTGCTGGTCAACAGCCTCAAGGTCTGGGGCAAAAAGCGGGACAGGAAGTCGGCAATCCAGGACATCAGGTAGGAAATCCCACCTCAAGTGCTCTAAATACACCGCCCTGGCTCCAGGAAACGCCCAGCAAGCTCTGCGTTTCCAAAAAGGTTTCGTAACTCGGTATTTGTTGAAACCTGTGTGAAATGGTGAAGTGCCCTCACATATCTAAGGCTTGCATTTACATTTACTTAAAGCTTATATATCTTGGATACCACACTCTTGTTTTTCCCTGTGATTAGTTCAATTACAGCCATGCTGCAGAGCTGTGATTATTGGAGTTAATATGACAGTACTTTTCCAATTTGCAAGTCCTGTTGTGTATCCCAGAGGATTAGAGTTACTCTGCACATGGCAAATGCAATGTTAACATCAGTTAACTACAAACAATATAGAGTAAAATCACAGAACAGGGCAGGGACATCTTCCACTAGCCCAGTGGAAGCCCAGGTTGCTCCAAGCGCCGTCCAACCTGGCCTGGAACACTTCCAGGGATGGGGCAGCCACAGCTTCTCTGGGCAACCTGTGCCAGGGCCTCCCCACCCTCACAGGGAGGAATTTCTTCCCAATATCCCATCCAACCCTGCCCTCTGGCAGAGATATCCTCAGTCTTCCTCTTCTTGGTTTGGGTTCAGTCTGGCTGTGGAGAGGATTTTTTCTTGTTTTCCAGTAAAAAATATTACTGTTGTGTTGTCACGAGAAACAAAAGCAGATCTTGCCCGGAAACAGCCAGTGACGTCCCCACTGGGTGTTCTCTTGTGTAGGATCAGCCCAGATAACAGGTTTTTGGCAGTGGGGTCACAGGAACACACTGTGGATTTCTATGACCTCACCCAAGGCACGACCCTGAACCGGATCGGGTACTGCAAGGACATCGCCAGCTTTGTCATCCAGATGGACTTCTCTGCAGACAGCAGGTACATCCAGGTACGTCTGGGACAACCTGGGAGTGTGGGGTCTGCTGTGCCAGCACAACAGGAGGGAGGCACGAGGCGTGCGAGGGCAAAGGATCCCTGGGCAAGGGAACGGGTACGGCACTGGGAAAGGAACTGGGGATTAGAACCCTGGGGAATGGCTGGGACAGTGCGAGAGCTGAGCTGAGTGGGGAGGTTTCTGATTTAGTCAAATGGGGTTGAGATAAGGCAGAGAGTGTAGAACAGAAAGGAATCTGTCAGCTCTGCGGAGGAACCATCTTCCTGTACCACCACCGTCATGTTGCACGGGATGGATTCTACGTAACCAAGAGAAACGAGAGATTTTATCCCAGATGTCTCATTCCTGGTAAAATTGGTGAGACGATCGCTGCTGAAAATCTTGCAGCAGATGCTGCATCTCTGGCAGAGGTCCCACTGTTTCCTTTCCCACTCCAGGTCTCCACGGGCGCCTACAAGCGCCAGGTTCACGAGGTGCCCCTGGGCAAGCAAATCACAGACCCTGCAGTCATAGAGAAGATCACCTGGGCCACGTGGACCAGGTACAGCCAGGGACATCTCCGTGGGCTCTGGCACACCTCAGGGGCTCTCTGGGGTCTGCAGAATTACACCAGGGCTGTCCCAGAGCCACGGGGCTCCTGTCCTGGGCCCCCTCCCCTGTCCCCGGGGAGGCCCTGCCTTGTCCCACACCGGCCAACACCGGAGCACAGGAGGGCTGCAAACGGGCCCTGGGTGTGCTCAGGAGTCGTGGGGTCATTAAAATACATTCCCTGCCATGGATCAGCCCAGGAGCCTCTGGCCAGGACTGCAGAGCTGTGGCTGTGCTCTCCTGCGGGAAGGGGGATGGGCCCAAGGCAGATCTGACAGGGCTGAGAACCAGGTGGGTTTAGAAGGGAAATGAGAATCCTCCTCCTCCGACTGCTCTGCTGCCAAGCAGAGGAATGTGCCCCAAATTCCCTGTTTGTGAGGGCTCCTGACAGCTGGTGGGACGGGGCAGGCGCCTCTGGCACTGACTGGGTGGGTAAATAGCAACAGTTCCAGAGGAACTGGAACCAAGGGCAGAACAGCTATTTTTGAGAACCAGTTGCCATCCAAACAAGAATTCCCTCCCTGAGGAGGGAACTGGCCTCCCTCACCGGCCAAGGGAACACTGGCTCAGAAATCCCTGGGGGGGGCACATACAAATCCATAAGGGATGGAGGAGACCAAAGCTGCACCAAGTGCTTGTGTAGAACAGTGCCAGTGGTTTCAGAGGAGACAAACCTCAGGATTTATGGATAGAGGTGGTTAAAGGGTCACACAAAACCCATGTATGCTTGTGATGGTCTCCAGGATGAGATCGTGTTCAGGGTAATGACTGAGAGGGGAAAACCTCATTTCAAAGGCAGCAAGTCCTCCTTAGTGGGCTGTGTTGCCTCCCCATCCTGTGGAAAAGCAGCAGCAAGTCAGTCCTGTGGTCTAATGCTTTTATTTGGCCCTGGTTTTGGAGCATCCTGGGAGATGAAGTCCTTGGGATTTGGCCCCGCAATGCAGACAAGGCAGACGTGAACTGTGCCTGTGTGACCCATGCCGGCCTCAACATCGTCACGGGGGACGACTTCGGGCTCGTGAAGCTCTTTGACTTCCCCTGCACGGAAAAGTTTGTGAGTGGCTGCTTGATTTTCACTTCTCCAGCTGTTGTTTTTCCCAAACTCCTCAGCACTGGGTTTCCCAGCACCCAAACCACACAGTTCATCCCCAGCAGCTCCCAGGAGAGCCCAGGGAGTGACATGGACTGGGCTGTGGAGCTGGGATTGCTGTGAGGCCCGGTCTGTCTGTGTCCCCTCTGAGCTCCTGTGTCCCCTCCTGGCCTGTCTGTGTCCCCTCCTGAGCTCCTGTGTCCCCTCCTGGCCTGTCTGTGTCCCCTCCTGAGCTGCTGTTCCTGCCCCCAGGCCAAACACAAGCGGTACTGAGGGCACGTGCCTGACGTCACCAACA
>VXAY01002209.1:0-20819 GCA_013399855.1 Oxyruncus cristatus
AAAAAAAAAAAAAGGTAAACCTCAATCCTTCATTCTTTTTCCTTTTCAGCTAATGGCATTTGTGAGTTGGAGCTCTCTCACAGCGAGGGTGACATCTTGTGTTCATTCCATCCACAAATTGCCACTGATCAGTCTCCATTCATCTGCCATACACCCCGAATATCCCTGCCCTTCAAATTTCATCTTCAAAAGAGTTGCAAAGAATTTTAGCTGCCCCTACGTATTTCACCTACTGCCTTGGATTTCATACTCTCTTGTATTTTAACTGTGACTTCATATTATTTGAACAGAGCTATTTTAAATTAAGATCTGTAAATGATAAAGCAATATAAGAGACACTCCTTCTCAATAGGTGACAGTAATATATTTACTAGGATTCTTTAAATTAAGGGTAATTACATTACCATTAATGTAAAAGGAGTGTCTTTTATGTCTGAGAAAATTATTATTTTAAAGATTATGAACCTGTCAGTCTGTAAGTTATAAACTAGTTGCTACACCTGCAGTTTGATTAACATGCTAATAAATCACTTGATCCGATTTGTAGCACTTGCAGCATTTTGAAAACCTTCAGTATGTTTTCTAAAAATGGGAAAATATTAGAAAATGGATCTTTGTACCTAAAGAAAGAATATTGGGAATATTGTGAATATACATGGTGTCTTAATGTGAGTGGCTGTATTTTACTGTCATGTGAGAACAGGATATTTATCAACACTTACCAGGGATGGTGGAACAACGAAAACAAAAAATTGTAAACACCCTCCTAAAACAGAACAGAAAATGTTTGATTATTATTTCATCTGATTCAGAAAAGCAGCCTCCGTGTACCCCAAAAATATTTTGTAAGTTTAAATACAAATATCAGAAACAACTTGTAAATAAAATAAAATAAAATCTCAACTATTCAGCTGTGTGTCCTGTATACTTTTACACTACAGTTATCCTCATGGTACCCTTCTGTCTGCCAGAGGTACATTACAATGTGCTTTGTATTATGTATTTTCTGTTCTCTCATTGCCTCTGTGAGGATAAAAATGTGTATAGCATCCTGTTTTCCAATAAAGTTTTTTTGTTTGCAGTATGCAGGTGTTAAATATAAAGTTATTGTACATCTGTCCTGGAAATGGCAAAGATTTCTTAAGGAAAAAGAGTTACACAATTATAACAGAAAGTCCCCCAATGACAACGGTGACAAACAGAAGGGGATCCTTCCCTCTCTACCTCAGCACTGAGCTGAGTGAGACACCTCTGGAGTTCTGTGTCCAGCTCTGGGCTCCTCAGCACAAGAACAGGGACATTCTGGAGTGACTTCAGCAAATGGCCAGGAAGGTGATAAAGGGATTGGAGCACCTGGCATACAGGGTGAGACTGAGAGAGCTGGGACTGTTCAGCCTGGAGAAGAAAAAGTTCAATGTGTATCAACACCTGATGGGAGGGAGTAAAGATGGAGTCTTCTGTGGAGTCTCCATCCTTGGAAACACTCAAAATTGGAGTTGGACAGGGAGGGTCCTGAGTTACTTGCTCTAGCTGACTCTGCTCAACCAGGGGAGTTGAACCAGGAAATCTCCAGAGGTGCCTTGCAACCTCAACCATTCTGTGATTCTACAATTGCAACATTCTTCTTCATTTCTGAGAGATTTAACAAATATTTTAGATAAAGTAGGCTCTAGTGATGGTGTATTTTGGAGATGAGGATCAAAACACTGACCTTCACATAAATTTCAGTGGCAAGCAAAAGTATAATCCGTCTTACTGCAAGGAAGAACAACAGCATTTTATACTAGGTGGCATTTCCTAGACTTTGCTCCTCTCTGTGTGTAAAATGGGAGATCACGATTTAGAACAATTGCAATGCTTTCAGTTCCAGTTGCAAAATATGGGCTGAACGAGAAATTTCCTAAAAAAAATTACAAATGTGATTTGAAACCCGCTCTATTGCCATGTTCACACAGTGCTGATGATGTCAGTTCTGAGACAATACTTCCATATGGCACAAGGGAGACATGATTTAAAAGCAGTAATAAAAAAAAACCCTTAAAAATGGTGATTATGATGGCCTAGTTTGCTTTTTCAAAACATGGATACTTTACTCTCCTTGTAAGCCATATTTTAAATTGTCTCACAGATTCAATGATATTCAGTGCTACCCTATGAAGATATGATTTGTACCAGCAATTTCTAACTCCCATTAGCACTGACATGTTCTATAAATCAAGTCATCCATTCTCTATGTGATGTATCTGAATATATCTGTATCTACACCATTTACATCAGTTCATGTTTGGGTGACTTTTCTCTGTCAAAGTCCAGATTTCAGAATCATATATCTCAATTAAATGAGAAAATTGATTATTTCTGCAAATACCTTGCATACATACACAGATTGCCTTTCTTGCACAAAGTAGACACATTTGGGGAAAAAAATCTGATATTTGATTTTAAACCAAGTCCTTTTGTGTTACTGTCTGACAGAAAAATTTGCTCTAACAGGGAAAATTATAATCTGTTAATGATGAAAAGACAGTTCTTAGATTTCCAGTTCAAAACTTTTAGCTTAATGGTGCAGATGTTAATTAATTACATCACTGGTGATTTTTTTCATGTCCAACCTAAGACATCAAAAAAGCATTTTTTCAGACTCTGACTTCTGAAAATAAAAACTGTCTTCCTTATATCAACTCTGTGCCCCAACTCCTGTAGCAAAAAATGACTACACACTTCTGTTTCATGACCTTTTCTAGACTGCATTTTGGTGCCTTTTGTACAAATTATCACCATCTACCTGAAATGGTACAACTGAAATCAATGACTACTTTTGTGTTACATTTTAACCAACACAAGTTAGTTAATGGTAACCTGGAACAAATATTTTTAACTTGGCTTTAAGGATAAATTGACTCTGGGAGGTAAAATACTGACATTGGCAGCCCATTAAAAATATTCATCTTAAGAGATAAATTCAGAGTACCTTATATGGACTTTTTCAGCTCTGTGAAAGCTTTACTAACACAAAACATGTTTCTTTACAAACCTTCCTGCAAGACCATGTGTAGAAAATTTGAGACATTTTGACAACAACTCAATAACCATTTTAAAAAATCCTTTTGTTTATAACGATTGCCTGATAACTCAAGCAATTAGGAATGAATTTATTGGACAGAAATGAGACATGTACCAGGGGGAATTCATACAGCATCTAAGAAATGACAAAATTCAGAGAAAAACTATTAATATGAGTTAGTGATTCAAATTATTGTCTAGACCTGTCACAATAAAAATATCATTATTACCTTCTGAGTCTTCCTTCTGTGACAATTACAGTTTGAAGAAAAAAAACAAATACAAAAAGAAAGAAGCTTGTAAGACATGTTTTGAAATTTCCAGAGAAGCACACTTCTTTGTTAACTCTAAGCAACACATTTGACAAGATTTTGAGAGAAAGCAGTGTTGAAGCACATGATACTTTGCCACCTAATGAAATCTGCAGTTTCTGAATTCCTATACACAATGCCATGACATCCATTTACACAGATACAAGATCATCTTTTCTCTGCAGAGTTCTCCTTGGGCACCATGCTGAGAGTAGCCAACAGACACAGCCAATATATTCTGGTCAGTGGGATCTGTCATAACTTCTCGAGGACAGTTTATCAATCTGGACCTCGTGCCACACTAATGCAATTTCACAAAGACTTGCCAAGTCAGCCAGGACCCAACATGGCCACTGAGGTGAGTTTTTATTTAGGCTTTTACCTGACCAGGGTTTCCAAGTCCTAATTCTTGGCAGGGCTGGGGGTGTGGTGACGTGGGTAAAAGCAAAAACAGTGATGATCTTGGCACTACTGGTTAAGATGGGCACATGCAGACCATGCCATGCCCAAAGGACATAATCTTGCCCTCCCTCAGAGTAAGTATTAGTGCCAGCTCCCTCCTGTCCAGATTTTCAATACACTTCATCTGCACAATGACCATATTCCAGAAAGAAGCCCTGCTTGGGTTAAATCCAAATCCAGATAGTAAACCTTGTCACATACACATAATTCACTACAGACTAAGGAGAGCAAACCTATGTCTACTTAAAAATGTATCCTGCAAACACAATATAAGGTAGCCAGGAAGAAAATATGTCCAGAACATAAATTACACTGCTTAAAATTAAGCTGGTAAAACTGAGTCCTACGGATTTTGTACCAAAAGGCTTTCTTGGCTTTCTTGGATCAGTTTGTTTTCAAATGCAGCTGATGGAGACAACAGTTATCCATTCAACTCAATAAGCCAGTGGCCAGACCTGTTATCTAGTCTGCGAAGGTCTAGACAAGTTCACATGGTTCACAGTCTGAAGCTGTGGCAAAACAAATTTAATTCTCATCCTGGTGATCCATATGACCTCTGCAAGACAACAATTACAGATGGTGAAAAATTACTTCTGTTTCATCTCTAATATCAGTAGCTTTAAAAAAAAATTATATGCAATAAACACTTCGAAATTAATGCAGAAATATTTCTGCAGTTTATTCTGTGTTACAGCAAGGTATCACAGGCTGAGCCATGCACAATTTGTAATTATTCAGGCTTCTAAGAACGCGGTGGTTAGTGATTTCAGAGAGCAAAGCTGCGGTGGATCCCTGTGCTGGCTGTGCCCTCTGCTGGTCAGGAAGGAGCTGAGGGATGCTGCGATTCAGCCTGAGGGAATCACTCTTTGGAAGAAGATGCAGAGGCAAAAAGCAGGAGGACACTAGCAGGAAAGGTCATGCTGCTGGGAACCCCAGTTGGCCAGCTGGAAAGCGCTGCCTAATAGAGCTCCAAGAAACAGTGCCCCAGAAACAATGGGCTCCCAGATTCACAGATGACACTAGAACAAGTTGCACAGAAAAGTTGTGGGCGTCCCATCTCTGGAAGCGTTTCAAGGCCAGGCTGGATGGAGCTCTGAGTAACCTGGTCTAGTAGAAGGTGTCCATGGCAGGTGGTTGGAACAAGATGATGTTTAAGGTCCTTTCCAACCCAAACCACTCTGTAATTCTATTATTTGGGCACGCACTAGCACTGACAGGGTGGTGAAAATGCCAGGAGATGTCCATGTTCCTTGCACCCATCAGGAGGAATAGACAGCGGTGGCTACCAGGTGGCTACCGCAGATGCAGGTCTTCAACGAAGGCACAGCTGTGTCCTTTATCCCCGGGGTCAGTGCTGGACATCCTGCAAGCCTGCAAGTTTCAGTTTACAGGCTGGGGGGAGAGTGGTTGGAAAAGTGGTTTAGCAGAGAAGGGCCTGGGGGTGAAGGTCAACAGCTGGCTGAACATGAGCCAGGAGTGTGCCCAGGTGGCCAAGAAGGCCAATGGCATCCTGGTCTGTATCAGAAATAGTGTAGCCAGCAGGACTAGGGAACAGATTGTCCCCTCGTACTCAGCACTGATGAGGCTGCACCTTCAGTGCTGTGTTCAGTTCTGTGCCTCTCAGTTCAAGAAGGGCATTGAGGTGCTGGAGTGAGTCCAGAAAAGGGCAACAGAGCTGGGGGAGGGACTGGAGCGCAAGTTCTGTGAGAAGCAGCTGAGGGATGGGGTTGTTTAGTCTGGAGGAGGCTCGGGGGAGACCTTATCCCTCTCTACAGCTCCCTGAAAGGAGTAGCCAAGTGGGGATCGGGCTCTTCTCCCAGGCAACAAGTGACAGCATGAGAGGACAGTCTCAAGCTGTGCCATGGGAAGTTTAGGTTGGACATGAGGAAGAATTTCTTCACAGAAAGGGTGATTAAACACTGGAATGGGGTACCCTGGTAGACAGTGGAGTCACCCCTGGGGGTGTTTAAGGAAAGAGTGCACGTGGCACCCAGTGACATGGTGCTGTTCTGACATGGGTTGGACTCCACGACCTCAGACGTCTTTTTCAACCTAATCGATTCTGTGATTCTGTTTCTTTCTCCCGTTGGAGTTAAACACCCGTAACCGCGAGTGGAGGCAACACCACCGGGCAGACGGGTCCTGCGGAGGGCTGTGGGGGGGACATGGCGAGTCCCTTCCTGAGGGAGAACCGGCCCGTTTTCCTCCTCGGCGGCTGAGACGCGGGCCTGGGCCGGGCACCGGGGCCGGGAGGGGCGCCCCGGCCGCTCTGAGGGCCGTGCCCGGACACGCACCCGGGCGGCGCTGCCTCCGCCGGGCCCCCAGGAGGCGCTGCCGGGCTCCCGTCGGGCCCCACGGGCGGTTCCGGCGCTGCCGGACGCGGCGCTCCCACGTGTGCCGGGACAGCCGGGCCGCCGCCGGGACAGCGGGGCCCTCACCGCCGCGATGTCGGTGCCGGCCGCCGCCAGCAACCTGCCCATGCGGCTGCTCCGCAGGAAGATCCACAAGCGCAACCTGAAGCTCCGGCAGCGCAACCTGAAGCTGCGGGCGGCCGAGGGGGCAGGTACGGGCGCGGCGGAGCCTCCGCCCGGCTGAGCGCTGGCGGAGCCGCCGCTCACTTTGTGTTCTCTCCTCTCCCTCTTTCCCTCTCTCCCCGCGCCCCGCAGTTCCCTCCCCGGGCCAGGCGGCTTCCCAGGGAGCCCCAGAGGAGGAGGAGGAGGAGGAAGCAGCGGCGGCCCCAGAGGTGGAGGAGAGCGCGGAGCCTGCGGGCGCTGCCGGACCCCGCGGCGGGGAGAAGGAGAAGAAGAAAAAGAAGAAGAAAAAGAGGAAAGCGGCGGCTGACGCGGAAGATGGTGCGTTGTCTTAGCAAATACAGCTTGTTTCCCAGGGCTGGGTTATTCTTGGGCGCCCCTAAAGCGCCTCCTTTTGGGTTTCCGCCCCGTGCCATGTGCCTGTCTGGTGTGTGTTTTAAAAACGCAGAGGTTTTCAACATTACCTGTTTTATTGCAGCGGTAATGTTTGAACTCTTGAATTCATTCTAAACCGGTAGCAGCCAGTGTAATTGTTGCATATGATTCTGCTTGGCAACATTCAGTTCGGATGTTTTGTTTGTTGTGTAAATACACACCTTGTGTTTCAGACTAGAGCTCTGACAGCTGGGTGATCTCTGTGTTGGCTGTGCAGCCAATACGACTTTTTAGCAACATGTCTGGGCTTTGACATCTGTATATTATGAAACTAAAGTGTACTGAATAACTACCCAAAAAATAGCACCCCAGAAAAATTGCTAGAGTTTCATGTATTTAATGTATTTTTACATATACTTATATATAAGGACATATGTATTTTTCAAGCGTCTATTCCTCCCATATTTGATTTTTGTGACACTTATCATGGTTACGCCAGTGAAGAGATGCTTTCATCCTCTGAGGACTCAGGTACTTAAAATGCAACAGAGACATTATGTTTCTCATATGCTGAGCACAGACTGTGTTGGAAACTTGGTGTCTGCATTACAAATGGGAAAGAATTTTGTAACTTGTTGAAGGACAATTTATCTTGTTTCCACAGAAAATATCATCTAAGCTTCGTTGTTTTACTATGCAAAGTGGGTTGTATGGAAGGGACTTCGGAATTTTTTGCTCTGTGCCTCAGAAAATTCAATAGAAATCTTGCCTCCCCTTCTCCAGCCCCTTCCACCTGATGGAAAAGCATGATCTTTGTATGTGGTTTAGAGACTAAAGGAGATGCAGTCTGTGGAATGGTTTTTCATGATTAATGTGTCCTTTTTATTGCTGACTTGTCTTCTGTAAAACAACACTCTAGATACAGAAACCAAAAAAGCAAAAACTGAGGAAGATGAATCTGCAGAGGTAGAAAATGGAGATAAGCAGAATTCTGGAAAGAAAGAAGTGGAAGAGGAGGATGGGGAGGAGGATGAAGTGCCCAGTTTACCACTAGGTTTAACAGGTATCTTGTGTTCTCTTTTTCATGTGTGTGCAAAGACCCAAGGTCTAACCCTTTCTTCCAGAGCAAATTGCAGGTTTCAAATGAGCTTTGCAGGTGTTTGAATTCAGATGATGTGACACTGGCAGCTGTTCAGCTGTCCTCCAGTTACTCTTCTTGGGAATTTGCGTTACATACACACCTGTTAGTCTTAAAATTAGTAGTGAAAGTCGGGATTTTATACCTGTATACACATGTATTTAACTGTAGAGGAAAAAGTCCATGAAGAGCACGGTGGAAGCGTACAACTGATAAATTGGCCATGAGAAGCAGTGGGTTCGTGTTCATTCTTGTTAGCTCTGTGTAGTTTTCTTAGTAACACATTAATACAGAGTATTTTGTCAATATCTTTGGATTTTATGGTAGAATGGAATAAGAAAAAACCCTTTGATTTTTTTTTTTCCATATAGGTCAGTTTTAACTAAGAAATTACAGAGGACAGATGGAATTGAAGAAATAAGTTCAAATATTTTTCATTTTCCCCCTCCCTCACTTCAGGTGCTTTTGAAGACAATTCTTTTGCTTCCCTGTCTGGTGCTGTCAGTGAGAATACATTGAAAGGCATAAATGACATGGGGTTTACACACATGACTGAAATTCAGCATAAAAGTATTAAACCTCTTCTGGAAGGCAGGTAAGAAATAAGTCTTTTTAATCGCTCTGGATGATCTGAAATGGTGTGTGAATTTTGCCAGCAAGCTAAATATGTGAATCATAGAATAGAATCATAGAATCGTTAAGGTTTGAAAAGACCTCCTAGATCATCAAGTCCAACCTTTGACCCAACACCACCTTGTCAACTAAATCATAGCAATGAATGCTATGTCCAGTTGTTTCTTGAACCCCTCCAGGGATGGTGACTCCACCACCTCTCTGTGCAGCCCATTCCAATGCTTAACGACCTGTTCAGTGAAAAAATTCTTCCTGATGTCCAACCTGATCCTCCCCCGGCACAGCTTGAGGCCATTTCCTGAAATGTGACTTTCTGCAGCCAAACTGCTGGATTTTTTTAATGCATTCTCTCATCTTTTATATAATTTGTTTATAGTCATTAATACAAAAAGTATGTCATTAAAGCTGCATGTGAACAAATACTTAGGGTAAGCTCCTGGAGCTGCTTTGCCTTTGGCTTTGGAAGCAGAGGAGCCTGTTTTCATTTGTCTTGTCAGTGTGTCTCAAAGACACTGTCACCAGAGACAGAGTGAGCGACTGCTGTGACCTGCATCTGCCACCAAGCTCTTGGTACCAACTCCACTGGTCTCCTTTAAGCCATGTCAGGTTTTTACAGTGTCAGCATTTTTCAGAGTGGGACTGTTCTTTTCTCTGTATGGCCAACTAAATACTTATTTTTCTAACTCTGTTCCATGCAGGGATATTTTAGCAGCTGCAAAAACAGGCAGTGGCAAAACACTTGCGTTTCTCATTCCTGCAGTAGAGCTCATCTACAAGCTGAAATTCATGCCTAGAAATGGTAAGGCTCTTCGTTTCACAGCTGAATTTTACTCAGCCATTTAGGGACATGGTTAGGAGGGAATTGGATGAGTTGGAATTTACTCCTGTCTCACTGATGTATTTTTTAGGAACGGGTGTCATTATTCTTTCTCCTACTCGAGAGCTTGCTATGCAAACCTATGGAGTTCTTAAAGAACTCATGAATCATCATGTTCACACCTATGGTCTGATAATGGGGGGCAGTAACAGATCAGCAGAAGCACAGAAGCTTGGAAATGGAATCAACATCATTGTAGCAACACCAGGGAGGCTGCTGGATCATATGCAGGTAGATACAATTTTGATGTCTAAGCTGTGTTATTAAAATGTAATAAAAGTCCTGTCCTTGTCTGACTGTGAATTTGTTAATCTCCTAGAACACTCCAGGTTTCATGTATAAGAACTTGCAGTGTTTGGTAATTGACGAGGCAGATCGAATCTTGGAGGTTGGATTTGAAGAAGAAATGAAACAGATCATAAAACTTTTACCAAGTAAGAACAAAGAAATCAGTCTTTCCTGGAAATCACTTGACTAACATTATGTCTGTGTGAAAATTACATGTGGAAATTATATTTTAAAACAGACCCTTCAAAATACAAAAAAAACCCCAAAGATGGTGGCACTGAATGTTCGTCAAGAACCAATGCTTTGTTTTTAAAATTGTGAAATGGAACAGGCTGAGTCTGCATTTCCCATGTACCTGTGTAACAAGAAAATGTTGTAGGATCGGGATGTGTGTTTGAGCTGAGAGATGACAGGCAGGAGATTTCCTACACAAAAACATTTTAATATTCATGGGAATTAAATCAATTAATAGGTAGAATTACAAGGCCGGTCTCTATTTAAATAATTGCTTTGTGTCTAAATTGGATTGCAAATGATATTGACATTTTCCCAGAGAGGGAGAATATTGCAAGTTTATAGCTGTTAGGATTGTGGAGGTAGGGGCAGCCTGAGTAAACAACCTGTACAATCCATAATACTGCTCTTTGTTTGTCAGTAGCAGTATGTTTTAATTAGAATTTATTGAAAAAAATAAGGGACTTGTTCGGAGTAGTTTGTAGATGGGTATTTTATGGACTTGCTATTTGAATTCTCCTTTAAAAAGTGAGGCTGTCTTTCAAAATAAATATTTTTCCAGAGCGCAGACAGACGATGCTTTTCTCTGCTACGCAAACCAGAAAGGTGGAAGATCTGGCAAAGATCTCTCTGAAGAAAGAGCCACTGTATGTTGGGGTTGATGATAACAAGGAGACAGCAACAGTAGATGGTCTTGAACAGGTAAAACACAAATGTTAGAAGGGCCGTGATCTGTGAACACACCAATTCCTCTGTGTTTTTAACGGGGTTGTACAAACACTGTCTTAAAGGGTATTTACCATCCTAGTGTGCAAAAGCCATTCAGTTACCTAAAGGGCTTTATTCAGACTGCAAACTATGATAGATTACTTGCATCTAGTCAATGTTTGCAGGACAGGTGATATAAACCCTCATGAAATAATAATGTAGGTACTTACACTTGTCTGTTCCTGTTACATACACAAGCTCCACTTGTCTTTGTATTTTCCACTTTAGTGACTAGAGATTGATATGCTACAGATGTATTTCATTGTTTAACTATTCGGTGTATTTGCTTCACAGCATAACCCTTTCCTGATTTAATTGTATTGCTGAAACAGAGGTTTTCTCCTTACTTCTCCATATATAATAACGTTTAAAAATTTTCCAGGGGTATGTAGTGTGTCCATCTGAAAAAAGGTTCCTTTTGCTCTTCACATTCCTCAAGAAGAACCGGAAGAAGAAACTGATGGTATTTTTTTCTTCATGTATGTCAGTGAAGTACCACTATGAATTACTCAACTATATTGATCTGCCTGTTTTGGCCATTCATGTAAGTGCTTTATTCATTAATTTATTTTCAATTAATCTCATAGTTCCTGGAAGTTGTTACTGACCTTACATTTGCGTTGTTTCACTCTGGTTTCTAAAAAACAGACACCCTACTCACAAAACTGCTCATGGTCCTGAGTCGTCTGTAGAGAAAGGAGATAAAGCAAAGACTGTATAATAACAACACTTCAGTAATTAAACTTGCTATTTTTTGAACTAGGCTGAACACTGATATTAATTTATGCTCTGTGTGTAGAAAGAATTATGTTTTCTTCCAAGAGGTTGCCTTTCACAAGCACTAAAAATCAATTTGTGGAGCAAAGGTCTTGTCAGAGAAATCCAAAGTTTCTGATCCCTGAAGTGTTTGGTGCTTTTTCTAAGGCCAGGGTGATGTTTGGTTTTGCTATGCCAGTTCTTACTATTTGGATGAGCATTGTAACTTTTCTGTCAAAACCACAAGATGCATAGTTTAGAACAAAGAATTGACTGAAAGTCTATGAAACAGTTGTAACTAACCACAGATGTCCTTTTTTATTTTGTTCTTTGAGAGATTTTTTTGCTATTCTGTGATAGAACTGTTGCAAGTGTGGGTTTTGTTTGGTTGCCTGCTTTTTAACCTGTAATCTCTCTTAACATATTGCTAGACTTGCAAATGTCCTTTTTCTGAACTTCAGACATTTATGCAGCCCTCCTGAACAGAATATTCATGCAATTTTTAATACATTTGGTAATACTTTGTAACTCTGGTAGTTGTCACTTCATGTAGCCCTGCGCTGTTTGATTTTTAATTTATTGCTTCACTGTGAAATGGTCCTGCTTGGTCTGTACAGCATCAAGATTTGGGAAGATGCCCCAAATTATTTTATATGTATAAAATAATATATATGCGATATATGTGAAATGAGAAATTACATTTAAGTTTACCAACTGGCAAATTTAGTTTTCTTTGGTATTTCATGCTCCATGTGTTTGTTTCCTTTTAGGGCAAGCAGAAGCAAACCAAACGTACTACAACGTTTTTCCAGTTCTGTAATGCAGAATCTGGAATATTGCTGTGCACTGATGTTGCTGCCAGAGGATTGGATATTCCTGAAGTTGACTGGATTGTCCAGTATGACCCTCCAGATGATCCAAAGGTAAGTTAAGGAAATAGAAAACCTTAACAGCAAGAAATCAAATCTTAACTACAGACATAGTTGTAGAAAAAACCTGAAACTGCTGCTTGAGAGAGGTCAGGATTCAGCCATGATCATGTCCAGCCACTGATTTTTTTCACTTCCCTTCATCACCTCCTAGGAAATCCTGCTCCTAACTGAGACCTTAATCTTTTTAAAACATTGTTCTTGCTGTGACATTAATTTAAAATCTAATCAATTAAACAGCAAAATGTTTTTAAGAGGAGTGTGAGTTTACGTGTGCATCCTTGAGTCTTAACAGCTTTTCCAGTTAAACTTTGACTTTTGTTTAAAAAACAATATTCTGATTTGAATAAATGTCTACTATACAGAGGTGAAATTCAAAAAACTCGGAAGTTTTGACAAATATACGTAGGAAATTCACCAAAGCAAAGCTCTAATTTTCAATTACAGCAGACTAAGAATTTTCCCTCAGTAAAAGGTAAATTACTTTGGTCAGGGGTTCTGTCTCAGCCTACCTGTGCTTTGCATCTTCAGCACTTGGTTTCCCTCATCCATGTGTCCGTGCCAAGAATAAGTCTTAAGAAATAATGAATGGTATATTACGTTATATTAATGTTAAATTTGGGGTATTTTTTTGTGAAGCACTTTGATTGTTTCAAGTTTGTAAGACTGATTGAATTTGGTGTTGTTTATTCTTCCCGAAAGGAATATATTCATCGTGTTGGTAGGACTGCCAGAGGCATAAATGGGAGAGGACACGCTCTGCTCATTTTACGACCAGAAGAACTGGGCTTTCTACGATACCTGAAACAAGCCAGGGTAAACTTGTGTCTACATTTTAATGGGGTTTTTTTGTTTGTTTACTGTGCATCAGGTTTTTAAATTTAAGAACTTTTTTTCTATTCAAAGATCAGTTTCAGTTTATTAAACTCCAAAAGAAGCATAGCCTTCTTGTAAATGTGACCATTTTAATATGATGGAGCTGCACAGAGTTTTTTTGTTGCTCTCCTTATGGGCTTGTTTTGCCACTTTTAAAGTGGTATAACTTCTGAAGCAAAAGTGGTAAAAGAAGGTGTCATACTGAGCATCTTTATTACTCCAGCTTAAAGGAAGTGATAATACTGTCATATTGATGTAAAGGCATTTTACAGATACAGCTGTGGTATTAAAAAAGAAATCTTCTGTTATCTAGCAGGTCTTTCTGTCTTGGGTCTTAAACACATTCACTATATACAGAGTGTTAATAATTTTGATATTTCATTTCCTCTTTTGTTTTGAAGGTACCGCTGAGTGAATTTGAGTTTTCTTGGTCAAAAATTTCAGACATCCAGTCTCAGGTATGAAATGACTTTATACTGCAACTACTTTGAATATTATTATTTTCATGGAGAATGTTGCAGCCTGTAACGACTGCAGTTCACGAATAGGTGTGCTTGTTTAGGAAAGTTCCTATAAATGAAGACTGTGCAGGAAATCCTCCTGCCCTTGATGACAGTAAAGCTAGAAAATATTTAGAAATTAAAGATGAATTTTAATGTCTAGTACTAAATTGACATCATTATGCAGTACAAATTTGCTTTTAAGAGTTGGTTTTGCACGTTACATCACAAAATGACAAAAAGACAGTGATGCAAAATTGCAGTGATGTCTACCTGCTTTCAGCTTTTGAAAAAAATGTTCTTGTCTGGCTTAGCAGATAGGGGTTTGGTAGCTTTTATTGGGTAGATACTTATGTTTAGATTAATTGTGAGTAGTGTAGGTACTGTAAGATGATTTTCTCAGACTTCAGTGGGCAGAAATAGATCCAGTACCAGCACTTAGAAATGTTAGTATATAGTCCATATGTATTTTTAACTAGTTGTTAGTAAAGCCCAGCATCAGCTAAACCTGCTTTGTGCTCTGGCACTACAAAAATAACTGTGGAGCACAGAGTTGAATGGAATAGCATAGGTAATTCTGTAGATGTGAATTTCTGTTGTTGGTGAGTTCTGTGAATCGTTGTTTTGATAAGAGGTCTATGAAGTTTCTTTGCAGTAACTTAGATGTAAAATAGCAAGTGCAAGAAGCAATGAAGACAGTCCTCACAGACGGAGGTTCCTGATTAAGAATAATCAGGAAATAATGGTGTCTAATGTAACTTTATTTTTAGTATGCTGAATTAACATATGTTAAACATCAAATGAGACACTCTGATTTAATGAGTATTGGGAACCTAGCCCACAACAAATCAAATGTCTCAGTCTGCACCAGTGTATCTGCATTCTTGTCTTAGAATCAACACTGCTTATTTTACAATACATTTGCACTGTAATGGGTTAGAGTGTACAGAATTGCATGGAATCGTGGAGTCCACTAATTCTCAATACACGTAGTTTCATGGTATGGCTGCAGTTGTATTCTCCTTCTTGATTAACTTTTTTATTATTATTTCTGTAAATTTATTTATTGTTGAGGCTTAGTTTGTAGTGTAATTCACCTTCAGGCTTTTTTTATCCCCTCTACTTGTTTATAAAAGCATTTCTGATACCTGTATGTGCACTCTGGTGTCCCAGGGCAGTTTTGCTGAAGTGGATAGAGAATGTCATTGCCACTCACACAGTAAATAATCTGCTGGAATATAATGTACGGACTTCACAGATATAATTGTTTGTGACTCTTGGTTGTTTTGTTTTCTCTCACCAGCTGGAGAAACTGATAGAGAAGAACTATTTCCTTCACAAGTCAGCCCAGGAGGCATACAAAGCTTACATTAGAGCTTATGACTCCCATTCTCTGAAGCAGATCTATAATGTCAATAACTTGGATCTTCCCAAAGTCAGCCTTTCATTTGGTTTTAAAGTTCCTCCATTTGTTGACCTCAGTATCCTTTTACTGCGATGTTTCAAAGCTGAATTTCTGCATTGTAAGTGTTCAGTGCAACTTACTGAATTCCTGTGCTACTTCAGGTTCTGGTGGTTTGTAGTTGTGGGGCGTTTTTTGCTTTTGACCATAGGAATCCGTCATGCTCCCCCTGCAGTTTATCAGTGTTACAGTGCACGTACTATAACTGCAAAAATTGCCTACAAACATCTGTGTTTTGGTGCATGTCCATGCTGTGTGTGCCTCAGTTGCTGTGGGGCAGCAGATACTGGAATGCACATGTGTTCCAAAGTACTGTTCTCTGTGCAGAATTATTTTCAAGGAAATGCACGTTGCTTATGTTGCATAGTCATGGAATATTGACATAGAGGGGCAAAAGCATGAAATAGAAGGCTGTATCTAGATTACTGTCAGACCTGTCTGGACTGAACGTGAAGCAATAGCACTTTGGACAACTGCAGGAGGATTTAGAACCACAGGCACGTAGTTCTGTTTTCCTCTATAGTTACGCAACTTGGCTCTTTGTATAACGCTGGTATTTTTTCCCTCATATTAATAACCCTTTCAAGCCCCAAAGAAACAACATTTCAGATTATTCCTTTTCAAGTTCTTTAACCAATAAAACTTCAGATGTGAACAGCAACCATGGCAGAAGACTACAGAAAAGAGGTGGAGGTGGAGGATTCGGTTACCAGAAGTCCAAGAGTGTCCACAAAGCGAAAATCTTCAAGCACATCAGCAAGAAATCAGACAATCGGCAGTTTTCTCGTTAATCATCCAGCCACTAAAATGGCTGCTGGCATTGGAATAGCCCACCTTGATCAAAACCATCTGGCAATTACTTTCAGTTTTAAACTGCTCCATTCACATTTGTAGGTTTTTTTTTTTTTCCAGGAACATGTTTTATTTCTCAGGTCAGGAAGACTCTTTGGAAGGGAGACTAACGGATAATATGGCTAGCTAATTTTGCCACATTTAAGGAAGAAGATCGTTAAATTACCTTAAGTCAATACTACAGAGGTTTTTATTAAAGAAAGAAAAATTACTTTTAGGTTTTATAGAAGAATTTGCTTTACATTTACCCTTTTTTCTGTGCACACCTCTGAAAATTGTTGAAGTGCTCAACATAAGGACATTACAACGTGAGATAAAAAGGTTTTGTTCACATGAATCTTTGCAAAGGATTTTAGTGCTTCAAAACTGCTCTGGCCATCAAATATGCTGAAGAATATAGGAAGATTCCTTTAGAACAGAGCGTATGGATGAATAATTAAGGCTGTATGAGCTTATGATTGATTTCAGACATGTTATCTTTATAACAAGTACAGTGTCCAAAATAATAAATAATCTCTTAAACCGCTTCTGGGACATGCATAGTACTCTTTTAATGTTGTGATATAATGGTAACATTCTAGTGCAGTGTTTGGTTTTCCTTCATGTTCATTTTAAATCTGAAATTATCCGTCTGGTGACGTCTGTAGTGTCCTATGAATATGCAAAGAAAATTAAGAAAAGCAGGTTACATAAATTGTACTTGACCCAGATAATGTTTTTTAAGATACTTCATAACCTTGATGCAGAGAAGGTTTGCAGTTTTATCTTGTAAATTGCAAAAGTGAATTGCTTTTAAGTCTCAGTATATCAGATCAGTGATGGGCAAAGTCAAAGGTGCTGCCACAGGACTGAGGGGGTGGAGAGACTCAATAAGTGAAAAAGTGCAATGGGATATAGATACACTAGAAGGGTATTTTGAAGGAGGAATATAAAAAACTGAAGTGGAAGAGGCTGGAGTACACATTGCAAACAAAGAAATGTGGAGAATGCAAAAAGAATACACAAGTTGGGCAAAAGTAGAGTAACTAATACATATTATTTTCATCTCTGCTGTTGTAGCAGTAGGTAACTGCTCATATGAGGCTACAGTGGTGGTGGGCAAGTGTTTAAAGAGTTCATGTGTCAAGACTGGGAAAGACAAATGTCACAGAATCCAGAAATCTGGGCCCCATGTGATTACAGTAAACCAGCTTTTAATTAACACTTAAAATGTAACTCAGGACCAGTTACAAGTACAAAAGCATCAGTAATTATTCCAGTATAAATAGAACTGTTGTTTCTTAGGTCTTCTGAAGTAGCATGTCGGATTTAAAACTATGATATGGGCATTGAAGTATTGCCAAAAAAAATAAGTGAACTTTTCATCCCTGAAGTAGATAATTTTTTTGGGGGGAGAAACAATATCACCATTCTTTTGCCACTGCTTCCACCATTCAGAACTGAGCATTGCCTGCTTTTCCATTTCTGGCTGTAGACTTGGGCTTTTCAAGATCCTTAATTAACATTGGTCAGATATTAAGAGCTTCTGTCAAAATATTTCAGTAGATTAATTTTTTTACATGGATTTGAATGTCTCGTGCTTCTGGGGTTGCACTGAAATGGCAAAATCTGCTCTGAAGGGTAAGCAATGCTAAGAACATGATGCCTGTCTCAGTTCTAATCTTTGATTCTGGGGTTTCTTATGTATTTATAAATAATAGATGTCAAAATAGTTCTCAGGCCTGGTTATTAGTGGCACGTTTTTGGAGTTATCTCTGAGACCTGCAGCCTCATACAGTTTAAGGCTTCTGTCTATACCTGCCAGCTGTGCAGTCACAGCATGGGAATTAGCTTACATTATAGCAAAAGAGCCGCTGAGGGGCTCATTAGATGAACTGCAAAATTAATTACTTGGAAAGAGATGTAAGCAAAGGTTTACTAAACCAGTGTGAAGATCAGAGCATGGTGATGTGGGGGATAGCAGTCTGGCTGTGGTAGTGCAGAATATTTGTTTGGAACAGGAAAAGAGCTGAGATGTTGGGCCCAGTCAGTGGCCACCTGTCTGACCATGTGCTGCAGAGCCAGAACTGGGTGGGCTTGAAAATGCATCGAAATTCCTGCCGCTTCCCTGTGTAGGCAAAAGCCTGCACTATGGAGAACTACTTTTATCTGTCAGTCATTTTGGGAACAGCAGGCTGACTGCTTCCCCAACAGTTTGAAAACCTCTAGCTCCACGTAATTTTTTCTTTGGAAGAGCTGAGGTACTGTCTGATACATGGAAAACAGACAAAACAGGGCTTTGGCATGAGCCTGCACAATTCCTCCCTGGGATCTATGGGTTGCATTTTCTTGTAGACCCTAATATAGAGAAACCTTTGAAACAATCCTGCTTAGGAGATGAAAAGACTAGATACTATTGCTCTAGAGTAGTACTAGCTTACCCTAAAAAAAAAAAAATGTTAACACTGTTACTTAAATATTATATACGGATGATGGCTGCACAGCCTGTGCTACCTTCATAGTCTGCTCTAATTTCCTGATCAAGCAGAATAGAATTTCACAAGCTGAGACTAAGTGGGAATTAAAAGAGAAAGGGCTTCAGCTTCCTGGCTTGTGCAGATGCAATTACCTTTTGCTTTGTTTATGGAATCAGAAATGACAAATAGTTTCTGATGAAATATCATGTATGGGGCAGCATCTGTTCTGCTATGGGGTATTGCAAGAACTGTAAAACATTGTCAAACTGATTGGAAATCCAACGTTTCCTTTGCAACTTTCCCTGTTATCAATCTTGTGAGCAGTTAATAGACCTCAGCCCTCAGACTCTCAAGGCTTGTCTCATAACAGTGACCGATAGGTTGGGGACTAATATTGTGTGCCTTGAGAAATTGCCTCCTTTCCCTGAGAACCTTGACAAAGAAATTGGACTCTTTAAACCACTTAAGGGGGTGATCAAAACTGTCCTGCTTGAACTGGAAGATTTTTTTGACAGTTCTTGGAACAGGCCCATAAAGGAGAATTCCATTGCTGAGCTACTGCTCATAATCATGAAAGATCTTGTTATGATACGAGTTTCCCTTGCCATAACAAGTTATAGACAAGCACAAGACCAGTCAGAAAGTGTTGCCAATCAAATTTTTCAGGGTGAATGTCACAGTTAGAGGGCACATTTATTGACGGTGTGGAGCAAGAGTGCTTGAGAACTGGGTAAGACATTATCTACTGAGGTCTGCTGTAAATAAAAATTGTGTTTATGTTTTGGCAATAATTAGCCTTTCTGTTTGATGTATGAGTTGATGACTCAATTTAAGTAAGCTACTGAAACTTTAGATACTCAAATGAATTCCTTTCAAGCCAGTGATCTGAGGCTCAGGGGAAGCAAGCTCTCACAGGAAGAGTAAAAAGGGTTATTTAATTTTCAAAAAATAGCATTTTAGTGGAGGTCCCCCTGTGAAGGAAGACAAGGTGCTGACAGAACACAGTACAGCTCTGTGACTTTTGTTTGTAGTTCTACCACTGTCCTGTTTAGGAGACAGTTTTCCAGTTATTTCACACACACACACACACACACACATCCCGCAAATTTAAAAGGGATTTTACAGAGACCTAAAAACCTAATAATTAGAAAAGCCAGTTATTAGCCCTTGAAAGGTGGGTTGGTTGTTGGGGTTGGGTTTTATTCAAACTAAAATAATGCTGAAGGGAGCCTAGAAGCAAGGGGCTGGGCATGCAGAATAAAGTCTGTCACTGCTCTTGACTTTAGCTCTACCAGCTTGGTTTTCTCAGGATTTTAGTGCTTGGCTTGAAAGGAGAATTCATGCAACTCCTTTTGATGCTTTTGTTTGTCCAGTGCTTTTAGATTTATAGATGATGTTGAGCCTGACAATAGGAATCCAACCTTCTGAACTGGAATGCTCTTAGCTTCTAAAAGATCTGCTTTCTTCAATCAAAGTCATAAATACCGTGATGTTGCTTCTGTCAAATCTCTTTATTGCACAGCTATGAGGGGAAGAGATTACATTTTTGTTTCTCAGCCACCACGATAAACTTTTGTTATGGAGTTGTGCGAAGAGGTCGAGGAAAGATGCCGTTAAGAGAAGGGAAGACAAATGGAAAATCAGTGTGCTGTCTAGAAACACTTTGACTTTGCTGTACCTGTGTCATCCAGCTTAAGAACTGCATTCACTTAGACAAAAAAACACCTCAGCATACTCTTCAATACCAGTCCATCTTCCTAAACATTTTTGTAAGCTGCAACACTGAAAAACATAACCATTTACTATTTTTTCCCATTTTGTCAGAATTTAAAAAAAAAAACAAAACAAAAACAAAATCATAGGCTTTGCAAAATCTTGTATAACGGTACCAAAACTTCCAAACTCTCTATTTTGGCCATCAGCTCAATGTGTCGCACCACCCAGGGCCTTCTGAGCTCCTCTTTGAGAGGTTGCAATCATCTATTAATGTTGAGAATTACAGGAATACCAGATGTGTTACTCTCAGAACTAAACCTAGATGTTCACTCATAGGGGCTGACAGACCATGTGGATTTGCTGGAGTGGTTGGGTCTTTGAATAAATATTCCTGATACATTGTCCCTTCTGATTTAAAACACTTCCTGTATGGGAAAACACAGGAGGAGACAAGTTTTGCCTGGCACCTTTCTGTCATTCTTATTAAGAGATCAGAAAAAGAATTTATGAAAGTACATGGTAACACTAGTACCTACTAAATGTGATTTGAGGGCATAAATGTAACCCTAAAATGACACTGCTAAAAAAAAAA
>VXAY01002209.1:20934-55191 GCA_013399855.1 Oxyruncus cristatus
ACCATAAAGCAACTTTATGTTTTTATAGGAATTGTATTCACTGATATCTTTGCATTCCTATCTTTAATTGTGGCAGAAGGAAAATTAGCAAAATGATGTGTGGTACTAAAAGAGATAATTCTCTAATACTAGAAAAATAATCCTTTTCCAGTACTAAGCCCTAGTGCAGATGGTCTGTAGCAAAACTTTATGAAGTTCCAAATGATTATTTAAATATTATATTTTCCCCTTCATTACAAAATTCTATGAATCTTTTTCTGGTGCTTGGCGAGTATAACTCTATATAAATTCTCCATAATTTTTTGTCCCACTTTCTACATAAATTCAGGAAGGGATTATTTGTAAATAAGGATAGAGAATAGAATAGAATTAGAATTAGAATAGAATAGAATAGAATAGAATAGAATAGAATAGAATAGAATAGAATAGAATAGAATAGAATAGAATATTTTCAGTTGGAAGGAACCCACAGTGATCATCCACTCAAGGTGAGGCCACACTAATGTTATTTCAGGTGCAAACAGGTTTAATTAATATTAAGCTCAAAGAATTTTTTTTTAATTATTATTTGAGTATGGGCATAAAACTTGGCTATTCAAAAGTATTGCACAGAGAAATAAACCACACACACACCTGGCCCAGACTTGTACTGATGGTAAATTCATACAGAAGCCTGCCATTATAGTGGCAGTGGAGTTAATTCATAGTAATAGGTGGCCCATATGGGGAATGTTCGTGAACACTTTGTCCAAGGAAAGAAGGGTGTTTCTGCCAAACTTAAGACAAACGTGAAATGAGTTGCAGAGGTTTGAAGTGAGGTAGAACAAGAATCAAAACACATCTGGACACTGCAACTTTCTTGGACGCCAATTAAACTGGACTTCAATGGACGTGGATTCCTAAATAACTTAGAATCTGACACTTCAAAATATTAAAATCCACCCATGGAAAGCCCATGTTTATAGCCCATACATAATCAAAATACTAATTAAAAAAGATAAATGCCAGCTCCTCTTCAAGAATTCTATCAGTAGCACAAGCTACAATAGTCAAGGTCAAGCAAATTATATTTACTCTCTTATAGTTTATTAGTTGAGGGGTTTTTTTTATGTGGCCACTCTAACGGGAGAAAAGGATAATGTCATCAGAAATAAAAATTCCCTTTTCTATTCATGTGTTGGCCTTAGCAGTACCAGGGCTCATTCTGTCATACATACTCCTGGGCAAACCTAATTCATGCCAGGATACAGATGTTTGCTGACTACCCCTTGTGTTTGTAATCTTGTTTTAGTCTCTCACATCCTCATAGGCTACATAAATCTGATATTTGAATGGAAATTCTTCTGTCAAGGATTTGCTCATTATTATTAATGAAATCAATGCTAGGTATCATTTATGTGACATCTAGATTCTCTTTTACATTTTCAATCATAAAAGTAAGGAACTGGCTGTCAAAGGGATTTGGAAGTTTGGTTTTCTCTTGAGCTGAAATTTTCTAGGTATTTATCAAATTACTGGCAGCATTTATGTAACTGAGTTTTCTGAAAAATGCTTTACAAAGGAGGCTGGTTTTCTATTAAAGAGCTAGCAGAGAGCAGAGGAGAATGTGATAAAACTGCAGCTACCAGAAGCTTTCATAGGACTTTGCAATCTAAAACAAAATGGAAAATAAATCAGTTCAGTGTAGTCCTTTAAAATGGTCTAAAAATAATCTGCCTCTATCTCTAACACATAAAAACCAACTTCTGAAAAATGTAACGTTAAATTTTATATATTTGCTATAAAAATACAGCATCATTTCACATAATGAGTCGAAATTCTGTTATCTGGATGAATCATCATCCTCCAAAGCTGTTCCTAAGCAGCATTCTGGTTTTGGAAGTGCTTGGAAACGGGGTGCTGTAATGAAGCTGGCCTGGGCAGCTGCTGCCTTGTCAGGACAAACACTCCCTTAGCACAACTGAGCAAAGGGGAGCTTGGACAGGAATTATGAGGATGCAGGGAGGGTTAAGCCAAGTTAAGAACTTCCAGACCGACAGAAAAAAAAAAAGACTATGACAAGACTAAGCCTGAGGAGATTCATTTCAAGAGAGAGGGTTCTGCAGGTGATGTTTAGTGAAGTGATAAGGAGAAGGAAATATGTTTTGGAATCCCTCACCTCTGGCACAAGTCCTTTTCTCAGCAATTCTCAGCTACACAGGGAAAAGTGAGAACAGATGCAAAGGAAGATGTAAAGTATTTCTCCTCTAAGACTTCCAAGCAGATTACTATTTTCCACCCTTTTTTGTTTTGCATCCCTCAGACTTCCCAGCCCACAAAGTACCAAACATCCAGATGGCAAGATGACGTTACTTGGTATTCACTGTTAATTCTATCACCCATTTCCAAGCCCTTAGTTGCATATTTATTCACTTAGTTTAAGAGCAATGAAATGGTTGGTTACACACTGTCATACTCCACTGGAAAAAAAACCCCAAAAAAACGAAACTATGAAGATTCAAACTGTAGTTTCTGAAGTCATTGAAAAGTATCAGTGAATGAAACAAAGGGTTTTCACTTTTTTCAGTTCACTTTGACATGGCAGCAGCTGATCATACTGTAATTGTGCATAAAAGTAAACTAGGTCCTCCTTTAGTTTCAGTAGAAGAAACATAGTTTTGGTTTTTTGCTTTCTTGGTGTTTTTTTTTTAACTATTTATTCTATCGTGTCCTGCAATTTGTATTTGTCTTCCTGCTATTTAGAATAAGTCAATACATGCAAGTCTCCTCATTTTTTTTATAATTCCCTCTTCTCTTTTTCAAAGTATACCCTGGTTTCTGAGACATTGTAAAGTGTTGCCATAGCAATCTTTGAGGAGTGCTAAGCCTTCGCAGTCACAGGACAAGACAGCAGTGGGGTAATTATCGAGAAAAAATAAACCCCTTGGAGACTTTATTCAAGCCTCTGCATTATAGGAGTGGGTTATTTCAGCCAAGAGGGAGGAAAAAAGTGGGAGATTTCAATGCATTTGATGTATGAACTGGAATGTAACTCTCAGGAAGTGGCACGTAACGTACACTAAATAAATAGAAGAGGGATGGGACACACGGCTTCTAGGAAGGGAAGATTTTGAGATCATCTGGGCTGCTTTAATGATGGCCTGCAACAAAAGGATTGAAAACAGTAATCTGCTTGTAAGCCTAAGAACAGGAATAGTCTGCAACCCACCAAGGAAGTACCCCCACACAAGAAAAAGATAACATCATTGGCTGCAGGATCATGAACCAACAGATAATATCCTGGCCCATTTGGCCCCCTAAACATGAAACTTTCACAGTTAGTGTAAGTCTCGTTTGTTTGTATGCAGTCTTTCTTTAATAGCCAAGTTAATTCAAATTCTGACAAGATCCTTTTAGTCCTTAAGTTCACAGAATTGGACTGACAATTGTTGAAACATTTAGAAGATAAAAGGCTTTTTTATCTGCTTGTTTCCCTGCCTGCTTTCATGTCTGCCTGCCTTTTAAATGAACAAAGTGTTGTTCAGTAATCCTTTCACTGGCATTTTAAAAGTGGCATTAACTAAGTGAGACACAAATGAGAAAGGAGCAATATAAGGCAAAGCATGCAAAGCTGGTTGTGAAGCAGTCACGTTCTGCCTGCCAACCTTGACAAATTTTTAGCAGTGTCTAGCTGTCTCAGGTGCTGCTTTAGACTTAACTTGCAGCAGTATTATGAACAAGCTCTGTAAGATTCTGCCTGTTGGAAGCTCAAAGCAAAGGAAGCACATTCAGCACTCAGAAATCCTTTCCTCCTCATAATAAAAGCTGGTAAGTGGTGCAGACAGTCTTCTCTTTGCTGCTGGCTTACACTAGAACACGTGTCAGAATTACTGTAGGAAAGAACAGTTGAAATCATGTTTGCATTAAGGGCCTGAGAAGGATTTATTTCCTTTTTTGTTCATCTGGTGACTGAAGTGGCATCCAAAAGTTAACCAACAAAACAGCCTGGTTACAAGTCATTGCCCTTCATTTCTGTAATATTTTATCACTGTTCCAGATTCTGAAGTTGGGGACCCCTGAGTAAGACAAGCCGGATCCTGCTTACTGCGGATAACAAAGTGATGCTGTGAGAGGTTTGTGTTTTGTCAGATGGTGCTGTTTCTTTAGTGAACATGAATGCAAATGAAGACCATTGATTTGAGCAGCATTCATGTCGACAGGACCATTCTGACCCAGAAAATACTCCTTCTCTACCTCAACAATGAGCAGCCAATCTCCTGCCCCCAAACTCTGCCCCACTACAGTTTGTGATGTAGGGGTGCTGCTATTCGCAAGGAAACAAACTTCATTGACCTTCTTTGGTCTTATTTAAGTATGTTCAACTTCAAATCCCTTTGGATATCTCTCAACAGCACCATATGACCTTGTAAGGGAAAAGAGCCTGTGTTTTTCCACTATTCCATTGGAATAGTCCTGATCACAGACTGTGGGGGAACAAAGAGGGTGGAAATGCTGGTAGTGTGTTGTAAAGGATCCCAGGAATGAAAGCAGGCTGGGATAAAGGATAACTCCCAAATGCCTTAGATATGATGTATTAAACACACTTTAGATATAACACCCAGGTTGCTGTATGATCCTGTCACACTACTACAACTAAACCAAGTTGACTTGATGATCTTAATTGTCTTTTTCAATCTTAATGACTTGATTGTCTTTTCCAGTCTTAATGCTTCTATGATTTCCTGAGGGTGGTAAGGCACTGGAACAGGTTGCCAGAGAAGCTGCAGATGCCCCATTCCAGGAAATGTTCAGTGCCGGGGTGGATAGGGCTTTGAGCAACCTGGTCTAGTGGAAGGTGTCCCTGCCCATGGCAGGGAGTTGGAATGAGATGATCTTTAAGGTTGCTTCCAACCCAAACCATTCTGCGACTGTATATTCTGTGATTTATTACTCAGGAAGTGACAAATCTAATCGCTGTATTTCCTTTATGCTACCACGTTGTTAACTTCTATTACAGACTTTAAAAAAGCTTGTGTAGTGGGTTTAAAATACTTTCTGAAGCATCTTGAGTTTGGGGATAGTTGGAGGAGGGGAAGTTCTGTCACCTCATGGGGGCTGTGGGGAGAAGGGGGTGTCTGGTCACCGCACAGGCTGTAGGGACACATAGAATTCTACCCTCTGCTCAGCCCTAGTGAGGCCACACCTGCAGTGCTGCGACCAGTTCTGGGCTCCTCAGGACAAGACAAGGAGCTAATGGAAGGGTTCAGCAGAGGCCACAAAGATGATGAGAGGTCTGGAGCATCTCTCTTATGAGGAGAGACTGAGAGAGCTGGGCCTCTTTAGACGAGAGAAGACTGAGAGGGGATCTCTTTAATGCACAAAGATATCCCAAAGGCGAGCGCCAAGAGGACAGTGCCAGACTGGTGGTGCCCAGCAACAGGACGAGCAGCAATGGCCTTAAACTAAAACAGAAGAAGGTTCACCTCAACACAAGGAAGAGCTTCTTCTCGTTGAGGATGGCAGAGCCCTGGAAACAGCTGCCCAGGGGGGGTTGTGGAGTCCCTCTCTGGAGACATTCCAAACCCACCTGGACGCGTTCCTGTGTCCCCTGCTCCAGGTGACCCTTCCTTGGCAGGGGGGTTAGACTGGGTGATCTGCAGACGCCCCTTCCAACCCTGACGATCCCGTGATTCTGGAGGAGGGGGTGTCCGGCCGCCTCGCGGGGACCGCGGGGCGAACCCGGCGGAGCCGCCACCCCTCACGGAGCGGCTCCGCCACCGCCCCCGGGGCGGCCGCTGGGGCGGAGCGGGAGCGGCGCTGCCGCCCTCCCTCCATCCCTCCCCGTGCCGGCTCCTCGCTGCGGTCCCGCTGAGCCTCCCGCCCTCCTGCAGCCGCCCGGGATGATAGTGATGAGCGGCGGGCGGCAGCCGCGGGCTGCGCTGGGGCGGCGGCACATGGCGGGCGGGCGCTGAGGGAGGCGCGTCCCGGTGCGGGCTCCCGCCCGCCGGCAGCGGGGCTGGAGAAAGTGCCGGCGGCCTGCGAAGGGGCAAGAGTGAGGGGTCGAGCCCCGGTCCCGGGCATGGCGGAGACCCTGAGCTCCTGCAGCCCACGGGGCCAGTGCCAGCCCGGCATGGGCGCCAACGCCTCGTCCGCCAACATGGACACCAACGCCTCCTCCTCGGCCGCCCCCGCGCTGATGGGCAGCAGCGCCTGGAGGGGCCGGGAGCCCTTCTCCATTTTCACCGTCCTCATCCTGACCCTGCTGGTGCTCCTGACCGTGGCGACCTTCCTCTGGAACCTGCTGGTGTTGGCGACCATCCTGCGGGTGAAGGCCTTCCACCGGGTGCCCCACAACCTCGTGGCCTCCACGGCGGTGTCGGACGTGCTGGTGGCGGCGCTGGTGATGCCGCTGAGCCTGGTGAAGGAGCTTTCGGCCGGGCGGCGGTGGCGGCTGGGCCGGGAGCTGTGCCTCGTGTGGGTCAGCTTCGACGTGCTGTGCTGCACCGCCAGCATCTGGAACGTGACGGCCATCGCCCTGGACCGCTACTGGTCCATCACCCGCCACCTGCAGTACACGCTGCTCACCCGCCGCCGCATCTCCAACGTGATGATCGCGCTCACCTGGGTGCTCTCCGCCGCCATCTCCCTCGCCCCCCTCCTCGGCTGGGGCGAGACCTACAGCCCTGAGCAGGAGCGCTGCCAGGTCAGCCAGGACCCCTCCTACACCATCGTCTCCACCGGCGGGGCTTTCTACCTGCCCCTCTGCGTGGTGCTCTTCGTCTACTGGAAGATCTACAAGGCGTCCAAGTTCCACATGGGGGGCCGCAGGAGGAACGCCGTGGTGCCTCTGCCCGAGGCTGCCCAGGTAAGGGTGGGGATGGGGAGGAGAGCCCCTGCTGCCTCCCCCAGGCACCCGTGATCCTCCTTCTCGTCTGCTACCAGCAGTCACCCCTGACAAAAGCCAGCCAATCTAGTGAGAAGGCTGCCAGATGCCCTGGGGGTCCCTTGCGAGTTTAACTCTGTTACAGACTGGACACTCTTAACAGTCTGGACGTGAGCAGTAATTTGGCAGCCAAAGAGTGCCACTCTTGGAGAAGAGCTTTATTCTCATTGTTTTCTTGTGTGTCCTAAGAGTAAGGAACAGGTGCATTCACTGCTAGTCGGGAGAGCTATTTAAGAATCTTTTCTTTGCTCGGAATTTGCCATTCTTTGGGGTTTTTTTCCTCTTTATTTCTTTTTACGGTGTTAGTGGGGTAAACAAAGACATAAACAGATCCCTAAGTCGGTAAGTAGGAGTAAATGCATGCATATTTTATCTACAAGCCCAGACCTTGTGTGTCTCAACACGTGTTAATAAGCAAATTATGCACTTCATTGATCAGCTTGGGCTGGTTTACCTTTAGTACTGCATAGTGTCAAAGCAATGAGCAATTAATTGTTTCTGGTTTAAAATTACCCCCTGTCTTAAAAAACGTGTCCTCCTTATCCCAGAGATTGTCTGTAATCCCACAGTGCCTTAGCCATGTGGGAGGTCTCCTTCATTTTGGGGACACACCTTGCTGGCAGGAAAGTTGTGTCCCTTCAGAAGAGTTGGGGTTGGCTCCTTGTGTCCTGTAAGTCAGGCTCTCAGCATGATGATGCTGTCAACCAGCCCATGGCACCAAGGTGCTTGGCAGTGCTCTCTGTAAATTCTCCCTGCTTTCTGTCACGTATTCTTACTCTCACTCCTGCTTGTGGAAAAGATTCTTTATGTTTTTGTGGTTGCCTGTTGTACTTGCTAAGTCCAGTCCCTTCCCAATAGCTAAAGATGAGCCGTGCAGATGTCAGAGATACCTAAAGAGACACAGAACATTTCTGTTCAATTTGGGCTGATCCTGCAGGGCCTCACTCCTCTAACTTTGATTTGGAGTTGTGGTAGGAAACGCGTTGTTATGGTCACAAATAGAAGTCTGTGGGTTGTGTCCCCAGATTCTTGCAAGAGATAACAGCACTGGCAGTTATATGTGATTAGACTTGCAGATTTGGATCGTAATGTCTTGGAGATATTTTTAATATATATTGGTTAATGAAACTGTCTTCTATGCAGAAGCATAAAATATGTTAGAAAACTTGAGAATGTCTCCTCTAGTGGCATTCTTTTTTTTTTCTCCTATGGTCTTCACCCCTAGTTTGCACCAAATTTCTGTCCAAATTGTTATAAGTATGAGGAACGTATTGCTTAATGTATAATCTTTCCAAGCACAAAAGCCAGCCAATCGGTTCAGGTGGTTCTGCATGCTTTGTCTTTTACATACACACATACTCATACAGGACTACTTGTTTGGAATCGAAAATTCTGGGAAGCGAAGTTGGCTCAAGCAGCAACGCCTCAGCTCATCTAGAGACATGTTGGTATGTCAGTTTTGGCAGAAAAAAAGTCTGGCTCCTGATTGTCATAGTTGTGTCTGCAGAAGCCCCTGCGTGGGCCCAGCATGGCTGGCAGGTGAGTGCTTTTTGCTGGTGCAGCGTCGGGGAGCTGGTTTAGGCTGTCCTGACAAAAGAGCTCTGTCAGCGTGAGCTGAATCCCCATTTTGGAAGGGTTCCAACACAGCTGTTTACTCCTCACCTAAAGGAAGGGCTGATGCCCAGGTGTACACGTGCTCATTAAATGAACCCATGGATCAAGGGAGCTGGCATTCAGGATGCATTTCTTCTCAGTTTTCTTTTTAAGAGACTGAGACTTATTCACTAAGTTTCACTCTGATCTTATTTAAGCTTATAGGAGCAGGATCCATCACATCCATAGGAAGAGGAGCAGTTTCCCAGTGAATTCTGGAGGGGAATCTTCAAAGACAACACGATTGTTCCTTTGGCAAACCCCTTTTTTTGTTTTAACCTGCAGACACAAGGATAACATTGCCAGTGTATATGGCAAACATGGTGAGGTGATCCAGCTTTGCTTTTCCACACGCAGAGGTGATCAAGCTGTCAGCGTCAGCTCTGTCCTTCTCTCTAATGGAGCAAATTCTGTTCCATATCTCTTGGTTTGCCCATCAGCTCACCCTAAATTTACCATTTTTTTATCCCTTAATGTCTCTCCTCCCTCTGCTTTCTTTCATCTCTTCCTTCTCTGACAGTGCTCACCTTTCATGCAACATTTTCCTTCTGTCACCCTTACTCTGGATGTGGATTGCCTTCCGCGTGTCTGTCAGTTCTCACTTCAGGTGCACTGCGCTATCTGACGAACATTAGAGGGGTTTTTGGCAGATGCCAAAGGCTGGAAGTGCTTCCCAGTCTGGAGGTGAGCAATAACAGCAGCAATAACAGATCCCTGCTGGGACAGACGTCAGTGTTGCACTCAGGAATTGGCTGTCGGATAGCGCTGGATTGGAACTGTGCCCCATGGCTGAGGTGTAACCAGCGGGTTAATTCTGGCAAGTTTAAGGAGGAAAAGGTTTGAGTTCATAGTGCTCATGTGCCAGTAGGGATGCCTTGAAGAAACAGATGCACCAAGTAGAACAGTGGTGAGAGAGAGATATATATCTATGTGTGGGTGTGTATGTATATTTATAGTTACCAAGTAACTATTTTGAGTAATTTATTGGTTAAAATTGTGGTTTTAAAAAATGCTTTTTAAAACCTTAAAAAAAAATCAGGTGAGGGATATGGACTTGAATTCACTAATTTTAATGAAAGCTTTTTTCTTGCCTTCCCTTGAAACAAAAAAAAATTACACAATTGGGATCCTAAATTAAGCTGGAGCTCTTAGAATTGTTTGTTTGCTAGTTAGGAAACTCCTTAAAAAGGGAATTCTGCGGGCAATACTGATGTGGGTGATCCTTGTAAAAAACCTTGTGACATACCATCACTGACAGAAGAGCTATGCTCTGTCACACCTTCTTGACAGCAGGTAATAATTTTCTCTCTAAACAGTCCAATTGAAATAAATGAAACTGCTTGAAAAGCAGCAGGTACTGCTGGATAATGCCCTTTTAAATCAATGAAGTCTCTTGTAGCATAGGCTTTGCCCAGCAAAACCATGGATGACAGAATCTGAGTGTCTGGATTACTTACAAGTAGCAATTGCAGAGTCATGATTAAATTTCTATCTGAGGCGTTAAAAATAAAGTTCTGTTGATGGTTGGGGGTTTTTTAGTTGTTGTTCTGTTTTGTTTTGTTTTTTCCTTTTTCCCTCTTGAAGTACTTGTACAGTGTATGAAAAATGAGGCATGATCCAAACCTTACTGTTTTGTCGGAGTCCTTCCCACTTTATATGTGATATCAGGCCCAGAGCTCCAGCAGTGCAGTGTTATTCTTCACCTTGGCCCCTTCAGCCTCTCCAACTCACAATGGGGGAGAGAAAACAGATTTTCCTTTTCTGAAGGGGTCACAGGCCCTCCATTTCTTATTTCTGCTTCTGGCTGTACAAGTAGAAAAGATGGGTCAGGAAATGAAGTTTAAGTGTCTGCAAGAGTGGCAACAAATGTCAGATAGGAGAAAGGTGAGGCAGGAAGCAAAGTGGAGTAGTTAGTGATTTCCTGGCAGAAAGACAGAGTTATTCCTGCTTGCAGCAAAAGAAAATCCTGTGAGAGAAAGCAGGTGTTTTTCTTCCTATCAAATGAACTGGTTGTCTTATTGGTGGAGCATCCAAGAAAGTGCAGATGTTCCTGTATTTTGATCCTTTGTTGTGCATTTCAATATATTGTGTTCTTGTTCAAAGAGCAAGAAGTGCCAAAGCTGCATTGAGGCAATAATGACCTTTGCTGAATCACACTGTAATAGGCAAAACTCTGAATTTGTGGTAGTAAGCCAGATTTGATTGAAGTTTATTATCTTTACTGTTGTTTTGTTATTGCAGACACTGGAGGTACAGGACAAACACACAGAGTACCTGCCACGGAGGACCAGTAATAGCAATCATTAAAGTTATAAGGAACATTTTAAATCAAGGGATTTTGTCAGAAGCTCCTTGGTGACATGTTTTCTATGACACTGCTAGGGACACAGGAATTGGGAACATACAGCTCTAGGAACATGAAGCCATTTAGTATTAGTGATTCACCGGGGACAGACAAACAAGTGAAGGGGTATTGAACTGTAACTGCTGATCAATGTACAGAAGAATAAATTCTGAAACTAAACCCAAACTCCTTTGTGTCTGTAGAAGAATTTGTTCCTGAGGTCTCATTTCCTTCATTTACTCTCTTTATTATTCTCTCTGGACAGCAGTTGTCTCTGCACTTCTCAGAGCCTGTTGTCCTGGAAATAGCTGATTTCATGTATGCCGAACCTAATTCTGGCCTCAGAGTAGCAGTCCCTTCACACCAGCTATTTCCCCACTGCTCCTGACTCGTAGATCCTGGAGCAGTTCCTGGGCAGATGGAAAGAAGTCTGTGCCTGAGGCATAGTGTGCTGCTGAACACTGTCAACACAGCAGAGATGCTCCCAGATGAGAGGTGTCCCTGGTATAACCCAAGGCATTTCCATGGACTGCTTTAATTTACAGCTGGTGACCACCTTTTCCACTGTCACAGCCTGCTCACCAGTGCTCATCAGCAGGCCAAAGACGAGCTTGTCCTTCATTTCACATGGTGCAGGGATAATGGTCAGGTGTCATGGCTTACATTAGAAATTGGAGTTGTGCAAAGTGTCCAGGATTGGCACTGGGAACTGCAGATGTGGTATAGCCAGGGCATGTTTAGTTCAAGCAAATCACAAATAGGAGGGCTGGAAAGAAGCTACGTAATCTTTTGACCTGTGCTCTTGTTCAGACAATGCCAAATTACAGTGGATTACCCCATGCCTGGATAAGGGAGGGAATCCTTAGCACAGCTCCCCTGCCAGCACTGTGCACCCCAACAGGGCTTGCCTGCAGCAGGCTAATTTACCTTTCATGGACTTTGTGTGGGTTGCCTTATAGAAAATATCTGTAACAATGTGGTCTTGGGAGCTGATAGCTGTAGCAAAGATAATCTTGCACCAGCCAGGCCAGCGGGATGATTTGGGTCTGCAGCAAATCATATAGAGAGCAATAAAAATAAAATAAAAAAGAAGTGATAATGAAAGGTTGGACTTCTCCAGCTTCGCATTCTGCACTGATACATATTTTCTGATGTGAATGGCACTTGTGATTAAATCCGTGTTTAACCTTAAAAGCCCAGGAGGGATGAGGTGCTGGAGGTCCTGCGGGAGGTGTGGATGGTGACCGGGCAGGGAGGGAGCGCTGGCACCTTTCCAGGGCACTGAGCACGGGATTGCTGAGCACGGGGCCTCGCTAGAAACCCTCTGTAAATTCGGGGCCCCTTTGCGATGGTACAAGCCGGGAGCAGCTGGCCAGTGGCTCTCAGGTCTGCCAAGTGCTGTTCCCGCCGGGGGCTGGCCCTTGGAGCAGTGCCCCGTGCCGGGAATGCCCGGGAGGCAGATGTGGTGGAGGCTTCCACACAGCTCCCAGCTTGTCCGTTGAAGGTACAGACTGAAAGACCTCGCTGAGCAGGGATACTAGTTAACCTTGTCAAGAACATTTTGTATATCCTTTGCAAAGGATTTCTTATGGAGAATTGAAGCAAAATATCTCCTCCGGTCTGCCACACGGTTACTTAATGGAACATACCATGAGAGATGGCATTATTTTTCTTAAAGGACCAGACTGCTATTTTCACTGTTACTATTATTATTAATGTTAACACAACATTATTCAGAAGTCTTAGGCAAAATTAGACAAAACCAAACAACAACAACAACAACAAAACACAAACAACCAAACCAAAACAAACACACAAAAAAACAAAACAAAAAAACCCAGCTGTGACAACAGAGAAAGTAGAAATTACTTAGACAGGAAGACAACTGCTGTCCCATAATTTATAAAACATACCATGATCTATTTTCACTTGCTGTTTAGTATTCAGAGGCTGGATTGAACAATCAGTAAAGTTTTTAAAAGCTCTTTTGACTTTAGTAGGAACTTGACCAGGCTGTAAATGCTGGCTTCATGAGGGAAAACATCTGAGGACTGTGGTATCATCTATCTAAATAAATGAAATAATTTTTTCTCAAGATACGTAATGAGGTGATAAAAGAGTCGCTGCTACTAAATTCTGCAGTTAAGTCATAAGCCTTTTAAAACCTGAAGTAGCAAAAAGGCTCTGATTTGATGATGGCGCACTGCAAGCTCTATCTTTTGAGCAAGAGTTGAAGGTTAAGCATAGTACCAAACTGTGCCCAATGCTAGTACAAAGTCCTTTGTATGGCTCTTCCCAAGAGGCACACTTATGTAACTATTCCTCAGGGCTGAGACGTAATCTTTCAGGGTTGCTTGTCACAAATTTGTCCTCGTGTCATACACTCATCCCCTTTTGCAGAGTGTGATTAAGGATGTGCAGAGCAAGTCCTTCTGCAGACAAATGGTGTGATCCTTGCTACATGAGGGGTGCCCCATTTTAATTGTCAGAACAGATGTGATTTTCATTTTCCTCCATTATTTGCCTGTGCCCATAATCTGCTGCTCTTACATTCTGCAGCCATGTCTCATGTCTGGGGGTGCAGACAGGGATATCCATCTTGAAGAGTGATTATTTAGCCATTGCCAGTGCTTCCCTCTCTGAGTTGCCATGCTCATATTAAGTAGAGGCCCTCCATCTGTTATAAAGCTTGTACAAAGGTGGCACGTGCATGTGGAATATGTATCTAATTTAATGACAAGCCACCTTTGGAGTGGTGTCAAAGTCTTGCAGTGCCCGTGGATTATCACTTAGGCAAATTTTAGAGCCTCAGGTTGCATCCTTAAACTGTTTCTTTTATTGCACTTTTATTGTCCTCATAACTGTAGTGCCTAGAAAAACTTTAATATTGTAGATACTTTAATCTTCAGATTAAAATCATAGGGAAGTGTCTTCTGGTTAGACTCTAAGCACATTAATAACTTGTGCCCAGAACCTGTTTGCCACAGTCTCAGTGCACATGTGACTCTCCCGTAGAGACAGAGAAGGAGATGAGGTGCTATCAGCAACCTGGAGTAGCTGAGATGTACTCCTCTCTTGTGGAACTTCTGCTGAAGCCAGAGTTTGAACTGAAGGCCAGTTGAAATGGTGTTTTTCTGGCAGTGGAGTATTTTTGAAGAGAATACAGAATCACAGAATGGTTGGGGTTGAAAGGGACCTCTGGAGATCATGTAGTGCAACCCTTCTGCTACACAGTTCATCTAGAGCAGGTCTAAAGGACCCTAAAGGTCATGTACAGCATGAGTCTAGTGTAGGGATAGGGAGAAGGTGCATGCCTTTGTTAGCCTGCCTTAACAACCTGATTTCCCACTAGGTATCAAGGCATCCAACAAAATGAACTGAAAAAAAATCCCACAACACACATGGCATCAGTAACTTTTTATTTAGCTCCGTTTGTCAGTCACACTTGGCAGCTTTTCCAACATAATGAGAAGTCTGGTAACTTCGGCACTCTGGGGCATTTTCTTTCTTTTAACATGGAAGGAATGGAGTTGAGGCCTTTTGTGGTAGGTGCACAGATGTTGTGCTGTCACTTAGAAATAATACTTCACTCAAACAAACTGTCTTGGTAAGAAACCGTGTTTGCTTTTGTTTTGAGGTGAAGGAAGCTTCGCATGAACCACAGATGGTGTTTACAGCTCGTCGTGCAGCCATCGCTTTCCAGACAGATGGAGAAACATGGAGAGAACAGAAAGAGAAAAAGGCAGCTCTGATGGTTGGCATCTTAATTGGAGTTTTTGTACTGTGCTGGATCCCTTTCTTCATCACAGAATTAATAAGTCCCCTCTGTTCCTGCAACATCCCACCCGTCTGGAAAAGCATCTTCCTTTGGCTTGGCTACTCAAATTCTTTCTTTAATCCTCTCATTTATACAGCATTTAACAAAAATTACAACAATGCCTTTAAGAACCTTTTTGTAAAGCAGAGATAAAAGGGGACACAGAGGAGAAAATTATTCCTCTGTTGCATAATATAGAGATTTCTTGAGGGAAACACGCCTGTGATATGTACAGGTTTCATGCACAAGAGCTACTCAAGGGGATTCAGGAACAATGAGAAAGAAGATGGAAGATGTTTGGATATAAACCAACCGACAGTTTACAGTTCCCCCTTGGAAATACATATGTGCTGCTCCAGGGTTTGGCAGAGAAGATGGAAGCAGTGAATACCTCCCGTCTGCTCTTGGAATCAGCATGTGCTGAGGTCTGAAAGCGAAGCCCTGTGTGTGTCTGATACCATGACTGTCAAACCCAACACTTCTGATCTCATCCAACCTACACGTGCCATCTTGGAGCTCTCTCATCATTAGCAAAGGCAACAGTGGGAGTTGCTAATTGAGCAATACCAAAATGTTTGTGATAGGGGCAGGATGCCGCTTCATTTCTGAGATTTATTTGGAAGGGAATAAACATGCTGTATTCAATCAGTCGTTGAGTTGATGTGAAATTAAAATGGATGATTAAGCGGCTCAGAAACACGCCCTGGTATGATTGAGGGGCTGTGTGTGCTCCAGCAAGCAGTGCTTGATGGGCAGGCTTGGTGAAACATGGCTTGGCTGTGCCCCCTGGGAGTGAAATTTTAGAGCCAAATGTAAAATTATTCAGAGCTCCCAAGGATGTGCTCTCACTCCTTGCACAGGAGGAGGATCTAGCCTGGAGTTTTCACCTGTGTTGTACCCTTACCCTGCAGGGCTCAGGCTCTCCCTGGTTTATGAAACCCAGGTGAGCTCAAGATAGATCCCCAATACCTCCAAGCGAACGGGGACTGGATGCATTATTATTTCATGCTGCCATAAAACTGAGCGTGCATCTGTGTTACAAACACCAAACGTGCTGTTCAGTCACCAGGTTTGCTGGCAGCAGCATGTGGCTGCTTGGTAGTGGCAGGTGAGTGTCTGCACTGTGTCTTGCACCCTAAGTCAGCTCATCACCGTCCCTGAGTGAAGTCCACAGTTTGTCAGCTTGCATCAACTTCCTCCTACTGTAAGGAAGGCGTTGATGCCATCAGGTCTGACTCCCAAAACCCCAAAGTGACACAAAACCAAGCCTTAAATTGTTCCTCCAAGATCAGACAAACACTCCTGTCCCAACAATATGTTGGAAAAGCCATACAAATCTCCTGAAGTTTTGTATCGCGCTTTTGCCAAATTTTAGTGCCTGTACTCACGTGTCTGGTAAGACAGGCCATTACATTACTATCACGTAACTTCAGTGCAGCAGGGTTAGCACTGGATTTAAGGCCCATCACGGTGTGTGGCTGCAGCAGCAGCAGTGATACTTGCATTCCAACTGTTCATGCCAGCTGACCGGAGCAACACCCAGCTCCAGTTCTGGCCAAGGAGCCCTTCCAAGAAACAACAGGTTGTGAAGGTACATTTTGCCATGGCTTGGCAGCTGGAACTTGGGAGAACACTGTAGAGCTGTGAGGTCAGTATGCAGGTCAGTGCAGCTGCACAGCTGCACAGGTATTGCTGCAGACAGAGATGCAGCAGGGCACCCTCAGCGAGCGGCAGAGCTGGGAGCAGGGCACTGACGCAGCACAGCACAGCTCTCCACCTCCTCAAGGATGAATTTAGCTTCCTTAGGAGGCGAGTCTGAGCCTCTGCAATTTTGCTGTGAGAAGTTCTGAAGATAACAAGCTGGTGCTCTGCCCACCCAGGCATCTGTGACAGCAGTGAGCGCTACAGTGACAGGCTTGCACAGCAACCAGCCGGCTTTGAATGCACCCAGAGGCAAGGAGGAACAAGCAGGGCTTTCACTTCATTACAGTGGCTTTAGAAAGCTCTGAACAAAATCGACTTCCCACACTGGCTCTAAATGCAGACTGCATTTAGGAGAGCGGCAGCACATGTTCAGGGTTTAAAATCCTGGGGTTTTAATGACATGGAATCTGAGCTTAGTGTATGCAAAAGAGCTGTGTTATCTGGAGCTATGGCCTAACCTGCTGGGTGCAGTTTCCCACCCAAAGCCAGAAAAGGTGTTCCCATCCCCTGGCCTCCTACGCAGCAGGCCCAGAGCTTTACCCTCCCATTTGTGTGCCAAACACAGTGACCTGGTTCAACAGGAGAATAACTGCTGGATAGTCACCAACCCTGATTAAAAACATTTGGAACTGTGGATAATGTTTTACGTCCCCTGGTATTTTTATTTCTGTGATTAATTACTCTCATTATTGAATCTTGCAACTTTTAGTTGAAAAAAAAGAGTAGAATCAAGCATGCAAAGGATTTCTCTTTCTGGCACTTAAGCATCAGGGCTTAGATCTGACATTATGGCTGTGCAGTTATCCTTGGCTTCAGGACTGACCAAAGAAAATATGGAAAATACAACTCCCGTATGAATTAAGATAAATGAATCAAGATAAATGGCACAGTATCTCGACTATCCAAATAGAAAAAAGCCCAGTTATTCTTAAAGAACATCATTTTGCAGAGCTTTGACGTATGGTAATTTATTTCCCCAAACAGAAGCTGCCAATCTGGAGTACAGCAATCATCTCTGCTTGCACACGGTGGACTATTAGTTTTAAACTTTATTTCCTGACACTGAATATGCTCCTGGAAAACCTCACTGGAGCCTTTTGCTCAGCAGAAGGGCATTGCTGCCTCCTGCAGCGAGGCTCTGAGAACCCTGCAGCAGCTGTATTGAAATGAAGGCCGAAGTTTGTTGTGCTGTTGGAGTCCAGACCGTACAGAAATGAAAGGGCTTTGGAAGATGAGTGTGAACAGAAAATGCTAATAACTCTCTATGCTCCTGTCTCCAGGAAAGCTATGTCCATGCTCCAGCCTCCACTGAGGAAGCTCTTCAGTAATTCATTGCTGCAGCCAGGAGCTGCTGATCTTCCAGCCATTCTCCAGCCTCTGCTCCGGAGTTCACACTGGCTGCAGCCAGGGCTGTGCAGGCACTGCACGAATAAATAGGCTGGAGTTCATACATATTTAAGGTAACAGACTACCCTCAGAGTATGTCACCCACCACCCAAACGAGCAGGATTTCTGTATGGCCCTGCCATGTGTCCTACTTACAAGCCCAATTTAGCAAAGCTGCTCTAAGGGGGTGGGTGCCCCAGCCAAGCACAGCTCTCCAGCTGCCTGTTTTGTGTGAGTGCCAGCAGCTACACAGAGGGGGGCACAGGAGAAGTAACACCCTTTCTCTCATGCCAGTGATTTTATGTTTCTAAAGAACTTTCAGCCAAGCCTCTGTCCTGTGTGGCTGGGTGTGCCCATAGTGTCTCTGGAGAGTAAAGAGCACAACGTGCCAATTTGCCACAGCAGGATGTTTTTGGTGTCATACATTTCCTCCCCATCAAAGACTGGTTGACTGAGGAACCTACACCCTAAGGTCATACTTCAATAAGCAGATTTTGTTATAAAATAAAGAGGAACAAGGGAAGAACCCTTATAGAAAATACTGGTTACATTTAAACTTGCCTTCAGAGATTTTCTCTGTTGACATGAGAGGTGCCTTGGTGCAGCACTGCATTCCTTGTGATGTACTGTAACAAAAAAATTGTCTGGATTTTGTCAAGCGTATGTCAGAGATTCCACTCTCAAAAGATGCTTTACAAGTGCACTTGAGGAACTGCATTTAAAGAGAGCTGTCACCATCTAAGGTAAGTGTATGCCTGAAGTACAACTGTCTCAGGTTCTGAAACAAAGGGCAGACTGACTTTCCAGCAGTTTATTCATCACTATATCAAAATAACTACATTTATTGAAAGCATATTAAAGCTCTGAACTGGCTCTAGCAAATAAAAATTAAAAAAAGGAAGTCTTGCTGCAAGTCCTGTAAGTGTTAATTTACAAGCCTGGTAACACCAAATGACTTCAGGGCAAAACCTTCCTCTCTAAATAAAGAAATCCAGCAATACTGAAGTAAAATTCTGAGAAACTCTTACTCTTCCCTTGAAACCAGCTGAGATAGAGAACTAAGATTCTCCTTGCTCTTGGTTCCTCCCCAGGTATAAGAGGAAATGGCACTCAACACATACAGCCTGTGCCAGAAGGCAAGGATCTATCTCTTTTCATACCTCTTCAGCCTTTTTCTTCTCATTTTCACAGGGTCTGAAGGCAAAGATAAGTGTCCCATTTGCCCTGGGTTCCATCTGTTTTAGACAGTCAGTTATAATCCGGACTCTGATTTATTCTCTGTGAGCAGTAACTGCATCTTCACAAACCTCACATTTATATCTTCATCAAAATTACAAACTCTTAGCCTGAGCAATGGCTCTAACATTTTCACACTCCTCACTGAAGTTTCCAGGTTACTGTGGTTGGAGCAGGTAGGCATAAAATTTAACCTTACACTGAACAAATAATCACATCATTTATTCTACATCCAAGTTCATTACTTATCCTACCTAGGAAATTTTGCCTGATGGCTAAAGCAATTTTTATGAAAATGGTAAAACCCAAATTGAAACATCCACTCAAGTTCTTTTTTTGAGAATTCGATGGTACACAAATACAGCACAACTTGAATTCTCAAATAGGTTTTTTTTTTGCCAAAGATGAATTATTTGATTTACAAACTAGAAAGAGTATTACAGTTTTTATACAGGGAAAAGTTTGTAGATAAGAAATAACATCACCTAGTATCAAAGCTGACTACAAAGTCTGAAAGTTTCCTTCTTTGAAGGAAATGCTGAATGTAATTCTGTCCTTCTTTGAAGGGACTTGGAATCTGATTTTGCTTTCTTTATTTTATTAGCCCTGGGCAGACTGACTTTTTGAACAGATACAAGAGGAGCAGCCTGTGTCTGTTCAGTCCCTGCCTCGTGTGGGGGAGCAAGGTACCAGTTGGCTCAGTAGAAAGGTTTTCTTTCTGTTTGTGCTGAAGGAACAGGGACAGGATGTCACAAAAACAGCATCTCATTTCACTATTGACACAATTCACCTTTTAAGGCACTTGTTACTCACGAGCCTGGTAAAGCTCCTAAGGCGAGTTCCACCTTAAAGACACGATAGCAGAATGTCACTGGATTCCAAACATCCTTTATTTTATATTTGCCGCCACAGAAAGTAGTTGAACAGCACTGTCATCAGGGTCATTGGGAAAAAGGAACATGGATTTCTTCTCCTGAAGATGTGATATACATTAAGAAGTCAGTCCAAAATCCTGGTGTTAAGTACAAAAAGCAACTGTTTGAATTATAAAATACTGTATATACAGATATAAAAATGTTTCAGAAAGTGTCCCACAAAGTTTCTAAACTTTCAAGAGCAAATCTTCAGCAGGGTAAGTAGGTTGTTGTCTTCAAAGGTGAGCTTCAGTTCCTTTGAGCAAAATGTCTCAGTCTTTATCTTCCTATATTACAGGTGATAGACTGATTTTCATCCCAGCCAGGGATAATATGGTGGTCCTAGTGATTAAGGTGTTTTTTCCTGGAGCTATTAATTTAACAAGCATACTCTATATAAAAATGAAATTTCTAAGAAATTTATACAACAGCTAGACTTTATAAAAATATAGATCTATAATTTTACACCAGGAATTATCCATGGTAAGTCTCCATTTTCTTATGTCTTAACCATTAGAAATTAATTTTTATCCTTTGGAATCCTATCTGTGGCTAGACTGTAAATTAAGTAATGTCAAGTTATTAGCTGGTGAAGTGAGTTTCAGGAATCTCATTCTGTGGCGTTTTTGGGGCCAAAATTAACAAACTACTGTATTCTGCAGTGCTCATCTTGTGGCATTGGACATACTACACAGTACATATCTACTTATTCCAGAATCTTAACCTAATTCAGTGTTAAAACCCAAATAAAAAACATCCCCACTGTCCTTACTGTGGGAAAAAAAACAAACCCAATCCCAAATAAATAAAATTAGACAATATTTCTATTTTGCTGTACTGTGTTAACTTTACTGTGTAGTGGAGGCAATAATGAAAAATACAGCCATGTGATGAGGGACTGTAAACTGAACACATACTGGAAAAACCAGACTTTTACAGCTGTGTGTATATATTTTTTTATATATATATCTATATATATACATCTACATTGCAGTTATAACTGTCACCTCACAAAAGAGATTCAATGGACTGAACAATCTTCTATAAATTTCCCCAGCTGGAGTCCTTCAGGAAGAACTGGCTTTCAGCTTGGACAGCAGCATTTCATTCTTACGGCATTCCTGTGAACACAAAGCAAACACAGGAGGAGGTAGTTGCTCTTTACTAGTTGTATCTCCACATCAACAAAATCAAAGACTTCTTGTTTTGAAGGATCTCCAAAATCCAAAGCAGTCTGGAGTGAATGATGAGCTGAAGATAATTCCTATTCATCCAGACTGTTATTCCAGTGGTCATACACATTGAAGTTTGACATGCAAGCCAGAAGGAACACTGCTTGACCTTTCATCTGAAGTTGTTACAAGTAGCTAAAGCAAATCCAGCTTTTTACTTATAAATAGAATAAATCTGGAATTAAGTTTACTTGTAGGCGATCTGGACCTTCACAGGACAGTTTGCAAAAAAAGTTCAGGGAACAACTTCAGGTCAAGAAATATATTTACATAAGTGCACGCCACCTGTGTTCCACTTCATTTATTTTTAAGGGTAGCAAGGTTGAGAAACTCCATCACATGGCAATGGAAGAAAAATGGGTTAAAATTAAATAAATATACCTCCACCTAAATTTTGCAACAAGGATGTAAAATTCTGTATGTCAGACAAGCAGCTGAACAGTCCCTGTCATTCTCTCAGAGCACATTGTCTGAAACAGGAAGGAACTGTCTCAGAACAAACCAAGACAAATTAGAGAAAGATGTTTTTCCTCCAACATCTGAAGCCAAATGACAATTTTGCCTGGCAGCACTCCTTTGCCATTCATTCTGGTGTTTCTGTTAATTCTTGTCTTCATAAGATGATTAAAAGCCTGGGAATGGCTGAATCAATGAAGTGTTAAACGGTGCTTTCACAGTCGTTGGACAAGAAGGCTGGTTCCCAAAGGTATTTATAACTACCAATACTCTGCACTTCCTCCTTATTCACACGCATTCCCTCAGCCCTCTTTGCTCCAGTAAGTAACTGCTCATCAGTCTTCAAGAGATTCCACTCAGAAACCTAAATATGCATCTTGCTTGATAACAAATTATCCTCCCTGTAACGTGGAAGGATGCCAATCTAGCAGTGAAAGAGGAATTGCCAGAATCGAGAGTCCAAGATTCACGTGGAGATAACCACCAGGATCCATCATGAACACGGTGTGATAAGCATCGTGCCAGGAGCTCTTATGCATATATTAGTGCACAAATCAAGTCAAAACGGGTCACTGAACACTTGACAGTTTTACATCAGCGAAAGTGCTCTTACCTCTTTAAATTCTTTCACTGTTTTGAAGTAAAGCCTCTGTTTCTCTAGAAGCTCTAAGTATTCATCGTTCAACTGGTCTCTTCGCATTTTGTTTTCTTGCTTCTTCTTTTCCATCTGTTGGTGTGCAGGAAGGATAAGAGATCACACACTGTACATGGAATACACACACGGGTATACTGCATAAGGAACAACTCTATAAAACACAGTGGGAGACAGATGCCTCATAAATGATACCGAGAAACCTAATGCTGAAGCCTCAGTATCAGTGGCATTCTAAGTGGCATTTGGAATGCAGCAGAATAGCCCACAATGTTAGCAGAATAGTTTTGTCTTCTCTGAACCTGTCCTCACCCACAAACCCCTTTCACTTGCTATGTGGACACAACACAGCCAGCAGCAATGCTGGTTAAAAAACCCACCTGAGTGGATTCAATAGGTGAGGGCTGCAATTGAGACAAGGGATGGTTGGGACTCTGAGGTGCTGCTGACCCTCTTCAGCAGCAGAAAGCAGCTTCCATGAGCCCCAGCTGCCTCAGGTGCAGCTCTGACTGCACCCACACAATCCAGGGGGAGGACCTCTCCCTGAGTTCAGTGACATTCAGCTGTCTCAAGCATTTAAATCACTACACTGCCAGTAACCAAGTTAGGGGTGCAAGCTTCCTGTTGTTGTAACACCTCTGTTCTACTCACAGTGAGAAGTTTCTCATGAATGTGAAAAGAGATAATACTTGTTAGTTGCTTGCTTAATTTGCACCTCACATAATGGATCTCTCCACCCACAGTTATTATCCAAGAGGCTTTGCTGAAATAACTCCCGGGTTCTAGCAAAGAAAAGCGAGAGGAGTCTCAGACCTTCATTCGATTCTGTTTGATGCCTTCTACAATCTGCTCCATTTGGCGTAGAAACTGCTCACGAGAACCAGAAGATGCCATTGCTCTGGAAAGAAAAAAAAAATGTAACAACTGACAGGGATGTGGGACACTGTGTGTCAGCTACAAGCTCAATATACAAGGTGTCTTGTACATTTAGCCACGTCCAAGAATTCTCATTGCTTCGTGTTCTGTGTAAAAATTCACCTTTGTAATCAGTGATTTCAGTAATAGTGAAGCTCTTCAGCTGCTATAAGCTACCAAAGAGAGGGGAACAGACACTGCAGAGCTCATCACAAGTGTTGTCCCCTCTCAGTTTAAGTCTGTTCCTTGTTCACATGTGCTGTACAGAAATAAATTGCAAATAACTAAATAAAAGCATAGATTTTTAAGAAAATTCGCTGTTGTGAATATTAAGAAAGTGAACAGAGGTCTAGGAGGTCAGAAAATATTCACTAAGCAATTTCAGGCCCTAACAGGGCCTAGAAATCATTTTAGTCTTTAACGTATCTTAAACAGAGTAAGAAAAATAAACCAAGGAAAATGCAATCCCTCCCTGCACACTCCCCCAAAAGAAACCCAATCCAAAGCCCAGCTGTCAATTACAATATTGGTTTCTATTGCCTGGATAAAAGGATCTCATCACTGAGCAAAACAGATCTACAATCCCTGCTGCAAAGGAAAACATCTGAAATAGTAAATTCCTGGCTTTTGTTGTAATTATTGTGGATAACAGAATAGGAAAAGAAAAAAAATAATTCTGATCAAACACAGAAGGTCACAAGTGTATAGGAGAAAGTAAAGAGATAATTACTCTGGAAAAAAAATAGCTTAGAATTTCACAACACAATTATAAAAAGATATAATAGGAAGTATTGTTTAAAACTACCAAATGGGCATCTCCTCCCCCATGACTCTTGGGAACTGAACTGCTGTGAAAAAAAAAGGCCTAATAGGATTATGTTTCTGAAATCAAAAAGATCCAGAGAAAAATAAACATTGGCTGCATCACAGACTGATATGGAACCATGATTTTACATAAGGACTTCACACTATATCAAAACCTTTAAATACAGAGTTGTTTTATAATAAACATGTCTGAAATATGTCCCAGTCTGATGTTTTGTACATAACGTAATAACCACAACTTCACAAAATGGAGCAAAAGATTTAAATTAATGCCAGGAAAATTATGATGGAATTTCCACATTCAAAGAGTCAGATATTAAAAACACGTGTTGGCTATAAAAGTTTGGGGAATCATAGACTTGGAATTCCCTAACTGGCTTAATCAGAATTAATAAAGTATTTTATGAACCAGTTTATGATTATAAAAACTTCTAACAAATTTTTAGTCTCTGTAACTGATGCCCACTCCCATTCTTCCAACCAACTCTTTGCCACTATTAAGAGATAAAGGACCATTACTTACTGATGGAAGTTGTCATGAATAGAATTTAGTAAGTTAACCTGTGAAATAGAAAAGAAAAAGAAAAAAGTATACATTTGTCTTTCCTGGCAAGAGTTCTCACAGACAATATGATGAAATTCAGTTCAAAAAATTGACTATATAGACACTGCCCTGAAAAGCAGCCAGCTGTATGAAAATCACCATAAGCTTTCTTTCAGGACAAAACCCACGATTCTTCTGATTAGTAAAATCTAACTCAGTGGTGGAATCGCAGAAAGCAGAAGTAGGTCTTGGACCACAACTGAGATATTTAATTTCACTCAATTATACCACTGAGAATTTTCTAGCACGATGACTTCCCAAACTAAAGCCATAGTGTAAAATCGCTTGTACACGTGTCCAACACGTGTTGACACGTGACATATAAATACCTTACAGGCACTGGGCCAATGTTCAACAGTGACTGTGCACAAGCACATCACAAATAAACAGAAAAAACCTCCACTTTTGCCTCTGAGACTGGAACTACACAGTGTGTGTGATGAAGTATCTCCACACAGTCCTGTGAAGACTCGCCAAAAAGTACAGGCACAGCAGGTGAATTCCTGCCCTGCTTTCATCATGCAGGTGAGTTTTACAGGTTTCTGAACAGCATCATTACTTGCTTTACTTATATGTACTTTACAGGATGCTAAAAGATGAACTTGCAAAAGGTACAGGATGGCATTTCACTGACATTGCACTGAGTCAAGACAAAACCAGCAATTTATAACAGCATCACAGGAATATTTTGTTGCTTGGTATAAACTCCCCCAACTAATTAAACTATATTCAATATATCCCATGTAACCACCTTTGATTTTTGTCTTGTTTTTTATGCGCTGTTGAGAGTATTAAAATTCAGCAACTAGCAATTAATGTGATCCTTTCTCTTGGCTTTGAATATATCTTGCAAGTCTCCTGTGGTTCAGCCTTCCAAGCAGTTTCTCCTTTTGATGAGTGTTTGAAGTGTTCTGCATTAAACAAACCCAACAGAATCACCTGCCCCACTGCTGTGAAAAGCTGAACTCATCTCTCCCAAATCTAAAACCTTCCACCTGGACGAGACAGCAATAAGCACATGCATGGCAGAATCTGCAGGTGTTCCTGACCTTCCCTGGGAAAATTCAAACAAATTCTGAACAGATTCCAAAGCAGCCAAGATGCTTAAGAATTCCTGTTATTTACAGGAAAGAAATTGCTGCATGACTCATCAATATTTGCCAAGTCCACATCCCTGCCTCAAGACTCTTCCAGTAAGTGTGTGTTTGAGAATGTAATTACAGTTTATACCACAAAACATTCACATCATGGAAAGTAACACTGCACAGCAGTACTGCACAACCACTGCACAGGAAGATGTGATGTGTTACGTTACAGTGAAATCAGAGTATGCATCCCAAAATTGAAAGACATTGTGAAAAAAATGAGTTCAAAAAGCATTTAAAAAATCTTTCACAAAATAATGATGAAAATATGAACCATGATCACAGAGACCTTTCATGTCAGAACTAAAGCCTCCATAGCCAAAGTTCAACTTCAGAGTAATTCCTGCTCTTGCTATTTTAAAGCAATGATGTTCGGTGTGTTTCATGAAAGGGTTGGTTTGGGGAGGAGAAAAATAAAACAAAAAAAAAAAAAACAGGAATAAGACAAAGTGCAAGTATATTCCAGAAATCTTTGTGAGGCACAGATGCCAAAGGCATCTTTTGTACATTACTAGACAATATTTAATTGCTGAAACCTCGGTTCTCATATTAAAAGCAACTCAAGGAAATCTCAGTGATATCACACATTTAACTAAGTTAAGATGGCATCAGAAGAACATTCAGAATTCTCCCTGTGAATCCCCAAAAAGGCACTGATTTATTTTGACAAGAGTACTTCCAATTTATATATCTGTGAAATAAATTTGCCCTGTATTCTGTTGGCTAATTTTTATGTGCCCATTTCAAAAACAATCTTGGCATGCTTTTAAAATTTGCAGGCTTGCCCTCAAAATAAAAAACCAAATAAATCTGTATTACACTCTAAGCTAGGAGAAAAGCAAAAGTAATACAAATGCTATAGCTGCTACTTCATGTAGTTTTCTAAGTCTGGTGTATGAATTTTCTGGATGGAAAAAATGAAAACTACCCAATAGGTAGATTAGAATCAGCTACTTAGGGGAAGGAAATGGTTGCTTATGATCTTTGGAACCAGAGATACAGTGTCTTTACACAGTCAAAAATTTGACCACTGCTTGTCTATCAAACTAAACAAATATATCTAAGTAATGCAAAACTCAGTAATCTGTTCTTATTTCGTCAGAATAAACAGAGAAGCCTGAGGTATCAAAACATATTTTAAAAGTAAAGCCATAATTTTTATCAACTCTTGACAATTCCCATTTCTCTGTCTTTACTGAAATCAGATGTTTTGCCATTGCATGAAAAAGAAAGCTGAAATCACTCAGTTAAGTTATGCCCAAGAAAGAGGTGAACCCTGTATGGCTGCGAGAGACAAAACCCAAGTTGCTTCCATGAAAACTACTGTTCTGATCCAGTAAAATCACCAGTGGCTTCAGTGGAGGTAGGCTCAGACCCTGAGAAGTAACTCTGATGTTGCTGACAGCAGCTGGAATTTGCTCTCCAAGGTTATTGCCTGGAGCATTGGTTTAGAATAAAACATATTGACCAAAAAGAGAAAAAAAGAGGGCAATTTGGTCTTGTGATAACATGAGATATTTGCTGATCAAATGTTACTCATGTTTTGTGAACACAGCAAGTGGTTTAAACATGGTGAACTAACATCAATTCTCTTGCAACACAGACCATTTCCCCTCCAAGATTAGAAATATTCCTATGAATCAGTTGTTCCATTTTTATTTTCAAAGACTGGTAACTCTGCTATGACAAGACTGAGCATGGTGAAAGCCAAGTAAAAACTTTTTATCTCCTTGTCAACAGACGGAATATTTAGAAAACAGTAACAACTTCTTACCTCCTTTTCCAAATATACTTTCTTATCATCCAGTGTATTATAAAGAGTAAAAAACTGCTTCGTTTCTTTGTGAGTTGCTGAGACTGCAAACAAAAAAAAAGGAGCAGAATAATAAAAGAACATGAGGTGAAATGGATTCTGTAAAAGTACTTCATAGGCTTTATATAACATACTTTCCACTATCAATAATGGAGCACACTCTTTAATACACTTCGGAAGGATGTTCCCTCTGCATGTAAATCTCAGCAGGGTTTCCAGCTATCATCTTTTACAAGGACAACACAGCTCAGTGTCTAAATTAAGCCTCAAATGCGGACAGTCCTTTATGTCAACATATGTTGGCACCATCAGCCTGTCCATCCTTCCTTCACCAGCTTTACCCTTACCCCACACAGACTCCTGTGCTGCTCACAGTGGCCCTGGCACAGCTGTGGTGTTGGAGAGGCACAGACTGGGCAGGGACAGGGAAGAACAGATAAGCTGATAGTACTGTGTGGGAATACAGTGCATTAGACTGTATATTTCCAGCTGCACAGGTGCAAGATGACCAGCAAAGTTTTTTCTGTTTTAAAGCCTTTTTTATCTTCTTAGAATCTATTCATGGTGATAGAATTAAATAATACTTTCTGGTTTAGGTGTTTACAGCAGATGTTGGTCAGAGCTCAGCAGGGAAGGTAAGGCTCAGCCATGCCTTCCCTTTGGGCCTACAAGATGATGACATACTCAAACCTGCTGAGTGCTCTTCTGTTCTTTAGTTCTTCAGTGCCTAAGGAAACCCAAGATATTTGTGATTCCCGAGGAAAGAGTTCAACATAGTAAGAGAGTCAGCAAAAATCATTACTATTTTAAGTACTGTCTAGAAACCAGAACCTGGAAAAAAATGCATGGGTTAAAAAAGATAAACCTTGGTGAAATTATGCTCATTACATCACACTCTAAAGGCTGACTGCCATCTTTAAATAATACCTTTATGAAACTAATACACTGGGCTAAGCTTTCCAATAGAACCATTTACAGACAGCATAACCTCCTTCCCACAGCACAGCGTCACTGAACTTCCAAAGTTTTTAAAAAAAAATTCCAGCTTTTGATTTGAACCATCCTCTTCTAAAGCTGAAGCTCAAGAGCAATCCATAGCCTGAAGTTGTATGTCTTAGTGACAGAAGTTCAGCAGTGGTTACTTCTGCTGTAGGAGATGCCTGGGACCAAACAGCTTTCTCAGTGTCACAGTTCAAATGTGACATGTCCTGTTCATGCCACAGCCTCGAGGAACACACTGAGTACCAGGAGCCTGGAAACACTGAGGGAATCAGGAAAGCCTGGCACAGGTTGACAAATTAGTAAGGGTTGTTCAGTATGTTCCACAAAGACTTTTCAAAAGGTGTAATCATGCTGCAGCTTGAAAAGCTGCAGGAACACAGGCAACAGGCTTATGTCAGGTGTGGTTTCTTAATTAGTCTGGGTTTTGCTTAACTGCTGCCAAATGGAAGAGGCCTTTCCCAAACCAGTTCCTTTGTGCAGCTCTTTCTGTTCTTGCAGCAGCTTTGGTAGTCCAGATCTTTTATGGGTTCCATGTACCAGCTGAGAAAACCTTTCAAGATTTCAACTGGGCAGAAAGTTGTGCCAAGTTATGGAGCCTTATAGGCACACACCAGAACCTGTGTAAGGTAAGAGACGAAGAGGAAGAAAGAGCCAATTGGCTCACTGATTCTCTTGAAGCCTCAGCTTAATGTTTTCATGGAAGAGGCTCTGTTAGGTAAAAAATTAAGCACTGAATATGGTAACTGAAAAGCATTCTAGTACAAAAATTGCAAAATCACTTAGGTTGGAAGTCATTGCTGAAGATTCTTGTCTAACCCCCCTTGGATCAAAGTTCAAAAAACCAAGTTTTGGCAACTCTGAAGGTCATCTGAATCTGGCTAAATGAAAAGCCTCTACACACCTCTAAAATTACCACAATTCACAGAAAGACTGGCTAGAGATTTTCAGCTCATTTTTCCAGAAGCTTAGCCTCTACAAAGCAGGTTCCCAACCGTAACTGAGCAGTGTTATTCTGAGTTACTACACATACTTTATACTACAGACAACAAAGTCCCATAAAATTCAAGGCATCTTAAATCTACACCCAAAGCTGCACAAGTCTCTTTGATCCTAATCTTTCTGTACTTCCTATATAAATGAAGCTCCACTGTCTGAGCAGGTGGATGTTCTGACTAGAGACTGAATTAATGCAAGACAACAAAGTTCTTTGTAGCTGGACCTGATTAAATGAACTGCATGGCACAGCAAAAAGGGGGGGGAGGAGTACTGGATTTGTACTCACATCTCTTCCATGTATTGAGATAGACAACACACATGGAAGACAGCACACGACTGTGTCACCAGAAATGCCTCACCATGGCAAAGGGTGTGGATCACAGTTAGATAACCAGACAGGAACTGCTCAACCCTCAAGAGCTTGGTTCACACACATATGTAATAAATGCAGAATATCTTTAAAAGAGACTTAACTTATGCCAATACACAAGCTCATTAAATACACAATAGTAAGCACACTGGTCTGTTATCAGTTTAATGGAACAACCTTGAAATTGTATTCCATTTGCATGTTCCATACCACCCACGCACAGCAAACACACTCCTATCCAAAAATTCAGCTGAGCACATTTTATAACTCCTGATCATAGAAGCTGAAGACAATTTGTACTCTGTTTCTGCCAGGCTACTGCAGGATTTTACTAATCAAAAATGAAAGAAAACAGTCCCTTCAAGAGACTGCCTTTTCTTTGTAGTTCTTGACACAGTTTGGTTCAGAACCAGATATTTCACTTCAATGAAAACAACGAAAGCAATCTAATGGTAAGGCAAATTAATTAAACACGACTCAAACTTACAGCAACCTCATTTGTCAATGGTGAATTAAGGACTTTCTAAACACACTGGTCATTAACCTAAATGACAGAACCTGTTGCAGACAAAATTTACTCCAGATATCTTACGCACTAAGTTTCACCCTCAGGAAAATTCTTAAAGCCCAGCTTATAAAACTTTGAAAATATGGTGTAGAACAAGAACACCAAGAGACCCTTAAAATACCACAAAATTAGTGCTGCTGTTACATGCCATAATGCTCAAAATGCAACTGCCCTCCTTTCAGGGCTTTAGCCTTCAGCAAGATGTTCCTGCTTGATATACATACCCTGACTGTAAAGTTCAATAAATCTCTTCTGATACTGTGTGAGCTCAGCTCGGCTGGGTACTTCATCAATCTTGCGCTGTAAAATGGCTATTTCTCTGTTTCTTCGTGCCTGAATAGAAAGTTAGGAGGGGAGAAAACAAAGCCTCTTCTTGTTCTCTTCTTAAAACGGATGAAGCCCCCCCCCCAAGCAATACTTTGTTACTATGTAATTTATTTTAAAAAAAAAAGCATTGGTTGAGGTCAATTTTTTTTTTTTTTTTTTTTTTTTTTTTGTAATTGATTTGTGGCAGAAGAACTTGTTAAAATTAGAGCAACAAAGAGAAATATTAGAAGTTACAAGAGAAGAAAAATGTCAACAATTTTGTACACGTAAATTCACAGAGTTACTCACCAGTAACAGCCGGATCTTTTGAAGTTTCTCTTTCTCAGCTTGGTACTGCTGTTCTATGATCTTATTCGCCTCCTAGAATTTCAGAACCCAAAGCAATTGTGTATTACAGTAGCATATAAGAGCTGCACTGCAAAAACGGGCAGACTGGGGTTTTTTTTTTCTGTTTTTCTCTCTCTTCCACTTAATGGTGCCCATAACAACATCACCACTTGTTGCTTTAGGTTTTGGGTTTTTTTTTTAACAATAATTCATAATCTGTATTAAAAACCTTACACATCTACTGTAAGCAAGTGCATTTAGCTAGCTTTTAACTTTTGATATTTTAAGATTTGTCAATAGTATTTGCGCTATTTTACAAGAGTCACACTTTAAATATGAATCGAAACATTGTCTGTACCCTTTGTCTGAGTGTTTATACTTTGATTCAGTGGTGGGTTTAAAAATAAACAAGGCATCAGGAGAGAACATAAATCCTCTGACAATGTATTCAAGATTTCCTGGACTGTGGACTTCAAGGTAACCTATTTTTGTTAAAAAATTTAAGATTTAGGTTTACTTTTTAATTTTTTCATGCTGTGTTCAGAAGGACAGCAGCATCACAGAACTTCTGATCTACCTCATCTCAGAGGCATGAACGTATCAAATGTTTACCCCCTGAAAATACAAGTCATTCAAGCTTTTCCTTTTCTGTTCATTCATTATTCATTGCCACGAGTCCGGACGCACTGGTGTTAAAGCCTAACTTCTGACAGCCGCTCACGGCATGCAGTGTACCGAGCCACTGAAAACTCCTGCTTTCATCCTTCAAACAAACCCACTTCTAAGGAAAAAAACAACCAAGCCAAACATGCTTTCTGAGGAAGAGCTGTTTCTGTCTGAGGTATGGACAGCTCTTAACACAACACCCAGAGATTCTTCTCTGGTACTACACAGAAAGAAGTAACGCACAAAAGAACAAAGATGCACAAAAGCATCACTGAGTAGATCCCCATGGATCCTGCAAGAATAACCAAGAATGCTACAGCTGTTTCCAGAATAGGAATTATTTCTAGGACTATTAGCCTGAGCTGTGCCTTTACCATGAGGATATGGAATTTTCCAGATATTCCAGCAGTTACATTAATGCCTACAAGAATGTCCCAAAAGTCAGAAGGACTTAAACCAACATTTCAAAACAAAAATGGTAAGTAAAAAACGTAGACATTTGCTATTACCTGTTCCTCCCCATCTTCTGCTGCTTCAGCTTTCAAATTCTCAATACTTTGTTGAAGTCTCTCCATTTCTTCCTTTAAAACAAACAAAAATTGATGTGGCTTTTAACTGAGACCTATTCTCTTAGCAGGGGAGAGCAGGGATCTTGACAACCCACACTTCTAACAAAACTGCAGAGCTGACCACACATATTTTAAACAGCATTCCCTGCTTAAGGGTAAGGCACCATTAATATTCATTACATTAAACTGTCTGCTTTTATCAAACAGAGAAACAGATTTATTTTACTTGCAAATATACTAGATCCAGCTAAGACAGCTAATGAGTGACATGGACAGCAAAGCTGAAGAAGCAAAGCAGTATTAAAATAGCAGCAAAGTGACATGGGACTGTAACATATGGCATTTCTAGAAATGAATGAACCTAAAGTTACTTGCGAGGAAGTTTCCATTACAATCCTTTAGAGCTTTCCAAAGGAGCATGTATGGAGAAAATGAGGTTCTTATGCTCCATGTAGGCCTTAGGGCACTTCGCTTCTTTTCATTCTGTTAAATTACATCCACTATTGTTTGAATGGAAAGAAATGAAAACACTTCTCTCTGACCATATTTCTGGGCAGTCCATAAACACAGCAGTAAATAGGAAAGTGAAACAGCAATTAAGCAGCACAACTGGAACACGCTCTGAAAACTGGAATGGCTCCATCTCAGTCTTGTCTCTTTTGGTGGGTTGCTACACAGATAGGGGCCTTGATGAACAGTCCTCTTTGCCACTGTGCCTCTCCTCAGGTCCCTGTTGGCTGCATTATCCAGGAAGAGATGCTCCACTGCAGGCTGTGACTAGCACCAGTGGGTGTCTAGTACAGCCCAACCTCAAACTTTCATTTTAGTATCCCTGTCAGCCCACCCCAGGTTGCTCTCAGCAGAATGGTGATGAAAAGAAGAGCCAGAAGGGCCACAGCTGTGAGCAGCACAAGGCAGATCTGGTGTCTGGGAAGTGCCCTGTATTAAGGACGGCCACAGGTACTCGGCTGCCCTGGCAGCCCTTCCTTACACCTCCCTGCCTCAGGGCAGGGGGCAGGTCCCTGTGGTTAATCCAGTGCCAACCCTCTTGGTCACAGCCTTGCTGCAGATATGGAGAACTGCCCATAATTCTGCTGCAAATCAAGCTGGTGGCAATATTCAACATCAGCCTGGAACTACCAGAACACGGCGGGTGGGGAGGGTGGGACAGATGACAGGCAGGGACACACACAGCACAACAACAAATCAGGAAGAAGTACAATGCTTATTTACCAAATTTTAAATTAATCCTTACGTAAGACACCGGAACTTACCCTACAGTGTGCTTTGAACTCTTGCTCCTGGCTTTTCAGGTTTTCATTCATGGCCACCAGTGCTCGCAGACTCTGTAATACGCTAAATTTGAAGACCCAGTAAACCATATTAGATTTTTAGTTTCTAATTTAAACAGAAGAAAATTAACATATATTAAAACAAGCTTAGTTCTAAGTAAATTTCTAAAAAACCTGGGTAAATTAAAACCCCAAATAACACCACTGATATACCAATGCCAAAATAAAGATGAGTATTTTGATGGCTTTGATTATGTTTTAACCTCATTATTGTGGAAGTTTTAAGAGACTCCTATTTAATTTACGTGAGATGAAGGCTTCAAATATGAACAAAATAATTCAAGAAGGCCTCATCCACTTGTCAAATGTGTCTAGGGTTCTTCTGCTTTAAACACAATTATTTTGAATACAGACTGACACTTTTCATTCTGACTGAACACTATGGTAATGTTTTCCTGTCTTTAAATAATTCTCCAGCTTGCTTTCCAATTTTAAAATTTTAGTTATTTGTGTAGGTTGGCA
>VXAY01002209.1:55277-80443 GCA_013399855.1 Oxyruncus cristatus
TTTCCTCCCTTCTCTTTCTCCCTCTAGACTGTTTTTGAGGGAGAGAGGAGGAAAGGCATTTGTACATATATAAGTGTGCTATTATAAGAAAACTAGTTAGAGTTGTATGTATATATGTATATATGTAAGTATTCCCCTTAGTGTCTGTAGTGTAGCAATAAATCTTAGTATTACCCCCATTTCAAAGTGATCTGTTTTGTCTGTGCAAACTCTTCCTAATTAGTAGCAAAATTTATAGGTTGATAATACTGTGCAGAAAGCACAGGGGCTAAACCTATGACAGTTGGCAAAGCACAAAACATTGAATGATTCATTTTAAAGTCATTATTCTTCAGAATTTCAAAGGTCATAAAGGAAGAAACTTACCTAGAATCAGCCTGGGCTTCTATTGTTTCTAAGGCTGCCAATTCCTTGTCCAGCTTTTCACTGTAACTCTTAACCTAAGGGTTGAAATTAATAACAAACTGAAATACATTTCCACGCATGAGTCGTGCTACTTAGCATTCCCACACCATGGGATTAGTGAGTCAAGCTGGCAAACACCTTCGCCATTTAATACATTCCTTCACACACAGAACTTCTTAAGAATGTTTCGGCTACAATCAGCACACAGGAAAACGAACAAAGATTACCTCAGCTAATGTCTTCTTTGCTTCGGTACATTTTGCCTGCAGATCAGTGCATTTAGCTTGTAACTGTTAATGAAAGAGAAAGAAAAGATTTTGATTCTCTATTCACACTAATTACACCTGTAATGCAGAACAGCAATATTTGAGTTGTTCGTAACGACTGTCTATTAAACAACAGGCCAACCATCATAGACACTGTCTTTTCTTGTCAGCTACTCTAAGAGCATTTGATTGCAAGAATTCTGATTGAATATTTAATTAATGACAGCAACATCTAGCACTTGAACTTCTAGATAGATTAAGTCCCAGAATAAACAACAGCTTTTACAAAACATATGCCAACAGAATGGTAACTTATTGCATAGAATCTCTGCTAAACTACTCAAACTTATTTAGCCTGGTTATACCGGCCCATTTTCACACCAAGCTAAGAAGAGAGTCCCATTTTGTACTTCTCCAAATAAGTCAGGGCAATTCAAGACTTGCACAGAAGCACCATGGCACCAAACCACACACACGTCCATACCAAATAAGCAAACTGGTTTATGGTTTTCTCTTATGTAACTATGGAAAGTCTAGTAAGAAGGCAGTTAGCAAAATGCCAGCGGATATTTCACTTGTAATAATTTACAGAGGCTAATTTTAGAAGAGCATCCTTCTTTAAAGTCCTTATGATTTAAGATAACATTGCCAATAGTAACAACAAAAATGGGACATGGGTTACAAAAGTGGAGCAGAAGGGAGCAAACAAAAAACACACATGCAGCTCTGTTTCACTTCCCTTCGCGGTGGTTTAGTTTGCCGGTCACAACACAGAGCTGTGACTTAATGCTCCACTCATTCCTTTCCAAAGCCTAATTTATAAAAAAAAGCCCTTTTTCATTGTTTTGCATAACTTTTCACCAATAATTCACCAATAGACTGGATTCTAACTAGTTGAAAAAATTTTAAGCCTGCAGTCCACAACTCATAAAAACCGACATAAAGATTAAAGAGCTATCTGTTACAAGAAATCTTGCCAAAACTTACTACACTATCGAAGCCAGAACTCCATAAACATTTTTAAAAAGGTGGGGTCTTGACCGGCACTGATTTCAAACGCTGCCTTTGGCAAGTATTAAGAGAAATTCAGCCAGGACATTTTTACTTTACTGAAGTGATAAAAGGATTGTATTTGGCTAACAGCTGTCGGTACATTTTTTCCCCACATAAAAACAGCACTGAGACTGTTATGTACTGAAAACAAGCCGCACAGAATTATAGGATCCTCAATTGTTAAAATGGCATGAAAACAGACTTAGGAAATACTTAAGTTTTCCTGTGAATTGTGAAGGTTGTTTGGCAGTTCAAAGCAGATCCATAATGAAGTAAGAACTCTACCAATTCTGTGTGGTTTACAACCAGAGTACCTCCCCACCCCAAACTGTTTGCTGCTTCTCAGCAGCACGTGGAAAACAAGCAAATACATTCATTCATATACCAGGGAAAGTGGCAAAGGAAATTGCGTGCTCCAGGCACGAAAGCATAATCCCCACAACATATCTAGTTACAGACATATTCTGTAATACTGACTCAGGAGCCAGACTGTGCTGGAATATCAGTCTTCTGCTACAGAGAAAATGCTTTTGAACGTTTCAGTCACTGAGGTTGCAGGCAGACTTTGATGGATCCTTTCTGCTTTTCAGAACATAACTGCACAACACAGGAGAGCTGCAAAAGCCACCCATGACTGCTGGGCTCACTTACCAGCCTCTCTTACTGCTCAACTGGGCAAGAAAGATCAAGGGTACAGCAGGGCTGGAGAGCTGTGTTAATGCACATTTGCACTTTAAAACCTGAGCTAGTTGTTGCAATTTCCTTATGCCACTCCTCCTACACAAGGCTGTCCTCCCCAAAATTAAGCCTGAGCTAACTACCACAAGGGAATGCAAGGGCAATGCAATGTTCTAAAAAACACACACCCTCAAACTGAGCATGCCTCCAGTATGACTACAGACTGACTGGAGAAAAACTACAGGTGGTTGTGAGCTGTTGGATACAACCAAAACCTATAGATTTGTAGGGAGAGCTCAATTAAACCTGAGCAAACCTGCCCTCTTTTGTAACAGGACAGTGCTACACCATCGCCAACCATGAAAACAAAGCTTCTTACCTGGAACAGGCTTGCTCAGAGCAGATGCCTCAAGTGCCTGCATCTGTCTCTGTTCTACAATATACACACACCCTACATCTCTATGTCCCTTCACACGTACGTGTCCTACAGCCTTTGTGGTTTAAAACAAGAGTTAGAGTCTGACACAAACATACTGCAGTGACTTGGGATACACTGAAATTCCCCACATCTCATTCTGTAACTTGTGTTTCTACTTCAGAAATCAACTTCAATCCAACATGGGAATCCACCAGGATTTAACTGTCTCTAAGTCCATACTATGATTCTGAAAGCCTGACACTTCAGCCTGCATTTAAATGCTAGGTAGTGTCAGTACTTTTTTTTACTAACAGCCATCATCCTGACAAGACACCAAACAAACAAAAGTTATGTTTGACATAAACAGACACTGAAAATTCATATTACCAAAATGTTAAAAGAACATAAACTAAAGTGAAAAAAGCCCAAACCACAAACAACCTATATTTGATTTTGTTATATAAAATAACATCATAATTATAATATATCATAATGTTTTCTAATATTTCCCTCTAGAATGGAAAGGAATTGTGATGGACATAGTTTGCATTCAAGATATAGTGAAAATAACAATTTTAGTGCTATTGACAATGAAAAAAAATGCTATTTCTAACAGATGCCAGAGGGCAACATGAACAGAAATGCATCAGTTTAAGAAGAACAAAACTAGTTTGGCAAATTCCAGAGGTAATGCATTCTAATATTGATCAGTCAAAACACTGTCATACTCTACCCTTCAAAATCCTTCTTTTCAGCAAAATAAATCAAGATGAACCTGCACTGGTTCTTAATAAAGCTTTTTATTAAGTTGGAAAAAAGAAGAGAGAAATAAAGAACAGGATAGGCCATTAGTATTTCAAATGTGTTGTGCATAGGTTTTATTTCTACAGTTTAAATATAACTTAGCATTACTTGAAAGTTAGTCAGAGACTTCAAAAAATGTTTCACAGCATATGCTTTACTGGAAGGAGATTTAAGCCATGAATGGATAAACATTCTTTAAATAAAAGACACTATTGCACTGTTAGAGACTATTTTATTCTAATTTTCTAAGTAAATAAATGAATTAAGTCTAGGAAGTGGCTGAGCAGGAAGGTTTAGAATCCAGTGCTTCTACAGCTATGCCATAGAAGGCAAGGCTTTCCAAGCTTCCCTTCTTTTAGCTCTGCTGTTTTGTAGGACAGAACATAACACTGTCTCATACAATGTCTCATACAGACACCTATCAGAGCCCCTGTAACCCCAACACTGAACAGATAAAACCAGTGAAGATGCAAGGTTAAGGCATTATTAATAAGAGCAGAGCAAAACAAAACAAAAAAGAGATGAAGGCTCCTGGAGCAGTGCTGTACTTGACAGAGCATCACCCACAGGAGTCATCAGCAATTCTTTTTCCTCATGTACTATTTATTTTTTTGGCAAGCTCTTCCAGTTACTGACTCTGAGGCAGTATGTTTTCATCAGATTCTGCATGCTAAAGATGGTGCTGAGTACAGCAGTATGCATAATTAAAAGCAGCATTTCAGTAATGGCACAGCTTTTCCACTCACACTTTTCTGTGTTTAAATGGCAATAGCATAAGTAGGTTGAAACAGAGGAATAATGGTTCTTACCCCTAGTTATAGATATTAAAAAAACATCATTCATAAATTCAAGAGCCAAAAAAACCCGCGAAAATGTAAACTGAGTAGTAACTTGCAAAAAAATCCACAAACAAACTAGCAAAACCCCCACCTTGGTGAGACAAGGTGGCTCATTTAAAGGACAGGAATTGATAAAAGTAATTTATAACATATTTTAGAGTAACTTCCTAAATTGTTTCTTGAAACTATGAAAACAGCACATTCAACACTGTAGCTAACAAATCAGTGATACTCCCTCTGCTGTTCTCTGAGAGACAAGCAAAAAAAGGAAAAGCATGTTTTGATCAGCTAGCCCCCTCCTCACAGACAGGGCTACACAATTTTTTAATATAAAAGCAGCCACACTGTCTTAGTAATAAATGTGCAAGCAAGACATTCAGAGACGCTGAAATGAATGTTCAGCATGACAAATTACTGGCACAGAAGATAGCTTGCAAATCTTTTTTGGATAGCAACAACTTTGTGATCAACCACATTTATCATAGTTTCCTTCTTTATTACACACACAATACTTACCTCTTCCAGGAGCTTGGTTTTCTGCAAAATCTGCTTGTTCAGAGATGCCACCTTCCTTCTGTGTTGTTGGGCAGCTCCAAGCCTTTCTGGTCGCTCCTCAGCTGAAAGCTCAGATTGCTAAAATAAACCGTAACAACAGCCTTTTGAACCTCACAATACTGCTTTTTTGCTTCTTCAGAAGCTCATGAAATACCAAAGCGGGACACATCTATGATATTTCTTATCTAGAACTATGTCCCACTATACAACAGAAAGACTGACTTTCCAATTTATCTCACATCAAGATAAGGAAGTAGCTGAACACCTGAATTATATTCCAAAATTTACAAGTAAACTAAAAATAAAGTCAAGTGTCCTGGTACAGGTGGAAAATAATACAGTATATTAGAAGACAGACAATTTTTTTGCATCAACATTACAGAGTCCTTAAACAGAAAAAATACAAACATGCTAAAAACCATCTTAAGCCGTGATACTGAGCTTGTTGACTTGGAGATGTTCTACACCCCAGTAAGTAGATCCGGGGCTTTCAAAGGCCTTGAACAATAGTGTATTTAGATTCTGAAATAGACTGGATGCATCTTGATGCTGAATGACAACAACACACTCAGTGTGGTAGATAAAACCCACTGAGTGGTAAATGTTTTTTGTGTGTGCACGTGTACTATTGACACCAGTCTTTGAGAACTACTCAATCCAGCCTGCAATGCCAAGAAAGTGTCTCATAAATACATAATGAAGACAGCAATCTGGATCCAGTCTCCTGTTCTCTCTGAATAGTGAAAGAAAAGCTGACAGAAACATTCTTTACCAGAAATAACATTTATAATAGAAATTGTATATTTGCAGTAGACAGAAGAATGATTAAAAACCAGTGACAGCCTGATGTCTAAGGGATTATTTGCCTAGAAACTATTTGTACCTTTTGAAAGTCCTCTGTTTTGGTAATTTGCTTCATGCACTCATACTTTTTTTTTCAGTTAATCCATTTTCCAATATTTCATTAGAAAACCAGTTAATTTTTAAGTACTTCAGGTGCTAATTTACAGCCTGTCAAAGACTTCAATACTAAGTGCTTTTTGAATAATCACCAAATATTGACAATCACTACAACGTATCATCACCCAAAATGCTGCAAGAAGTATGACATACTCTTCACTCATATTTGCTCCTGGTTCCACTCTAGGCAGATGGGTAAACAGCTTAATTTTAAAGGAAAATAAGAGGCAAAATCTGTCTTCTCTTCTCTGTTTTCTATGTTACTCAATTTGAAGAGCAGCTTAATGATTTGTTGTACTTTTACATCCACAAGACAAAAAGACCAATTCGACTTCTGAACCCAACAATTCACATACTTTCCTAACAAAGGGAGAGAAAGTTAAAAATGCCTATAAGCAACACCTGTAACACTGAACTGTTCAACAAATACACACTCAGACTTACTTATTCCTCTCATTATTTAGTCAAATCATATTCCCTCATCATGTCATGCATTCCAAGATCCCAGCCTCCTCACCATACATTCAGCCTCTCTTATAGGCACAACATGCTAATTGGGAAAACGGGAAATGCAAGAGCAAGAAACATGAGCTAAACCAGCCTGAGACTGATGTTTGCAAAAACAGTAAAACCCCATCCAGTACAGCTCTGGCACAAAAAAGGTCATGTCTTAAGAAGTGAACTGTTACAGCTTGCTTTTTGAAAATGGGAAATAACCATCACTATAACACAGAGGTTTCTGCAGAGAAATCTTTCTGGTCTGCAAATGAAAAAACTTCATGCAGTCACAGTGGGCTAAGGCTCCACTCTGCTGCAACACTATAAAGTTATTGAGGAACTGGGTTCCAAATTGCAGAGAAAAACCCATCTTTCATCAAGGAAGGAAGAAAGCACAAATTATAGAAGCTACTTTGCTTTCGTCCTTGTTGTTGTCTGGTCTCTTACTACACTGGAGCTGCAGTTGCCTTTTGAACATGGTTTAAGAAAGCTGGATCTGACCACTAATGCCTCTGACTGTTTATCAATTTGCTACTCTATCTCGACACATGAACTTCAATTACACACGCAAAAAAGGGATACATGGATACATCCTTCAACTTTCCTGTGAACACACATTATCCCCACCACTGACAGGTATAGACTCACTTCAGTATTCTTCCCTGTTCCCTGCCACTGCTCAATTGCCCTAAAAAGATTTAGCCAATTCAAATTAGTTAAACATGAAGTGTTAGTAGCCTCATTTTGTATGATAAGAGTTTGATAAGTTAAAACACATTATTAGTTATGCATGAGGATCACTAACCCATGGCAGCTCAAAAACTGGTAGCCAAAATATATGGTTAATTCTAGACTTTCAGAGTCTGCCTTCCACTGTTCATATGTAAAGGTTTTGCAATTAATGTTGTTCTTTATGATGAGATTCTCTCACACACATATGCCACAAACTAATAATTGAAGAATTCAAACATTACTCTACAGAACTTTCCAAGGGTTTTTGAGTGTTTACTCAAACAACAAAAAAAAAAAAAACCCAAAATATCCAATTTATTATCTTCTTTGAACAACAAACCCTAACCAAACTAAAAGATTAAAAATTTTATTGTAGAATATTTCTAATGACTGTATAGGGAGCATAAAAGTTTTTGATACAGGATTCTAGAAATCTTAAAATATGTTGAGTCAAGATATAATTAACTTGCAGACAGCATTTAAAACTCTTGAAGAGTATTCTCCTTCGAGCACTTTTGAAGGGGGTAGTTTTGACACAGCACTACTATGCTTTTAGTCATTCTCTCACTCTTCCAGGAAACAAGGTTGGCTCCTATTCTACTCCTAGCAAAACCACTTGTTACAGATCCCTGTAGTTGTAAATTCTCAGAGGAAGAATACTTTTAATACAGTAAAATCAAAACTACTTTGAATAATTGGCCTTAGAAAGCTGTTGATGAATAGACAGATAAAACCCATGGTAATGATTTTCTGCCAGTATTTTTAGAAAGTAAGGAATGGCACTAAAATCCTCCCTCCAGTTTACTGAACAAGTTCACACAGCAGCAGAATGGAGGGGCAAATGCAGAAAACTATGCATTGATCTCCTGCAAAAATGCCTCTTGTAAGAAAGGTCCTGGCACATGGCAACTTCAGATCTAGGATTTTGTTTGTCAGTTATCTTCATGGGCCTGTGGATCGTCTCAAGACTCTGGTAGACAAATAAGCACTGCTGTGTTCGTCAGGCTGTGTATAGTTACAAGAGGTTAAAACTATCAGAATTATATCCAAACATTGCTGAAGCTTCAATAAACTGTTTGATAACATCCTTAATTCTTCTCCTGATGCATGAATACGTGCACAGAAATTTATTTTGTTTTATCACATCCAATAGTTTTGAAAAGTGATCTATTTTTGGTTTGACTTAAATCAGTTCTTACTTTCCAGAGTATTAATCATTGTTCCACTGTAATAGTCAAGGTCCTGCTGCCTTCTCTCAGAACAGAAGAAATGTAACATTGAAATATGACCCTTGGGCTTCTGTTCTTCCAATCCTTTATAATAAAGAAAGGCCAGGAATTTGCTATAGACTCTGTTGAGCTATAGGGTTTATCTCCCAAATGGGAAAGCTCCATACCTCTTATGTGTCAACAAAAAGGAAGAAATATGAGAAGACTATTGGACAAACAAGAGCGACCTATAACTCATACCTGGCAGTGATGTATTGTATGGATTAATTGCTTGAAGAGCCAGATTTTCTTTTCACATTACAGTAAAAACAATCACAGTTGAACACAATAAATGGGGCAGATGCGCACATTTAATTGCCTTGACTCCTCAAAGCAACAAAGGCTTGGGTTTGATGAGACAAGATTCAAAAGTAGAGATCCAGGGCATGACAGAATTGGAGCCCAGTGCAAGCAAGATCCCAGTACATGAAAATATGAGTGGAGGAGGCCTAGATTTTTTTCTGAGCAGGCCCTCAGAACTGTATTTCTGTGCTTAACACTGAGCATTTTAAAATGTTTTTAGAGTTTAGGCCTCTAATTTGAATAGGTATCAACTCAGGGCCTTCTTTCTTCACAAAAACATTTAAGCAGGTGCTTAAACTCAAATGACTCATACATCTCTTTAAAATACTTCCCTGAATTCTGTCTTTGCTGCTATCCACAGTATATATGAAGCAGTGTGTTTCAAGAAAATCATGGCAATTAAATTGGAAGCTTAAGGCCTAAATTACCAAGCTATCAAACATGATGTGGTAAAACACAATCAGGTGACACACTTACCTTTTCAGCATATTCAGACACTATTTGCTTGATCTCATCTGACTGGAGTCCAACGATCTGGCCAACTGTGCTTGCTGTCAGTTTGCCCTGCAATTGTGTCAAGAAAACGTTTGGAATTTTGGAGTTGCCTGTACTTTTTACAGGACAATTTCCACAAGCTCTAATTTTAACAGAAATTTGAAAAAAATTTTACACTGGGTAAAAATCTCTAATCAGAAGACAAGTCCAGGAAACATTCCACCCCTCAAAGTCAACTTTGATGATGGAAATTTCTCACTTAAAGCCTTTTAGCGAGTTTGAATTCAGATTTCAGAAACTTAATTTTGATTCTATTCTCTATATTGAATTTTACATTTGCAGTAACAAAATGCTAAGAATAAAGGCATGTGCAAGGATGCACCTTTCAAACTGCATGCCTGTTTAAAAACAGTTTTCAAACACAACTGAATTCTACAATGGATTTCAGTAGAAAGCATGTCAACCAATTTTGAGAGCAGACTAATTACTGCCTTTGCTTTTGTGACTTCCGCATAAACACAAAATTTTTAACAACTGAATTTCTCCTATTCCTCTCATCCACAAATCAAAATATAAGGACTGACTACAAGTTCCATTATATCATTAAACACAACGAATTAAGACAACAAGATACATATGCAGCATTACACATCCAGTATTTTCAGTGTCTTAGACTAACATTGTTATTTCTAACTGTGTACCAGTGCTTTGAAAAGCACATTGAAAGCCGTAAAATTTTCCTCCACTCTCCCCAGTAAAACAATTCCTCCTCTGGATAACTTCACAAGATGAATAAAGTAAGATCATACTCCATCTTGGGCAGCTGCACAGGGATGTCTTTCCTCCAAAATTCTCCTTATAGAAACCATTTGAAAGAGGCACTAATTTATACAATTGTTACCATTTCAAGGCACACTCATCAGCCTCCTAAAAATTACTGGCTTCCTAATTCAACCATCTCCTATTGTACTCTCCTTACCAAAGTTTAAATGCAGTCATTCCAAGGCTTCAGACCCAGATCAGCAGTCTGACTTTAGGAATAACTGCCACAATCAATCATAATTTAAACAAAGCTGTATCACTTTTAAATGCTGCTTACCTCTTCTGTTGCCATTGCAGCCATTCCAGTCATTAGAGTTTTAATGCGAAGCTAGAGCAAAACAGGAAGATTCATACATAACAATTTAACTTCTATTATTTAGCTTTTTTCTGCCACAGATAGGGACATATCTGTGGGACATATCATACAACAAGTGTATTTTAATGCATGTAATGGGGCACTAACTCTATGGAAGTTAAAGAAGAGGTGGCTAAAGTTACCAAATTTAAGGAAAATTCCTTATAGCAGTACACATTCCCTCAGATTATTCAGCTCCACTCTCAACCACTACCCAACCTTTTAAAAATGCTCCAATTCCAAAACAAAAATTGAATTTTGGGGTATTAAACACCAACAAACATTTCTGTGCATCAGTTTCAGGTTCCATATTCTACTGTGGGAAGCAACTCCCACTTCAACTAACCACGGAAATTGTCCTTCTTCCAGAGAACAACTGGGCAGTGATAACTGCTGCCCTCCCCCCAAGTTAGTAACATCCATGCCTACTATGTCTGTGGCACACCTCTTCAGCAGCCTGCAGGTCATCTTCATCACAAGGCTCAGCTTTTCCTGCCGCTGCAAGTCCTGCAGGCAGCGCCGTTTTTTTATCCTCAGCCTTTTAACGGAAAAAAATAAAGACACTATTATATCTGGTTCCCGTTTTCTAAAATGCTAAATAAGACATCAAGGAGAAAACCGGAATGCAGCTGTTCTGTTTTTATGAATGCATTTCAGCTACACTCCAAATCATGTCAGCTGAAATGTAAGGCTCCCTGATTTCTCGCAAGTATTCCAACTGTGTTTCTGGCTTCCTATGGACACATCTGGTGCAAAGATTCCTTATCCCACAGCCTTCTGAGAGCTACCAACCTCAGAAGAAAACCAGCTATCCTAAAATAGCATGTCTGCTACGTAGGAGAAGGATGATCTTTTCTTTTTTTCATAAATAATTTTTATAACTTAATATTGGTACAATAAACATACAATACAAGAAGTGTAAAACTGCCCAGTTCAGTTAGAAGAATCTGTACCACAAAACTAATGACAGCTGGTGACAGACAGACTCGATTTCTAGTCACTATTGCACCACTAACATGACTATTTCATTGTCCAGTTCTGCCTTACTGGAGACTCAGTTCCCACAACAATCATGATGACCATCTAATATACAATATCCCAAAGTCAACAGTATTTTTGAAGAAAGAGAATTAACTCAATAAGCATGACTGCAGCCTGGCAGCTACTCTGAGGGGAAAACAGGCATGCCTAGATTGGGAAACACCTCCTTTTATAAAATTTAAATGTGAAATTTGTATGTGGAATATTGAGATGAGGAAGGGCAACCTTAATATAGTCAATGTATTGCTGAGTCCATGACATGCTTAAAACATTATTTTCATTATCTCTGTCTGTAACAAAAGGTATGGTATCATGTTTCTCTACCACACTAGATAACCTGTTTTGTAATAAATGTCTACAACATTTCTTACCAAGTAAAAACCCATTAATGATCACATTATGGAACACTTAAGTTCAAAGATGCTTACTAAGCAGACAGGATATGTTATTACCTCACAGTAAAAAACGGAACTAAAACAAACACAACACCCAAACCCTCTTTCTTTTAAACATGGGAGGCAGATTTTTAGTTCCAGTGAGCAGTTTTTAAGAGAGGGTAAAAATGGAAGTTATAGCTGTTTATTCAGCTGTATTCTTCTAAGACAGTAACCAACACTCCAACAATGCAATTCTTGCCACTATTTGAGTACTTTAAATTAGTTTGGGGTTTTTTTACCTGTTCTGTTTTTCCTGCTTGTCTGCTAAATCCGTATCTCCTAAAAGAACAATAGGAAACATGAAGGAAACAGTTTACAACTGTCACAAATACATTAAGTTTCTATCAGTTTTCCACATAAGATATGCACCAACAGCCAGATGCAGTTTAGTTTTTGGAATGTTTCAAGGTAACTAAATAAGCAAGTACTGGAGTATATTTACAGAATGATTTCAGCTCCATCTACTCCTTCCATCATGATTTGCAAATCTTGACTCTTCATAAAATGCTGTCACGTAAAGCTCATGAAAGGAAAAAGCAATGCCCTCTTTTCCATTTGGAAGTTAATCCTGAGCTATTACACTACAGTCCGTGTTACTGCTAAAAGGAAGGCACTCAAAACAGTGAGAACAAAAAATAGAAAAATCTATGGCTTTGGGGAGAAGAAGCCACAGAAGATATAAAATGGAATTCAAATGTCATTTGCACTCGTTAAGTATTAAGAGCTCAGACAGCAGACAAGCTGTTCTTATCACTAAACTGTGAAAAGAAAAAGTAGAAATAGAAACCTCAAACAGAAGCTCTGTAACTTCATTCTTATGTGTTTGGAGAGCTCTCAATAAACCAGAGGGACTTTCAAAGATAATGGAAAAGTGAAAACCTTGGTAACTTGGACTCTATATGGGAGTGTGCAGAAAGTAAGAAGACCAAACAATGATTCAGCCTCTTGATGCAACAGCCACATTAGAACTACAAAAAGAAGCAACAATAAAATAACTTCAGCTCCTTTTCCCCTCACTTTCTGATGATTGCTTGCAAAAAGACAATATTGATTGACAGACAGTACCTAGAAGGATCATGAATTTAAGCCACTTCTATAACACAAAGAACAGCTATGCTGGAAAAACATACCCTACTAAGAGCACAAAGTCTGAACTTGGGCTCCCATTGTACAAAAAATGGGTCACACATATAAGGACTGTCCAGTGCCCAGAGAATTTACAGGATAAGCAAACAAAATATGAAACCAAACAGGAGTACATTTCACACAGTTCATTTCTGAAGTAGCATGAAAAAACGCACCACAACCCATATTTTGTATGTAATGCCTAGAATATACACAATACAAAACCCAAGGAGAATTAAATGAAGCCTTTCACCTGCCATATTCCAGAAGTGTAGCATGAACCTTCGATTCCTCATCCAGCAGCTCCTCAGCTCCCTTCTGACGTTTGTATTTTCTCTGAGGTTTGTAAACCTCCTGTAAGACAGCGAATGGATTCAGAGCTTGTAAAAGGTTTTTCTAAAATAAAAGATGAATTGTTATCTCAAGTGATATACACACAGTTTGCTTTCCAACTCAATATACTTACCCAAATAAACATCGCTCGCTTTGTCTTTTTGGAATTACATTATAAAATGTTACTGAATTCATTTCTAAACAATTTGCTATAGGAATAAAACCTTTCCAGGTTTCAAACAAAATATAAATGGATATTTAACAACTGTACAATTTCTCAACCATCTCTTCCATCATGTTTGAAAGAAAAGTCAAAAATAACACTCAACATCTATTATTTGGCTAATGCTAGTGTCTAGAAAACTCTGATTAGACAAATAAACACAATAATTTTTTACTCAATAGTCACAGGTTACAACAGAATTAAAGCAGATTTTACTGGAAAAAAGATACCTGAAGGAGTTTGTTAGTAAAATGATTCAATCTAATGCTATCCAGGTGTGATTCAGTAGCTAGACAGCAGCCCATCAAATAAAAAATGGATTCACAAGTACTATTTTGTTCTGATAGAGTTGCTTCCAATTTAAAAACAAAAAAATGAATATTTTTTGTTTGTTCTGACTTTCTGTACATGACAAACTATTATTTTCAACAAGCAGTTGCTGCACCATAACATTGCTGAAATAGCTTTCAATCTTTTTCAAAAGACAGGTAATCCCAAAGTGGAGATTTCAAACACGTGAAAACTGACACTATTCCTTGGCAAGTTTCTACTGAATTTTTCTGTTACCCTTTGCAATTTTTACTTCATTTCTAATCTTAATTTCTGTCATCTTTGCTTCCAGCTATTCAATCTTGCTGCATTTTTGACTGTAATATGAAAAAGCTTTTTAGGACCAAGGATCTCTCACAAAATGTACTTTCACACCTACAGAGAGGCAAAGTAAGTAACAAAAATAATTATAGTTTTTACGATGGCAGTGTATTCTATACCTTTGCTATCTAAAGTGTAGGCATTGAATCATAAACATTAGTCTTGGCATCAGGTAATCGAGCAGCTGAACAAAACCCCTACAAGATAACCTCAACTGACTAGACAGTCACCTTTCAGCAGCCGTAGTTCTTATTCCAATAACCATTACTGATATTTAATATTCCTTTTTCCAACCTTTAGGCCTGATCATGACCATAAATCTCAGCGCACTCACCCCTTGCGAAAAGAAGGGCAGGTCCTCAGACCAGAGTTGTGACAATGAATTCAGACAACAAACTATTCTTTCACACTTGCTGATCCTCCTTTAGGAGAGTGAATTTCTCTTCCAGTTCCAATGCACAATGATTTAAAGGTAACCCACAAAAGTACCTTCATCTAATAGCAACCTTCTCCTTCTAATTCCTATGGATAGAAAGGAAAGCTCCTGCACATTCTCCCTTGCAAATTCATTCTGTGTTCTTCCGGGCTGTACTTATGCTGTGATGCCTTAAGGGATCTCATGAACTAATCTTTCGTTAAGAAGATCAGGTACCAGCTGTAGAAGACATGATCCTGACAGAGCTCATATATTTAAAGAGGAGGTGTTTGTCTAACGATACCCTGAGCAATGATGAACAAATGCCAAAAACTTCACATACCATGAAGATGCACCTAAGATAACTGAGCCAGAGAAGACAGAATACAAGTAATAGAACATAGAAACTAAGCCTTGAAACCACTTCTGTTTCTCAGCAACCAAAGGGAACCCTTCATCACTGTTAACCAAATATCTTCTGTACATTTTTGAACGACACTAAAAATTCTAGGTACCAGTCTCCCATAAGAGCATTGTGATTAATGTTTCTGTCTCTTCTGCGACAAGGTCGATATCAGCCACTTGGATACAGACTCTTTAGTGCTATATAAAGACAGTGCAGGTGAAAAATGGACACACTTGAAAAACTAGGACAATTATTCTGAAAATTGAAAATAAGCAGAAGCCAAATCAATTTCAAGTGCTACTTGACAGAACTCACATTTGGAATTTGCTTTATCCCACAGGTTTCCATTCTTTCTCAATTTAAAAGGTTCTACGGGTGCATAAATAATGCAATGATACCTATGTACAAGGGGAGCTAACCTGCAAACCAGAAAACATCTCAGTGGAAAGACAAAGTATTTCTGGGTGGAGTAAAAGACTCTAAGTCTCCTAATAATTAAAAAAACCACAATCAAACCATGGGGAACAACACTTAAGAGTCTGTAACTGAAATTTTCAAAGGAAGAGCAATTATTCAAATAGATTAACAAGGGATTTGCACTGCTCATCACTTGGAGACTTTCATAGCGACGTTATTCTATAAACACACGCTGTAATTCAACCACATCCATGAGGCTCAGCAGCACTCAGGTCACTAGTACAGAAAAACAACTGTACCTCCAAAACCTGACAAAAGAGTCAGATGACTTGTCTCACACAACTCATGACACCGGTGGTGGATACCTCCACCCATGCATGAAGAGTTCAGATGCCTGGTAGAGCTACCTGAAATAGCACTGGTTTTCTCTGCAGAGTAGGGTTTCACCATCTGTTGAAGAGCCCTGAAAATGTCCTCCTAGGCAAATCAAACCCAGATTTTTCATCCTTTCCCAAACACTGGACTGGAATTTATCAAGACAGTCCAAAACAAATGGCAGCAAACTGCAGGGAGTCAGCAATGGTGAACTGATGGTCCCAAGCAAACAGGGAAACTAGAGAGCAAGGACAGAAACTCCAGGGATAGAAACTCCAGTTGCTAGCTAGGCAGCTGAATTTAGGCATGAGAGAGCGAGAGAGCCTAGGTAGGTTACATGTCATCGTAGTATACATGAACAAGCTTTCAAAAAACATAAACAAGAAGTTTATCCGAGAGTTAAAAGATCTGCACCTGAAGAGGGAGAGAGAACACAGGTGATACCACCTTTCCCAACCAACATCTGCCACTTGAAGAAAGTGTACTTCCACTGCTAATTACAAGTAAAAAAGACAAGTGTTGAAATGCAGACACTTTGAAGAGGTCATCACTATATTGATTAATTTCAAGATAAATAGTCTAACTGCTGATAGCTTCAAACAAACAGTCTACTGAGAGTTTAACAGCCTGTAAACTACCTGGTGACTTTAGTTTGATAGTGGGGGATTCCACACTCTGTGCAGGCAGCTGATATGATTTATCTACTCAGTGCACACCTAAAAGGCTTTCAATCTGATATACTGGCATTTGAGACCTGTTCTAAGAATGAAGCTCAACATGTAACTTAATTGGGATCTTCTCATGAGAAAACCCAGGACTGGCTGCATTAAACAGAATTAAATACCACCATTTCATTACTAAAACCACTTGTTTCTTGATCATGAAAAAAGAAAAATCTAACATACTTACAAAGATATCAGTAACCGTTTTGATCACCTTCTCTTTCCTTTGCATAAATTCATCATCCTGAAAGACATTAATGGAGGTAATGGAAAATACCAGGAATGCAGATTAAATCTCAACCATTCTAAGGATTCTGTGAAACTAAGTTGTCACATAGTTTCTGAGTTGTCCAGTTACTTGGTGAAATGTTAGTGATTTCCTGTAACACAGAAAAGTACTTGCTTCTCTCATCAGACGGTGGGTGGGTCTTTAAAACTGTATCCAGATCACCACTCCTGCTCTCTACTTATAAAGGACATGACACAAATGCAATTCCAGCACACTACTGGGATCTCCAATCTTTACTACATTATAAAGAAATGAAGCTGGGATAGGCTTAATGTGGAAAAAAGTATTCTCCACTTTTATTTTAGTTTCTAAGCATTAAAAATAATTATTAAAAAAAAAACCAACCAAAAACAAAAAACTAACCAAAAAACAAAAGCACAAACCCCAGAACAAAATCCAAACCATCATAAGTTAATAAAATCTGTCTATCCCAATAGTAGGGCCATCTCCCTTTTAATAATGTTACCAAGTTAAGAGACAAAACTTGAGTTCTAGGTGTTAAATACGGAATGAACAGGACTGATAGTTCTGCACTACAGGCACATATCCAAGCTCATTCCACCCTTCCTCCTATACAAAGGAAACAAAAAAGAAGTGATAGCAAAAGCAACTCTGGCGCTGTGAAGCTGGTACTGCACCTGAGCATTTGACACATCATAACAGAAATAGAACTGGCTTCATCTTACCTCTGGCAGTCTGTGAGTTTTTTGAAACTGTGATATAGAGTAAGAACGGACATAGTCTCCCATTTCTTCCCTTGTTTCTATTGCACGTTTCACCAGCCACTGAAAAAAAATATTTTTTTCAGCTGAAAGAAGAAGAGTAACAGCAGCAAACAACAAACTGCTGCATAATTATTTTCAATACATGATAAAAGCTAAAAGCACATTTTAAGCACGGAAACAAGAGCAAGTGATTTTTTTATTTGTAAACATGGTAACCCAGGGACCTAATCCTAACAAAATGATTCAGCATTAGCTATTTTATAAACTTCACATTTCTTCTTCTTCTGTGCATATGATTTTTTTTATGAAATTTCCCTACTATAGATCACTGTTATAAAAAACTACAGCTCCACTGTGAAAAGACGCATCTTCAAGCCTATGAAGTGCTCATGAAGAATCACATGCCTGTGTAAGAAAAAAAGACTTCTTCTGACATTTATAAGACCACACAAAAAGCCACAAAATATTGAAGTACATTTTAAACAATGTCGGAGAAGATAAATCCTGCTGGCTGTTGACAGCCTGTGCAGGAGGTCACATAAGAGATGAGATCAATCTTGGAATCCAAGTTTGAACCAGCAACTGTTTCCTGTGCTATAACCATGAACCCCTGGAAAGCAAGGGGAAGATGATGACAACAAGAGATGAAAATGCAATCTATTATTTACAGAGCACATCCCAACATAAGTTTGTGTACGTACTTTCATCTGTGAACATAAGCACAATTTACTAAAAAGAACAGTGACATTTCTGCCCACTGGAATATTTGTTATGGGGGTTCTTCTAAATTTTTTTTTGAAGTTTTGCTACAGTCTGTGGCAGTGAGCCAACTCAACGTAATTTCTTCCTGTTGGGAAGGATTCATCTAAATTTTTCCTGTCAAGACCACCAAACTAGTTTGCACAGTGCAAGAGGTATTGGGACAAAATGCCAGGCAGAAGAGTAAGCTTTTTTATTAGTTGGGTACTGATTTGAGATTTCCAGATAGCCAGTGGAATCCTGAATTTAACAGGGCATTTAATAAAGTGTCTTTTTCAAATACATAATTCCTACGTGGTGTACTCAGCATTTTATAGCTCTTGCATGGTCTTTTTCAGAACAGAGTATGCTGGTGACATCAGCAAGTTTTCTCAAAAGCCTGTCTTGGTTGGGATGAAATGAGGAACCCACAGCGTGTGGAGCAGGAAGTTTTACAGGAACCTGACAGAAAGCCACAACTTCTAAAACAAGATCCTCTACAGACAAAAAACTAAGTCAATCAAGAAAGACTTCAAGTATGGGTCAGCTATACCACCTACTGGCCAGCTACTGAGAATCACCGCTCTCAGAGAAACCCAAAAAAAGATTTCCTCCCTGCTTAGAATTAATGTTTCTCCTTTCCTGAGGTAATATCCCAAACCAGGATTTTGGCTAAAGCAAGTCAGAGAAAAGAATACCTTGTGCTATAGTTCTTACAGCAGGAGTAACATTTTTCCTGTGAAAGAAGCCTGGTATTTAATAAATGTAACCTTTCCTTGTCATCACGTGACTAGGGAAAGAAATTCACCTGAATTGAATTTTTTTTTTGGTAGGAAATAAGAATTCAGAAAGCACCAGGAAGTATTCCCCACTTCTTACGAACTGGAACTTAGATTCCATTCTTGCTACATTCCTTCACAGGCAGGAGGTAGTGAGATATTTAATGAAAAAAAAAAAAAAAGCTTGCTTAACAGTCTTCATTTTCCCTGTGTACCAAAGATACGTTTCTGTGTGCAGATGAAAGGAAAATCTAAAAATGATAACAACATGCCAAGGATTCTCAAAATACCACACGTAACTGGAACACATCAAGTGTTAGCTTAAACCTTAATAAACTTGAGAACTATGCATATGCACATGCTTAGCCAGTGGTGCTTCTCAGAGCAATGCATTTTTCCACCCATACAGTTTTTAAATTATAAGAATTAAGGATGCATTATGCTTAAAGAAACTGCCTTTAGCCTTATTCACACTTGATTCAGTGACTGTCTTCGTAACTTACAGTCTGTGCTTAAGCTTATGGAGTAAGCAGGTGTTCCACAAAAGGCAGAATCTGACTCCATTTCAAAGAATTTAGAGAGTTTGATTTGTGTTCTTCTTAGATGTGGATCAAATGATCGTTAAGGATTCTATCATTCATAATGTCACTTCATTCTTTAAAACATTAAATTACTTCTCTGTGACTATTCATTCCAAAGTTAAATGAAGAGCCAAACAATAATACAAAGCTCTATTAAATTTTTTATGCAAGTTTTATGGCCTTTTTCAGCAAACTATCGATACATCATAAAATTATTATTACCTGTATAACAGGAAATATATGAATGAAATCCAGTCCCTGGATCTGATGTGGCTCCAAACGATGAGGACACTTCATTTTTGGTAATACTGACACAATTTTTTCAGTTAAGGCACTATTATAAAAAAACAAAAACAGTTATGTTTTTCTTTTGTAAATTACAAATTATTTTTGCAAAGACAGTTAAGTTCCCTCTAATGGTTTCCACTGTACACAGTTTTTGTGTTTATAGTATTACACACAAAACTTCTAGATCTGTGTGTCTGGTCACATGAAATACCCACGTAAGATACATCTACAAACACCTTTACGTATTCTAGTATATGCCCACATGAAGAGCCACTAGCTGTAAGAACAGTTATATTAAGTAAGAGATGTGCACTCAAAAAGTAGAGAATCAAATGTAAGGACCTCAAATTTGTTTGGCAGAACTCCAAAAACATACCTTGATGGCAGTCCTGGAACTTCTTGGATTTAAATATATATTGCACTTAAAAGCTAAGTACACAGGATACTTCACATAGTTTTCAAGTGAGTAAAACTGAATTTGCTGGCAACTGTCTCATTCTAGAGCTCAGGTAGGAGCTGGTACAAGGGATTCATCTACAGAAACTTCATCCTGTTTCCACAGAATCCCTTATTTTAAGGCAAGGAATTTTTTTGCTTGCAATGATGCCAAGCACATTTTTAAAGTAGGTGTCAGCACCAAGGATGAAAACTTTACCAGGAAAAGCAAAGCTATTTCTCCATGAAGGAGAAAAAGTAACTGGCCGAGTACTGACCTCAATGATATTTACTACTGCCCAAATGGACAATCATATTCTGGAAGAACAAAAGGAGAGCAAAAGCTATGAGACCAAAGCCTGGGAAGAGAACCTGAAATGTTATATCTATTAAAGGGAAGTGGAGCACAATCAAAGCAAATGCAATTATAACAAAAGTTTCATCCCATAGATGTAAGATCCTCTCCTAATGTATGTTTCCGTGTTTATTTCAACCCAGCAATTAAATAACAGGACACCATCACAATGCCTTTGGAGTAATACTGAGAAAACACAATTAACTTTTCCTTATCTTGAGAACACCACAGAAGCCCTGAGCCACCACCAGTATAAACATTACGTGGACTTCAAAACAGCTTATGCTTGTGTGATTCTGAACACTTCAGATTTACAAATAAATCATTGTTGCTGTTTTGGGAAAACAGCCTGGTTTTTGTTTTGCCAGTTTTACATCCAGTCAGCTGGAAAGATAACAGAACATTTTCAGGACAACTTAACTATCTCCTATCCTGTTGTTCTTAAGGATAACAACGATGGCAATTATAAAAACCTGGTAATTATAAAAATTACCACCACCATCTTCATTCCTATCCTCTACTTAATTCTTTGCACTCAGCAATGCTTTATGTAGTTAGTTATCTATGAAAATTTGACTGTCTCCAAGGGCAATGGCAATACCCATCAATCTTTACTTTTAAAAGTGTTACAGCCTTGCCAACGCTCAGTGACTTTCAAGAAAACAGCACAGAAGATGTTCTTTTCAACTACATTGTGCAAACAAGTCTCTTCATGTCACTGTAACTTGTCAGGCTATTCTTACTTTCTGCAAATTTTAATTACGGCTCTTTTATCACAGATATGCATGTGCTTGGAATGTGTTCCCTTTCTCAGCATAAACAAAGTTTATAACCTCCCTAATACAGGAATTAGCTGGCTTATGAGCAAATTCCATGCATAAGAAACTAAGCAAAACAAAGTTGTTTCATTGGGTCACTCTGAGAAAGGAAATCTCCCACTCAGTATGGGGCAGGTAACTATTTTGGCAAGAATGACATGCTTTAAATTCTGTTTGCTGATGCCTACAATTCCAATTCAGAACCATAAAGGAGAGTCAGAGGTTATTTACACAGCAGAACTGCAGACAGAGGGTACTCAGGGAAGGTCTTCTAATGTTGCACTAGTTTCCAGCAGCGTGGTCTCCCTCTGCCCTTTGTTTTGGCCTCTGCATCATCCCCTTGTGCCAGCACAAGCATCTGTGCAGCTGCGCAGAGAACTGGATCCAGGAATTCATTCATGTTAAAACTATTTTCTTTTTCCTTTTTTTCCTTTTTTTTTTTTTTTATAGGGTTTAATCAGGATCAGTTCCCAATCCAGTTCGGTGTGGAGCCACACATATCCCTATTACGCAGTGAATGCATTTAAGAGCATGGCAGCCCAGTGGGAATAGCACTGCCTTTTTTGAAATAAGCTTCTTTCTGGTTTTAGAGTTTGTGGAACTAAAGTCTGAGAAACCCACAAACCTGTGCAATGTTTTGCAAACGGGCAGTCTTGAAAAGCAGGAAACTTGGACTAAAAATCTGTCTTAGAAACACGTAAATAGCAGGTAACTTCCCCATCCACTTCGTCTTTTCTAAGAAGAATTAAAATACCCCACTAGCCATTTAACCAACTTACATTTTTTGACCAATAGTAGAGTTTTCCTGAAATAATAAATCAACATCGATATCGAAGTTGCAAGTAGTGATACACCACGTCATGCCTCCCACCACCTATGAAAGGAGCAACAGCAGGGTTAGTTCAATTTTAAATTGAAGAGGTAAAACCAAATACATCTTACAGGCTGTAGTGTTCTCTCCATCCTCAGTATTCTCAGAGAGAGACCGAAATAGATACCACAACCAATCAATCAAGAAAAAAACCCAGTAGCTATTGATATTCTAAATTCCTCTCTTAGCTTCATACTTTAGATTTGAAACAGCTTTCAGACCAAAAAAAAAAAAAAAAAGATAAAAGGATAAAACACAGTATATTTAACATACTGTTGTATGTTAAATGTCATGATCTCTAAAAAGTGCCCGTATCAAAATTTCACCAAGGATCATAATTGTTGCATTCATGACAAACCTGACAAACTTACCTTTACACATACACATTTGCTAGTATTATTCCTTGCTTGCTGAGACAAGTGCTAGGCACAGTACCAGCAATGGAAAACCCCTGCTCTACAGAAATCTCTATTTCAGGTCCTAATCCGACATATACTTTGGCATATTTAAACTCCTGAGCCATTCCATCAACTTTACATAAATATTTAAAGACAACCTTGCATAAACACAGGCAAGATAACCTAAATGTATGCAAAGGCAAAGAACAGAGAGAGGGATTAAAACGTGGAGTAACTCATCAACACCATGCAGCAAGCTGGGAACCTTGTTCTTAGACAAGGTTTCTGATACATCACCCCTTCCCACATTCCCCTCTGAAACAGTTAACCTACAGAGTCCCTTCTGCATTAGCACCTTGAGCATTTTCAACAGCAATGCTTGGTTTTGTGAGGTTGGGCATTGTCCTGAAATGGTACCTAACAGTTTTTAGGTAAGTATGAACCCGATTTCTACACACAAATGCAACCATTTTACATCCTAGGGCACTCTCCTTCAAACCACTCTGTGCCTCTGTGCACAGACTCCTGAGCAGCTACACTTATTATTACCAAGGAGTTTGGAGAAACTAAAATTGCATTGTAGGTGCACAGTGAGGTGTGCTATGATCAAAGAGCAGACAACAGAAGAGTCCATTTCAAGGCTTCCGTAGTTATGTGTTTTCAAACCCTGGTTCAGCAGTTTCTCACAGTCAGCACTGAAACAATTCAGAAATCTCTCTTCAACCTGAACTTTGCTCCCTGTCAGTATCACACACTTCCTGTCTGGGACAATGAAAGGTTAACCTACGTGACATTCTAAAGATATATAAAAACAGCCCCAAAATAGTCTCACGAGGATAACTGTTCCATTCTTACACAGATACTTCCTCATTTCTCATTAACGAATACTCATTTTTAAAATTAACAGGTTTTCTCCAAGTATCAAATCTTTATATTATTCTAACTGCAGTTGAAAGAAGGCGGGAAATTCCCTGGATATGACCCTCCCACAGGCTGTAACACCCACAAAAAAAAGCAGACAGCAATTAGGTTGCATCCAATTGTCTCCTTTAAAACAGGCCTTGCTGCACAAAATCGTCTTTCAAGACTGAGGAGGTCCTGTCTGCCTGAAACTAGGTCATTTGCAGAATTATTTACACAGGAAAGCCTCACAGGTTGCAAGTGTCCTTTATAAAGTCACCTAGCACTGCTAAACAAACTAGCAAAATATGTCAGCCTCATATACTTAAAAAAGGGGTTTAAAAATATTGCACCAATCTCACCTTGTCAAAGGGTGACAACCCCTTGATTCTTGCTCGAAAATACCCAGCAGCCACCAACAATTCCAAAATTTCAGTCAACTTGATGTTTTGTTCCTCGTCTTCTCTTGTTTCAACCTGACAAACAAACAACGCAACACTAATTGAGCATTTCTCATTCATTTCAAAAATGAACACTTTCCAAACTTAACCTTAGCACAGACGACATATCAGGGAAAACCTTGACTTCCATATGCAACTTGTTAATATGACATTAAAGAAACAGGTACATTTCTACATGGATTTAACATTACATTTTTTTCACCCAGTTAAATAAATTTGGTTTTCCTATTGAAACTCCTGATCCACTGCTTGCCTCCAGCTACACAGACTGCCCTATTGCCACAAGCCACTTAATTTATTCTCCTTTTCGTATATTTCTTTCAATTTCAGGGTTCATAAAATCACACACCTCAATTTAACCTCTACCCCAGCCCAAACCAGGACACGCTTCTATAATCCTTTTACAAAAACAGGAGGAGAAATCCACATGGAATTCTGCTTTTGAGGGGTGGCAATGCAATTTCAAAGCACGGTAGTGACAAAAGTAAAGTGTGACAGGCAGACCGGAGAGCCCCAGTGCTCGGAAGTGCGACTGGAGAGCACCAGCACAGCCACCACATCGCAGTGCTTTTGTTCCCACCTTACAGGACGAAACCCCACAGCTCCAGGGACACACACGGTTCAGGAGAGCCACAGAGCTCCCACACACCTCAGCTCTAGGCCGGACAGACGGGTCACAGGGCTACAGGTCTGCCCTGAGGGGCTGCAGGGACCCACCTGCGCACCCTCCCCCCCTCCAGCGTTCCGGACACTCTCCCGCTCTTCCCTCGCTCCCACGGGAGCCAGGCGATCCCGGCTGGCAGCGGGGACCCGGCAGGGCGGTGGAGCACCGAAGGTGACCCGCACAGCGTTGCCGGCAGCCCCGCAGGCCTCCCCGCGCCCCTCGCGCCCCCGGGCCGAGCCCGCGGCGCGGCAGCAACCGCCGGGCTCCC
>VXAY01002209.1:80510-106312 GCA_013399855.1 Oxyruncus cristatus
GTTCCCGGCCGGCAGCTGCCGGGTTCCCCCGCCCCCGCGCAATGGTTCGCCCGCACCCTCCCTGCGTACAAGCGCATCCGGGCCGTGCCATTCGCGGCCGAAGGGGTGCGGGGGAAGGAGGGCGGTGGCTCATGTGACTGACGCGCTGCGCGGAGCGCAACGGCCGCGGCCCCGCCCGCCCACGGGCTGTGCCCCTGGGGGCGCCCCCGTGCCCGCGGCCCCTCAGAGCGCCGCTCCGCCTTCGGGCGCTGCATGTTCCCTGCAGCTGTACTGTGCTGCGCGCTGCGCTTTTTCTTTCATTTTTTCCTTTTTCCAAGGGGTCCTGAGGCCTCCCGCCAGCATGGAGGACAAGTTGCGGAGTGCTCTGTGACCGCGAGGTGCCTCACGGCAGCTCGTGCCCCTCAGGGTGCTGACACTCCTCATTACCAGCCGGGTTCCCTTTGGTGACCTGACTGCTGAAGGGGGGTTCAACTCTATTTTTTTCTCCCCTGCACACAGGTCACAGAATCACAGAATCAATTAGGTTGGAAAAGACCTCTGCGATCATCGAGTTTGTCCTGTGACAGAGCACCACCTTGTCAACCAGACCATGGCACCAAGTGCTATGTCCATTCTTTCCTTGAACACTTCCAGTGATGGTGATTCCACCACCTCCCTGGGCAGCCCATTCCAATGTCTAATCACCCCTTTGGTGAAGAAATTCTTCCTAATGTCCACCCTAAACCTCCCCTGGCACAGCTTAAGATCGTACCCTCTTGTCCCGCTGCTGGTTGCCTGGGAGAAAACCAACTCCCACCTGGCTACAATCTCCTTTCAGGGAGTTGTAGGCAGTGATAAGGTCATCCCTGAGCCTCCTTTTCCCCAGGCTAAACACCCCCAGCTCCCTCTGCCATTCTCATAGGACTTGGGGCCAGTCCCATGCCAAGTACTCCTGGCACCGCCACAATCTGGTGCTGCCTCTGCCTCCCAGCAGTGGGCGCGTCATGGGGCCATGTCTGAGCGTAGCCCGGTGGGAAGGCGGGCACCTGGATGTGCTGGAACCTGGCCTCCCATCCCGGGTTTGGCAGCACTGGGCAGACCCTGAGGCATGATGGATGTGCACTGGGGGCTGGATGCTGTGCCCGTGCACTGTCTGGGTGCCAACACAGTTTGGACTCATGAATAACATCCCACCAGTGCAGGAGGATTTGATGGGTGGTAACAGCCTGGTAGCAAACCATGGCACAGCATGGGGGCAGGACAGCATTCTTGTTGGCAACGGCTTCAGAAATAGGTGACAGTGGTCTCTTTTCAAGTCTACCGCAGGTGTTCTGTTTCCAGGCTCTTTGCCATACACAGAGCATTACAAAAAATAAACCCTGCACTAGACTGTGGCTAGAAGCATCTGAGGGAAGTGAAGGAACAGGAGAAGCCACACAAGAGCGGTGTTCCCATCCCTTGGAAGGCAGCAGAGCATATGTGAGCCAGTCCATACTGACTGCTGCCCTGACAGAGTGATCAAAACAATAATAACAATAAAAGCAAGAACATGCCAGACAAGATCAGACCATGTGATGGTGTAACCACAGGCCATGTCTTAATTAGAGCTGCAGAAAACTGTTATGCAGCCCCAGAGGTTAATGTGGTCACTGGAGCAATATGGGTGTTCTGCTTTTTGTCTGCCTTCTCCTCACAGAGAACTGCACGACTCTAATTTGATTGCCGTGGAGAGGAAGACTGAAACAAACAGGCAAAGAGCAGGGACAAGGAGAAGGGTTTAAACAAGGAGAGTGTTAGGAATGGATGAAGGTGACCTTCAGATGCAGCAACCAGTGAAGGTTGTAAGATAACTGCTGAAAAGAAACACCAACTTGGATAAAAGCTTCCTGAGCCATGATATGGTCATAAAATTCCTTTTAAAAGAAACACATTAAAGAAAAATGATAAATAAAAAGCCAAGGTTAGTATGGACTAGGGGATTGAACAGTACTGAGCATCAGACATGGGAGGGAAGAAACCTACCCTGGGAAATTGAACTATTTCTCTGGCTTTTTAGAGCATAGTAAAGCAAAGGAGGGAGACAGGGTTAATTAACTCCAATGAACTTTAAAACTCATGCAACTGGAACCCAAAATCAGAAAACTGACTTGAAATGATGTACTTACAGAAATGTAATAGGTTTTTTTAATTTGCTCTATGTTTATGAGACCATAAGGACTGGAAACATTTTTCTTCTTTACAGTGAAGGCTGGGATTTTCCTTCACCTGGTATATAGTTGGGAAAGGAAAAAGAAAGGCATGAAAATACAAAAATATATCTCTTTTGTCATTACAACTCATCTTTGATGACTTGAACCTCAATAAATTCTCCACAAAGGCATTGCTTCCTAATACTTAATTGTGATGCAAATTCACCCAGTTACCCAGACAGAGCCGTTGTCCCCAATGACATTCAGATAATCAATCTTCTAAGCACCAATTAGGTTTAAAAAGAGTCCCAAGAGGGGTACCATCTAAAAATGAAAACCCCCACTTCCTTCAGATCTTTAGATTTTGTGCTTCCAAATCTGTAGTAGGTTCAGCTTTAGTCTTCGTTTTCCCTTTCCCTGCTTTATTTTGATCCATGACGGTAAGTGAGCTCTGACTCTTGGTGCAATTGCTTTGAACAGTCCTGTCTTGATTTTTCAGTTTCATTCACCTCAATCCCATGAACTGAGCTTAAGAGCTTCCTCCTTTACTTTTTATAGCCATGTGATTCATTTTGCTGTTCAGCCTGGACTTGTGGCAACATCAGACTCAGTCACTGCTGAAAATGTAGCAATAGGTTCCACTGTATCTTTTAGCATTTATTTGTTACTAAGAATAAAATCCAAGATGGAGTTGTAACAGCCACAGCAAGGGCTCTTCACTTTGTAGGGCAGATGCAGTTAGATAAATAAAGTAACTTCAGTAACTTTCCAATATTCTCTATGCTGAGAAGGCCTAAAAGATATTTATTTTCCTAAATTCTGGATGATAGATAAAATACAGATAATATAAGTATGATTTCCTGTCAATGGTACTTTGTGCAGCATTTTCTTGTTAGGATAAAACACTCTTTTATGTGTTCCATAAAACACAGTGTCATGGACAGATCTCAGAGTAAATGGAAAGGATCCCAGTGACTGCATCAGACTATGGACCTCCATACTGCCATGACTGCATCTTCCCAGTTGTATTCCTAGTTACAGGAGAAGCTGAAGCCAACCGTGGGGAACTACGCCCACATCTTCCAAAGTCAGTATCAAATTTTGCTATGTGTTCTGTGGCTCATATCTTGGATGAGCTCTGCTTTCAAAGCATTTAGTTGCCTGGCAGCTTCAGCACAGAGATCACTTCCATCCTGATCCCTAATGAAATGATGCCTTCTTTTCATCCAGGTTTCTGGAATTAGCAATACTGTGGGGCACAGCAGCAGTGTCTACCTCTGCATGCATTTACTTTTCTTTTTATTTGTTGTCTGGGTTGTGTCCCGCCTCCTTACAGTTCAGCTCCCCTTCATCTATTTCCGGAGATGTAGTAGGCATAGGGAACTATTCAATAGGCAATTGCAAATTCCCAATTATCATCAGTGGAAGTGAGACTGTGCACTGTGAAATGAAAAAGTCACAGACCTGTTACAGTAGCCACTGTTAGGGGCTGCAGCAGACCATTGCATCCCATCAGATGGGCTGATTTGCTTTGCAAGGTATTGTGCCCTTTCAGCGATCACACATAACAGTAAATAGTGATGTTTTAAACATGCCCACTATCCTATCCATGGATGACAGCTAGAAGGTCCAGTCCAGTCAAGGTCCTATTCAGTCTCTCCTCTGAACAATTCCTATTCTCAGCATTTAATAGTTTAAAACATACATACAGACAAGAAGACCTTTTTCTTCCTTGAAAATTATGTTTGTGTAATTTTTAATACTGTTTTATTAAGACTGGCAATATGGACATGAACATTTTTAGCTCACCAGCTAGTTCATCCTAACAAAGGCAAACACAGGCAAAACAGGTGGGAGTAATGAATGTGGAAACAGAAGAAGCTCCTGTTCATGGTCATCTTGGTGATGTAGTTAGCAAAGGGCCACACAGTAGTTCCTTTTTAAAGCAGGAGGAAGAGGAAAGACCTTATGGCCTGTGGAATTTGTAGAGGAAAGGATTGTAAAAATATTGAGGCTCTGGTAAGAAAAAAAAGCACAGCTCCCTCATGGTCTACGTGACAGAAGTTGACAAAATTGGTAGCTGGTCCTCTCTACAATTTCATCTGTGCAAGGTCTCTCATATGAGTCTGTCTGGAGAATAAGAGAATATTATAACTATTTAATGAATACTAAAGTTTTTACCAAACTTCTCTTTTTGCAGTGTCATGATTTTGATCACATCACTCAAAGACTGTAATCAGAATATTCAAGTAACTAGTCATTCTGGCTACTTCAGTTTTCGAGAAACTTTTGAGAGGCTTGATTTTCAGAGAGTGCTGCTGTGAAAAATTGGGCTATTGAGGAGTTTCTGGGTTTCTACATGGATACCCTCCCCAAAGTTCAGGCAAGGACAGGCACAGCACACCCTGACACAGAGTAGTTACCTATAGGGCAGGACAGTGCCTTTACATATCATCCCTTCTGAAAGTCTCAGGTCATCTGTAGCTGTTACACTCAAAAGAAATTAATCTATGGGAGAGGTCTTTTATGGAACAACTAATAGGGTCTGAATCATTGAGCCTCTACCTGAGAAGGTACAAAGAAAATGAGAACCTTTGCACTGTAAGTCCTTGATTTGGGCCAGGATATTAAATTTCAGATCACAGCTGTGCCTGTAATGCTCTTACAGCAAAGAAATGTTTTGCTTTGTTTTTATATTTATTTATGAGCAAATCTGATTTGGAATTTTTGGAAAACAAAAAGCCCAGTAATTTATAGTATACTTTTAGAAGGTAAAAATTCTCAAAACAGAATCACATGTGAGATTTATTTGATGTTCAGAGAACAGAAGACTGTAGGTTGTTGGATTACTGCATTGCAAATCCTTACAAAGGGGCAGAGAGATGAATATTTGCACTGTAGCATTTTTAGGCAAAATATATGGATTTAGATTTTACCTTCTACATGTCATAATAATATGGCATATCCTTAAGTTAAAATAGTTGTAAGAATGAACAGTTAATTTCTCCATGGAGTGAGATAATCTGACACAGTAACAGACTTCTCACAGGTACCCCTCACTCCCAAGAGAATGATGATCTACGGTGGAGGAGTTTTTTTGGCCTTTCTTCTTCCATGTCGATTTCTGTGAAAGAGAAATGAAAAGGCAAAGAAGTGGTAAGAGGAGCAAGAGAAAATATCAGTGATGTAGGGGTAGAAGAGACAGAAAGGTAGATATACAAGGTGAGCACTGGCAGTGTAACCTTGAACACAGCTAAGCAAAAAGGAAAATAGCCTGCAGAAAAAAAATTGCTGTGTGTTGTCTGGGTAGACATCAAGTTTAACTTGAGTAATTTATACATGTGTGTGTTCTGAAATGAAAGAGTCCCACCAAGCAATGTTTAGGAATTTTAACCTGACTGCAGCTTAACCCTAAATGAACAGCAAACTTTGCCAGCATTCACTCCTACTCCCTTCATCTTCAGACTACTTCTCAGCAGTGGATTCTGGCATAATCCAAAACTGCCATTGGAATCACACAAGTTTTTAAGAATCAAATCCTCTTACGCTCAGGCAAACACTTTGACAAATGGTGGAAGAGCACCATCTGGTGACACCAGGCACTTCACCGTATCCTGCTGCCATTAGAAAATACATTCCTGTTGTGTTGTGCTTTGGAAAGCCTGCCTGTGTTTCAATGTGTTTTAATTCATTATCCAATTATGCATAAGGAGTACAATAGTGAACATCCTGAAAACAAATCAGGGCTGACAGTGACCTTATTTCTACTGTCCCTTAAATCACTGAGAAGTTCTTGTAATTTGAATCAAACATTTTATGAATTGTTCTGAGACATTTTTTAGGAGGCTTTGGAGCAAGTTTTATGGGGACCATGAAATGCAGTCCCAAGTTTTATTGCACTGGACATTTCAAGGCTTTTCTGTGTGTGATCCAAGTATTTTCTTACAGCATTCAAGAAACTTGGCTTAGCTGTCTTTTCAAAGATTTTCTTTTTCCACAGAAGCAATTATGAAGAAAAATGAATTACCTTTTGCCATTCTAGCAATTCAGAGGTAAGGAAAAAGGATAGATCTTAACCTGACTATTATTTGCAAATCATAGCTAATTTCAGCACAAATTGAACCCAAATATGCTAACAAATAAAATATGTGTTTTTTCTGAACAGGTTCTTTTTCACAATGATGATAGCACCCATTTCATTAAAATTCAAGGTCAAGTTAATGTTAGTAGTTATAATAAGCTTAGAAAACACTTTCTGGAATTTTAGTCTGCAAAGAACTGGTTTTCTAAGGCTGTGTTTTGTGCAGACTGTTACACTTCAAAAGCTGTGCAAACCCCCTAGACATCAGGGAACCTTGCCAAAAACTAGAAAAAGGTCAAGAATGTTGAAACCATGGAACTTCTTAACTGTGATGTGGGACTCAAGTATATAATTATTGAAAAAAATGTTCGTATAATTACAAAATTATTTTCTAATTTATCATGTGAACCAGGTTCACATCATAGTGATTTAATCTTCTATTTAATAAAATAATACAGCACTATATCCCCAAAGTGTAAAGAAAATCATCAGAATGTCACCTAGAATAAAACTGAACAGCATGTTTGAATAAGCCAGCACAGAGCATAGCATGATTATCATGAAAGAAAAGTAATGTCCTGCTTCCTCCCAGCATCTCACAGCAGTGGAGTGATAAATCTTTATTCAGCCAGTGATGCCATGTAAAAGTGTTAGGATTGTTTCAATGTTGAACATTCTGTAGCAGAAACACTCAATTGGTAAGTTTGCTGTTTGTGCAGTGAGGAATATTGAGGAAGGTTTTAGTAGTTGATAAGTCAGAGAAAAATCACTCATACTGAATGGTAACTTAAAAAACAGGTCCATTATTGCCCAAAAGAGTGAGGGAGAAAAAAGTTACATCTCCAAAAGATTTAGCTTTCAATTTGTACAAAACTTCTAAGGTTTCTTAGAGTCAAAAAAGTCTCAGAAGTCAAAAACAGAAAAAAAGAGAGGCCCAAGCCCGGAAGACCCAGGTTCCAGCTCAGTTGTTAAGAAGTCACCTAATAGGACTACATGAAAAATCAAGAAGAAACCTCCATTGGGTTTAGCATCATTACTATTACTAAATAATGAACATTAAAAATTCAGTCTTCATAAATAATGCAATGAACTTAGATAATTTAATATATCTAAATCATATATCAATATGAAGATTTTTCTCTCTGTTTTTTTTGGGGGTTGCACCCTTGGAAATATTTTTTTTCAGCAACACAAAATGAGTAAAACCTTTGTTTCTTAGTCAAAACAGAGACTTTCACCTAATCTCTTGATTCTGGGGAGCTGGGCTATAAACAAACATCAAATACTGCAAGGCTCATAATAAAAACAAGGGGAATTGGCAATGTCTTATTACACAGCTTCAAAGATTTGCCTCCAAGATTGTTAGCATTTTTCTTATCAGTCTACTCAAAAGCAGCAGTTTGGCTATATTCAGTGACTGTGCTGGATTTTTTTGCACTTCAAGGCTAATGAAGTCTTTTGTTGTGGAATTCTACCAATTTCTCCACTGTCTCCAGTAGTTCATATTCTTTTGAGTTTGAAAGGCTGGAAGTAATATGTTTGCAGTTATATTTCTTGTCCCCAAAGCATGCCCTGTTATCAGGGAGTATGCCTTCTAGAAAGAGTAGCTGGAAAAGGATGCCTTGTTACTTCCACGACTTTTTAAATTTGGAGGAAAGTTCCTATAGGTACACAAACACCTGGGATATGCCATATGATGTCCAGTCTAGTTTGTTCAGAATGGCCAATAAAATCACAGCTCATTCACAAAGAAAGCTTTAAAGGCTTTAGGAAGCTCTGCTTCTCATTGCAGGTGACTTCTTTCTTGGAATCCGTGTTGCTTTTGCTTACAGTAAGAAACAGATGTACAGCTATGTCTTCTCTCCTAAATCTGTCTCTTTGTATGGAATATAACCTCTTCCAGCTTCCCATCTCTTGGCCCTGCTCTGAGAACTTAGTGTACCTCAGGCTGTGATGCCCTGTGGTTGCAGAGATGTGTTGTTTGTCTTATTTAGACTTTTTGCAAACTAAAAAGCCATCCTATAAAACTGTCCATTCCCTGCAGGATGGACTTAGCAAACATTACGTCCTTCCACTTTGGGAAGTCTGGGGCTTGGTGGGAAGCTGAGCAGTGAGCACAGAGCAATTCTATAAACTGGCACAGTCCTCATGGAGCAGAAATCACTGAATCCAGGAACTGCTTCTAACGGAGGAGGTGCAGTTGCACCCATTAATTCAGGCACTATAACTTCCACTGAGAGGATAATTAACCTTTTACCTTGACTATTCTACTGAGCTTAAAGCCACTTCTCTTCTGGTGAGACTCTCTTGCCCAATAGTTCCTTTCTATTTGCAGGTTTAAAGAAAAATCCGACAATGCATTTTCTTTTTTGTCGGTCTTTGCTTCCCTAACTGGCTGTCTTGTAGCTGATCCATCTGCTATGCTTTTCCCTTTGTGTAGCCAAAAAAAAATCCTGCCACTTTTTGGTTTAGAAAGTAGGATGAAATGAGCTGCATATGCTCTATCAGAACATCACATCAGGATTTGCCTGCCTTTATTTCTGGAAGTGTGTATGAAGTGAAGCAGCATGTTTCACAGTGGCTCGGAGAAAATAGGTCTGTGCTGGTCTGTGTGAGGGAGAAAAGTCAAGTCTGCTTTCAATAAGACAAAGGGGACTGAGAGTCCCAAAGTGAGAAGGCAAACAGTGACTCTCATGCGAGGCACTAAGTCAGAAGTACCAAGTGCCAGTGATTTCCCATGAACTTTCCAACAGGTAGAATTTCAAATGTTGAGTCAGTTCTGAAGAGATTTTAGTTTATGAAAGTCTGCCTGCATATATGATGGGTGGTTGTGCAAAAGAGTGGGTCTTCACAGGAGAATATCCTGTGAGGAACTGAGGAAATGAAGAAATGCATGGTGAAAGGGTTTGAGTCAGGACAAGTGCTTTAAACACTTCATGAAAAAATAAAACATAAAGAAAACAATCCAGCATCTCTGGCCTTTGACTGTGGTCAGCTCTAGTCCAACTTCTTTCCAAAGTGTTTTCCTTAACTCTTTCATTTTCAGAGTATTTTGTTCCATGTCTCATACCGAGGTTTTTCAGGAGGCTTGGACATGAGTATGCCTGTTAATACATTCTGCCCACCAGAACACACTCCTGTGCTAACAATGCTGGATTAGACTTTTTCATGCAAATCTGGTTGCCCTGAGGGATGTTGTTCAACTTAAGAACTGGCATGTTGGTATTCTATTCTCATGCTTCTTCAATTCCATATCAAATTCACTCCTTTTATAGGGCAAAATAAGATTTTTCTAACTTGTGCCATGTCTGCACTTAACACAGTATCTAAAAATGGAGCTGCATTTTCTCTGCCATATAGTTCATAACTTAGCTTTGATAGCAACAGATATTCTGAGATCAGGACTGAAATGCAATTTTATTGCTAGGGCATAAGAGAAGATAGACTGAATCTTGTTTTTTCTACAGATGTACTGATTATCAAGCCTTTTAGTAATTAGAAAAAAAAAATAAATCAGAAAAGCAAGGAGATTGGAAGTATTGCCATGGGGAAAGGGTTAATACCAGAGTAGTAAACTGCTCCTGACAAGAACCTATTCCTGACATTGCAGATTAAAAATATACTATTTGTAGTAAATGTATATAACTGTAATATCATCATTTAACATTCAAGGCCATCAGATTAACTATCTAAACACAGTATTTAGGTTAATCTTCAAATATGACTTTATCTTCCCCAGTAGTTTTACTGACAATCTCAGCCAAAGCCTACTGTGGTCAAAGCAAAGTTTTCTGTTGCTTTATATTGAACTAGGCCAAAGGATTAAGTCATTGAGTCAAAGCTGGATAAACACACATGGGAAGAAATAGAAAATGTCATGGTTTTACAGACTTCCTATCTTTAACTGAACCCTTCACCAGTAGAATATATTCCACTTTTAACATCTTTTCCATAAACAAACTGTATTTTTTAATTCATAACCTTTATATATATATATATATATATATATATACACAGTTTTGGAGTGTTTTTTGGGGAGGAGTTGTTTGGTATGGGTTTTTTTGGTTTTTTTTCCTGGATGCAACCTATTACCTGTACTGAGTTATTTTATTTGATAAATGCAGTGAAAATGCCAGCATCAAGTAATTAGACTGGAAGGAACTACCTGACATATTGAATGAGAAGAGCTGGTGATCCATCTGCTGCAGTCCTCTCTGCCTGGCACTTCCACTGCACAAAATGAGAGATGTTATAATTACTCATTACTTTTCAAGCTGTTACTCTACATTCTTTTAAGCTAGGTGGAAAAGATGGGATTTCCCAGGATCTGTCTGAAGGAACATAGGGCAATAGGCCTGTGACAAGGAAGACGAGGAAGACTTTCTCTCTGGAGCAAAAGGGGGAGGAAGATGACAAAGGGAAACGTGCCCAGAGAATGAAGGTATTACTTATGTTGGTGTTGTTGGAGTCTTCACAAGGTGTGATAAAACAGTCCCTTGGGTGAGGTATAAGGATGTGCAGGATGACAACCAGCAATTTGTGAGGGGCCAGGCTTGCTTTGGATTAGTCAGGGGCCATTTTAATGCTTAATTCAGTAGCACACAGCATTTTCTGGCCTATGAGCAGAACTCCTGGCAATGGTAGCAGTAGCACAGTGTCCCATGGGACACAAACCTTACGGACAACTATTTCCTTCCTGTCCTTTACAGCACATCAAAAATGTGTAGACGTTGAAAATACTATGACGAGTCATACCTGGGCACATCACAGCTATTTCTGTAGACCAGTGTCCCTTCCTTAACAGCAGATGGCAGTGAAGTTAAACAAATGAGGGGAAATAGGTCGAGAAGACGTGTTTTGCCTGGTGGATGGTGCTGCTGCAGAGCTCACAGAGCTCTGTCCATATTCAGACAATGCAAGGTTCATTTCCAATGCACAGGTCGCCCGTAGCACAGGCAGAATATATTAATTCATCCGTATCTGTTAGAAGTCCAAGTCATGTTCACTTTGTTTGTGATGTCTTTGGTGATACAGATAAAATCTCATATCATTTCTTTCTTACATACATATTTAAAACCTATGCATAGTTAAACAGATGAGGATGAAGCTCAGTTTCAAGTGAGTAAACTTTTACTCTTTATTACGTATCCTATGCTACATCTGAGAGGATGAGGGAGTTTCACCATGGGCTGCTTTAAAACTTTTTTACTGCCAATTTTTTTTACTACTAAAAAAAGTGTGTGAAAGGGTTAATAAGGCATCAGTTTAAAGCCACAAGAACAAAGAGTTTGAGAGTAAACTACTACACTTCTGCCTTACACTTTAAATTAATGTCACTTCTGGTGGCAGGATGGCAGAGGGGGTGTGTTTTTTTTCTGATTTCCAGCAGGCAAATGATGGAGATGTCAGTATAGATATTTGATTGTAACTTTTAAGTTCCTCACCTAAAGTGAAAAAGGGATGAAAAGATAGTAGGGATATCTACATGATGTCATTAATATCTTAGTTCCATGGCAATGTCATGAAAAAAAACCATACTTGTGGGGTCTGTGGTTTCCAATCAGATGTCAGACCATCAAATACTGCATCTTTTTCCCTTCTTTACTGCTCAGGGCTTGATTCACCTGAGGAAAACCAGCTCGACTCTCCCTCCTCACATACAGAGGTAATTACTCAGTCCAGTAGGGCTATGCAAAGCACTGGAGGAGTGTCTTGAACAGGGCATTCAAGGCCCAAATCTTCATTTCAAAACCTTTCAAGACAAAAGCAAGCTGTGGGTGAAGTCCTCAGCTCTTTACAGTGCTGATCTCAATGTCAGTACTGCCATGGCAGAAGGAAAACATATCAGAGGAACCTTTCTTGCCCCACTCTTTTGGACCATTAACGCCCTGCAGCAAAGACTTGGACTCTGCACTCCTGTTCCAAAGAGTCCCAAGCCAGTGGGACTTCCCAGAGAAGAGAGGGCTTTAAGGCTGCTCCCAAGAGTTTGATTTCCCTCAACATTGCATGCGAAAGTACATATTTTCTTTTCAAGCTCATATTTACACATCCTATAGTATCAATACGCTTTTAATCTTCCAGTTGTATTCGAAGTTTAGGTTGAAAAAATTCTCATGGCACCCCAGCAGACATATTTATAACAAGCAAGGGCACGAGTCTCAATCACTTGGGAAGAAGGAGCCCTTCTTAATCTGTCAATCAGCCCATGCACAAAATGCACAGAGCATCAGTTGCTTTTTAGGTTATTTACTGTGACTTATGTATCTGCCAATAAATCTAAAATACAGGTCAAAGAATATGTAGCTCAAGTAGATCTATAAATGCAGCAGAAAAGCTTCACTAACTACCTCAGATTGCCAAAGCTGAGGTCATTTCCTTGTTGTGAAAAATACTGAGTCCATAAATTATTTTTATCACCTCTGGGGCAATGCAAACAGTTTCCCACAGATGCTGAAAGTATGATATGTTTTTTATTTAATATCAGAACACCACTTTTACACAGCTCTTAAAATACGAAGTCCAAGATTCTGCTTGAGCTTTAAGGCCCCAATTCAGCAACATATTAAAACAGATGCTTCAGGTCCTGACATTAAACACGTGCCAAACTGCTTTGTTGCATAGTCACAGATTGCTGAATGGGAGCCTAAAGACTAAATCTTTTTCCCATGAAACTCTGGATTTACCTTCCATTTTCCTTCAAGAAAAACAAGGCATTTATGCAAATATAATATACATAAACATTTAAAAGCATTCAAAAAGGCTTGTCTTTCAGAGGTCACTGGGTGAGCCATAGCTCTGGAGGTAAATCTTGGACAAAAGTTGATGTATCATTTTTTACAACAGTTTAACTGGTGTTTATTTAAGATTTAGTTAGTGTTGTTTTCACAAAGAAAATAAAAATACTTTGAACATGTGAAGACATAAACATGGAGGGTGAATGTCCTACAGGGAACTTTGGAGAAAGCACCACTGAATTAACTTACAGTACATTTGTTAAACATGAGCAGCTCTAATAATGACATTTCATTTAACAATGCCCTTTGTCTTTTCAGTTCATCAGTTACCTATTTCAGTAATGAACTGCAGTCATACCATTCTGATTTTCTCCTAATGTAAAGGCTGAGATCACTTCACTTGCAGTGGAGCGTGATGCTATTATTCTGTTTGTGGCTTAGGAAAAAAGCTATAGAATATATCACAATTGTGATTGTCTAACAAATATTAAAGTCTGTGATCAGTAAGGATACCAATAACTATGTTTAGCTTTTAATGGAAACAAGTAAAATTAAAAAAAAAAAAAAAAAAAAAAAAGACAGAAAGGGTTGAAAATGCTCAGCATGTCTATTCCATGAGCAGAGCAGTAAGTATTCAGCTGGGGGAAAAAAATGAGCCACGCATTAAACGTTATTTTAATTTTTTATCAACAGCCCATGCATAGAACTTAACAGCAACATTTTCACTGAGGATGAATAGTCTGAGTCGCAAAAATAAAATGGAGTTGCCTGCCCTATTTAAGAAGGATTTTCTAAAGAACTGGAGGAAGTCAGATTAAGTGGGTAATATCCCACTTTGCACTATGTAAACACAAGACAGATAAAAAATATCATAGGACTACTTGATATGATCCATAAGTCTTACAAGGGGTAATGGAGCTTACTTTCCCTCATTTGCCTAACTCTTTTTTTGGGTTTCTTAGATTTCAAAAGCTTTTTCATTGCCTTTCTAGCTGCAAGAGAGACACTGTAACCAGGCTGCTGTTTTCACTTTTCTATTCACAGTGATCTATTCAAAATATTTTCAGAGTTCACCAAAAACATTTAATTCACAAAGAGTGGTGGCCAGCACTCCATAATCTTTTCCCAACTGAACCAAATCTGCACAATTTACAATAGATCTTTGGAAAACTGCTTTTTACTGTATGCTGCATCTATAGATCTCTCTCAATTACCCACAGTAAATTTAGGCATTGTACAAGAGCAAATTTTACAGTCCATGAAGAGATGAAGTGAAATCTAGATGAAATTCATTGTGACAGATTCTCAGTTAGTACCCTGATGTGTCTGTATTACAGAAGATAGACATTCTATTAGCATGGAAGCTCCCATAATGGACTGTGAATCATTTCAGGTAATAGAGATGCCAACTGGAATGACTGAAAAGCACTATTGAATTCCATTAGAGCTCTTTGTTTTTAAATCAGCCATTTCTTTGTGAATATCCAACTATATACTTCTTGACCCTCGCTGAGAGTAATAATTGTGAACTAATATTACAAAACATTAATCTGAGTTACTGTTCAATTAATGTTTCTGTTTGAGGGTTATTTTTATGCTGCAAATGTGAAGGAGACTGTGGCTTGTATTACAAATATGTATTTGGGCTTGAACTAGTGCAGAATGCAATTTACAGTTTTATTTCTGTCTCCACTGTATTCAGTCTCATCTCATTAGCTGTAAAAAGACTCGAGTATTGGCTTTTCTTTTTCGAAGTCATCCTACCAGAATAAAATAACTATAATCAACAAATCCATAAAGATAAACATTTTTATAAGGGATGCCACAAATAGTCTTCTTTCATTTAGGTGCTTGGTTAATTACCAGCAAAATAACTAACAGCATCTCCTGTTACCCAAACAGCCCCACCTTATCTATCAATCATATATGATTTATCAGACTTGATAATTGCTTGGATAATTAACACAGAATTTAGTTTTATTCAGTGTGCTGAAACCTCAGAAATGCCTGCATAATTGCCATTTGTGTAGTAGATGAAGTTATGAATAATTCCTTTTCACATAAATAAGAAGGCTGGCTTGCAGGCAGCACGTATTTCCTCACCCATAGCCATTAATGCAGATATCATGTCATACAAGTGCTATGGCATTGTCACATATTAACCATATGTATATAGTTAGAGTAATTAAAATACATATCCATGAAAATAAGGGGAAAGCCTTCCCCTTTGTTTGTAAGCACTGCATGCCTCTTTCGTGTGGAAGTACAGAAGGAGAGTGAAGGAAAATTAGTCCATTCAGTACAGCAGCAACTGGATCTGAATCTCTGTAATGTTCGCACATAAATCCTTTGGGAAGTCTTTAAAGAGAGTAGGTTCTATATCTTCTGTCTACGATCATCTATTTTCACATCAGAATGAGCAACATTATCCTTATATACTGGAGTGTCTGTGTCTACAGCTTGAAAATGAGCCTCTCCTTAATGTTGTAATGACAGGTGTAAGATTAACTTTGTTAGGTGTCTAGCCACTCATGCAAACTAAATTAAATTAATGGAACAAATTTCTCTCATAATTAAGATAAAAATTCATGTCAGCTGTAACCTTGCTGTACACTAATTATATACAAATGATTTATCATCTGCTTCGCCCAGAATATTAATCCTCAACTCATTGATAACTGCAGCCAGTGTTAAGAGATGAGAGTTGATTAACTATGACAGATTGGGCAACCACAGTACCAAGTGCCTGAACAACCAGTGAAACCAATAATATTCAAATAGCACTTCTTATTTAAAAATGCATTCCCATGGAAACAGATGCATGTTTAATGAGGGACACAGAGATTATTTCAATAACGACTGATATTGGAAGAGTGGGCAGAACTAATCAATAATAATTAAGCCCTTAGCCTGGTTAAGATATGGTTCTCTAGAGCAGGTTATGTACACATTAGTGAGGTACTAGTTCAGGCCATGTTACACATAATGTCTTCATGCATTGCTGTTGGTTATTTATTTTCCTACTGCAGCAGGTATCACATAGTTTACAGATGTTGAAAAGCCAATCTAGTCTTGGCTCCCACCAGCTCTAATAGGGAGAAGAAAAAGCTGATGCCACCAACAGTCCTTTGAAAGTCAACTCCTGTGATAATTATGCTTTCTGAAAATGTCATTCTAAAAAAAATCAACCCAACCAACACAAAAACCCCCAAACAACTCTTGAAACATCATCTGTGAAACAGGACATTCATTCATCTCTTGGAATATGATGTTATATTTTTCCTTTAAATGAAAATTATTAAAATTAACTTGTAAAACCTTAAAAAAAGACATTACTTTTATTTTTTAATAGGTGACAGATATTTTTGGGGAAGACTGTTAGTTAATAATGTATCCTTTAATGAATTAAAAAAATACACAAAATTTCAGACATGTTGAAGAGCTTCAAGTTAGGGCTTGGGATTTTTAGTATTAATTCTGTCTCCCCAGGACAGCTTTTTTAGACTAATTGCTCATTGAGGCTCCAAGAATCCCTGTCAGAATGAAGAAAAAAACCAGTCTTGTACCTAGGCATTAATAAGGCACAACCAGCCAGCTGGATGAACTAAGTAGTATTGCTGTAAATTAATTACTTTCCTGAAAAGCTGGTGTGTCTGAAGACGAGTTATGTGTGAAAAGGAAACTTAAATACTAATATAAAACTGAAGACAATTGCAAAATCAGCACAGAGCGTGAACTTGTTCTTCCCACTGTTAAGGTGGGAAGAGCCCTGTGAAACCCTGCATGGTGGTGGCACAGGCATGTACAGTCTGGTCTGCAGGGAATGTGCCGATGGCACAGCTCAGGCTTTCCTGCTGGACAGACAGGTTTGATTCTGACATAAAGGAACAAAATCCAAGAAATTGGCTCCTATCCTCGACGTCAGGCTTTAAGAGGCTCGAGGCCTGGCTTTAAGAGAGCCAGCCTTCCTGAGTCTGCTCACTCTTAGTATGGGGACACCTATTCCTTTGGAAGTGGAATGGCTTATTTCACATAGACTCTACCAGGATTATGTCTTAAATGTGAAATTGGGCCCTTTCTTCAGCTCCCACGTTCCGTAACACCCACTCAGCACCTGACTGAACACAGGTGTTCCTGCACAGGTAGCTTTAATTCTTGGCTTGGATAAAAATTTGGGCTCCTATTATGGATTGTAGAGCCACCTGAATGCCAGCCTGAACACAACAGATGGTGTGCTGCAGGTTTGTCAGTGCTCTGTGGTGACACTGCAGGCTGGTACTGAGCACACAAACCAGGCTGGCCTCTAGAAACACTCAGCATTGCTCAAGCCCAGGCTTCAGCTGCCAGGAGAACCAAAACACCAGAGCCCAGCCATCCCAGCACTGCCAGTCTCAACATGTGGACGACAGATCGGGAGCTGTTTTCTACGTGCCAGTATAGACACAGTCTCTCAAAGAATATTTGAATCACCAGCATAGGAAGCAAATACTCTATTTCATGATAATGGTCCTTTTCAGCCTCCCATCCCATGAGGGACTTTTTTTTTTTTTTTTCCCCCATTGTCTTACGTGCTTCAAAGGAAATTAAAGTTCCACTTAAATGAAAAAGAAAATGTGAACTTTATGGGAAATAAAAATTCAAACATTTTTTTCTCTACATTTCTAGCTTTTTCAGGGCTAATTGCCTTTGAATTTGTAAATGTAGATAATGAGAAGAATCCTATGTATATGGAACTGAAGAGAATATATGCAGAGCAAGTCAAGTACTTGATATCCAATTTAACTTGGAGTTGGATATCAACTTTAAATAAGCAAAAAAGACCTTAAGTTTTTCTCATCATCTTATCCCTAGGGGATACATAACTGCTATGAACCTAATCAACTACAGTACATCACAGATCCTCTGTGCCAACGCTAATGAATGAACATTCCTTCAGAGAACAGAGATGAACCATCAGCACTACAGCTCTGCTGTGTCTTTTCTAGGAGAAGCTCAGCATGGACATTTGGCAGCGATGGTGTCTAAATGCAGCCTGCTAGGAATGGCTGAAATGGATCTAGACTGATTAGTGCTACTTTGGCTAATTGCTGGAGGTAGGAACTGGAGACCCACTGGTAGCCTTCATTGCCAGCAGTTAGAGCTATAGTTGATAAACCTAAATTTTGCTCGTACTGACACAAAAGAAAGTACGCCACCCTCAGTAGAGTCTCTCCAGGTTAAGAGGCACAAGGAGAAGCAGATGCAAAATACGGATATTGTTCTTGTTCTAAATCTTTTTTGCACACTGAATTACTGATACCTCCAGCACCTCCTGCCCCTTCCCCTCAGAGTAAGAAGTGGAATTATGCTGCCTTCCCCAGCAGCATCACTTTCTTCCATGGATCAGGCTTTGCAAACAATGCAATTATTTCAGAGGAGAGTGCAATGAGCCCTAGTTTTGCTACTTCCACTTATTACTGAGGAACATCAAACTATCCAGCCCTTTTCCTGTAGCCATCTTTAAAAAAGGCAATGATCTCAATGTGCTGCTGACCTAATGAGGGCTGTGTGTGACAGAGCCGTAGATACATTTTCTCACTAGCCTAATGAGCAAAGTGACAGACAGTGAAACAGTTCACACTTGAGTAATTTTCTAGTCATCAGCAACTGCAGTGTTCATGGGAGCAGAAGCCAGAGAAGGGACAGGGAGATATACAATAAATACACACTGGCTCCATTGGCCAGAGTAAGTTATCACTAGGATAGAGGTCTTGGGGCAAACTCCCTGAGGAAATTCAAACAAAAAGAGTCAATTTAAGGCATCTCTAGCAGTGCATTCAATTAAAATTAAATTTAAAATGTAGGATCAGCTGTTGGGCTGTTAGGCCACCTGCCCAAAGGAAGAAAAAAATTAGGGATGTAACGAACCTTTACTCCTGATGTCTGCAAGCTGCTCATGAATCACTGAATAGTACCACCTTCTCACAACCACTCATTCAGCACAAAGTACAGCTCTTCTTTGTCTCCCACCCGAAGAAGAAGAAAACTAGCAGCAGATAGCTCATTATCCATATTGACAGCAAGCCTTTGCATGAAAAATGCCATCCTTATTACATTTTTAATGTACTGGCAACTTCTTCCAGTGAAACTGTTATTTCTCAAGGGAATGTTACTGTGAGCCAAGCCTTGGAACATCCACTGGCACGGGCTCCAGGATATGATAGGATTTCCACAAGGAAACAGCAAAAGCCATTCAGAACCCTGCAGTTCTCCAGGCACTATGTTTGTTCACCAAGTACCTCCCACTGCCCTGACAGCCAGGTATGGGAGTGGAGAAGAGACACAGCCAAGGTGCAAGGGAAGGAGCCCTTCCCAAAGATGAGAAAACCAGCTGGTGCCAGGAGAAGCACTTCACTTGTCCATGGTGTGATCCAGGTCTTGAAGAGATGCCATATCAGCCCTTCTTATCCCTTCTTGATCCCCCTCCTTGGATATTGCAGTTTTTACCAGTGACAAAATATTATGCCTGCCTCACTTCCAACTTCTCTCAGATGAAGAGAGGAGACATTTGCTGCTGCTGGGACAAATAAAGCAGCAGCTGCATGGAATCCATGTGCCAAACTCCAGAACTGTTCCTCTCTGAACGGGCCTGACTCTCTAAGCAGAAGGGACATTAGGAAATGAAGGGTCTTGTGGTTCCTCCCCTGGATCCTTCTGCTGTGACCCTTCCTGTCATGTGTGGGAACCAACCCATGGGCAGATGACAAGTCCTGTGAGCATTCTAACTGTTGTGGACATGCTTTAGAGGTGCAGCAATTAGATGTGGTAGAGCTCATACTGCCCTTCAGATCTGGTGCTACTCTGCAGCTGCCCTGTGGGAGCTGGATGATGCCCAAAATGCCTAAATTCACCTCCTGCTGCACCAGTCTCAGCTTCAGTCTGTGAGGCTGCCTGGGCAAGTACATGGTCTAAAGAATGGATCAAAATGCCTTCCAATGATATCAGCAGCAACAGATGAGCCCTTGTGCAATTCAATCCTACCCTGCAAGAGCCTGGAGAGAGCACACAAATCAGGTTCTTCCACTGAGGGCAGAGCAAATCTCTGGCAGAGCTTTGGCACAGTGTTATTAGCTAATTCTCACAATCACACCATAAAGTCATTTCTGCCCAGCTTTTCGGGTTGGTGGAGAAATGAAGGACTTGCCAGGAGTCACCAGAGGCACAGGTGTAGTCAGCCAGGAACGAAACTCAAAGTTCTGGGTTCTGGTCCTCAGCTCTGGCTGCTTGACCAACAACACCCATTTATCCAAACTCACTATGAGCTTGGCTGAACTGTTGTTTTCTCTGACGTTTCTCCTTGCACGTGTGAAAGTATGCCCTTTGGCTTGTGACAGAAGGCCTGTGGCTCAGGAGGTGAATGGGCTCTGAGTCAGGTGCCTCTGTTCCTCTACAGCGTCTGCTACTGCTTCCCCGGGTGACCCAAGGCAGGGTATTTAAACCAATTGCACCACACGTGCCACGTTGGAAGAACAAAAAAATTGCTTCTAAAATGTTATTTTGTCAGCTGGGAGTAAGCAAATAAACACTGGGATCTTTTTAAATTAGGGAATTCAGTGCTTATCTTTCACTCTGACTTTCATCTGGGCTCAGCATTCAATTCCTTTAGGCTATTTTAAAGACCCTTGTCTAGAAAAAGAAACCGGCATTTATGGGAACAGCACAAATATTAAACTACTTTGACTATCTCTCCATGTGGAACTGCTCATATGCAATAAAAATGGCAGTGTTTTCCAGTATAAATAATCACTCATTTCTTGAAATCATAAATCATTCACCTTTTGAATTATCTGGGTGTCAGGGGATAAACTGTTAAATCTATATTTAGTATCTACCACAAAGTCCTGGGTGGTTTTCAGAAATACTGCATGCTCTTCAGCTGGGAGAACTTGTACTCAGATCCCTTGGATAAAAGTACTTAAATTTGAACTTACATGCTTACATTTAAAACCTCCACCTAACACTTTAGGGAAATGAAAATTATTTAAAAGCTGTTCTGAGCATTTCTAAAAACTACTCAGTTGAAGGCATTATGGCTGGAAATGCATTTTAAATAACTTTTCATAAACATCTTCCTTCTTTTAAAATTCTATCTTGCTCATCACAGATACCTTGGAACGTATCTGGTCATAAGAACCATGCCCTGGATCACCCAGTAGAGGAGACAGCGAGTGAAGAGCTGGTCCTTGGGGGGGTGGAAATCAGCCAGTTGTGTCAGGGAAATGGGACATCAGGATAGGACAGAGCCTGTGATGCAGCACTGCAAAGGAGATCTGTACTGCCCTGGTGGTGGGAGATGACAGCCCACTGTGCAACCCTCACCACCAACACACTGGATTTGACAGGTCTGTGGACCAGCAATCGAACTGCAGCCCAGGTGCTTTTAACACCCTGAATTTGACAGGTCTGTGGACCAGCAATCGAACTGCAGCCCAGGTGCTTTTAACACCCTGAACNCCACCAACACACTGGATTTGACAGGTCTGTGGACCAGCAATCGAACTGCAGCCCAGGTGCTTTTAACACCCTGAACCATTTGAGTGTCTGCATAAAAGTCTGTCCTGCACTAGATACGGTGCAGCATTTTTAGAGGGCTCTTAGTGAAACTGTTCCACTCCCTGCGTAGAGATGGACACACAGAATCTGCCAAAAAAATGTTCAGCCAACCAGGAAGTGTCAAGAGAATTTTATACAGGAAAAAAGATTTGAAGAAACTCAGTGGTTAAGGGAATGTTCATTTTACTTTGTAATTCACCTTAACTGATCCTGTATGTGAACCAAAACCCCCGAGACGAGAAATGTGTGCAGAAGATATAAACCTGTGAAATGGTGGGACAAATAGTTTCTCTTTCTCTAGTAAAATGAAACAGCAGCTACTTGGGAAAAGAATACACGTGCCAAATCTGTAAATATGCTCTCCCTTTTTTTATGCTGCTGCTATAATTAATGTAAGAACCTTTAAAATTCCTATCTGATACTTACACTTGTTATAGCAACATATTTAATTCCAGTGCTACATCCTTTAGCGGATTCTTTTACTTCATTCAAATTACTAATCGTTTAGATTCTCTCTGAAAGTCTTTCCTCCCTCGCTCCCCATTCATGCTTAACCTAATTAACTATAAATGAGAAAAAATGCTATTCACATAAAAAGAAAATGTTAACCTATAAATTATCCAGTGCTCCCTCCTGAGGCTGGCAACGCCTCTTGCAGAAAAGCTCAAATTTTGGTGCAGTATTCCTGGCTTCCCATCCAGTTTCTGCCACCCAAAATCATTTTATACAACACATTACTCTGCCATTTTGTACATCTGGCAACATTTGCTGATACTAAGTCCTCTCCCCTGTTTTCAAGACTACACGAAGTAGGATTTCGAGGATGATTAATTGGGGAGAGGAAAACATTCCTTTACATTTCAAGGAACATTTGCGGAAGACTAATGGTCATTTATGGAAATATGGCCTCTTTATATCCATTAATGTCTTCCAGAGCTCCCTGTGGGTTACACAATTAACCACCGTTTTGTGTTTCTTTGCTGCCATCATCCAAAAGTCCTCTCAGTTGCCATCATCAGTTGAAAATCTGCTTCGCCATCACCAGATCAAAAGCCCACTCAAGTCCATGGGACTGAGACATCTAAGAGACAGGATCCTTGCTCCATAGGTTTCTCCTCAAAATACAGTTTCTGCCAGAGGTTCTCAACTGCATTTTGCCAAATTCGACCCTGACAACCATTTCCAAATGTATTTGTAAATCCAAATAAAATGGAGAGAGAGAGAATCCTTTATTTTTTGTTTCTATTCTCATGCTTTTGTGACTTTGTTCAACTTACTCTCCGGTGGTGATGGGAATATCTTTGCTGTCACTAGCATAATATAATTCTGATCCATAATAAAATAAAAAAATCCATAATTCTGGAGCTAGAGCTCCAGAGTACTCTCATAACTTACTGCTATTATCATTAGTGTTACCATTCTTTGGAATTATAACACTTACTTCCAGTGAATCCTGAATCCCTGTCAGGTAACATGACAAATGTGTGCCCAGGTGCCAGGTCACATCACGGGCACCACGAGGGATGCTGGGCCCAAGCAAAGACTGGCACTAGGCACATCTGAGGGAAATGCCCTTTCCATCACACTTTCCACAGTTCCCTGCTGTCCATCCCTATCTCCCTGTCACTGCAGGGATTTGTGTCAGCGTTCTGAGGGCTCTAATGGGCCTTAATGGCCAAGGGATTAGTATCACACAGTACGCTGCCCAGTTTTTTCCCCTTTTGCCAATGAAAGGAGACAGCCCTGGCAACAACTGTCTCTTGCCAGGATATTTGCGTGCATTCTGTTTTGGAACTGGCATCTCACCAGCTCATGGTTTAATTTACCACCAATTCCATCTCACTGCTCAGTATTTGCCCCGTGCACTGCCTGTGAGCTCCAAAACAGATGTACATCAAACTGGGAAGGGCAAGGTGCTTGCAAATGAGCCGGGAAGATGGATTATCCACTGTGAATGAAAATCTTTTATTTCCTTTGCCTCCCTTTATCCCTTTTCATCTTGATTAACAAACGATAAAAAAAGTACATGTATGTTGAATAAAAGGCCCCAGTGTTGCCCAACTATCCATATGTAAGTTGTATTACACCTGGTAATACCACCCATGTAGCGAGCCTGGGGTCAGGAAATGAGTTCTTGGTTGTTCCACATCTGTATGAAAAAAAGATTTCGCTGTGGTGACCTGAAAATGAAGAAGATGGTTCCAAGGACTGAAGCAGACACCAACACTGTCATCTCTGCCCTCTGCCAAAGGGCTGCAGCCATATCCCTCAGTAACTACCCAGAGTTCAGACACCACAAGGAAGCTGATGCTGTTTCAGGGAACGTCCGAGTCATTCAGAGGACACTGGTCCCAGGCACATATGGTGGTGTCACCTTCCCGTGGAGATGGCTGATGCCAAGAACAACCTCTCCTTCCAGAGAGGCAGGAGAGTTACAGCCGTCAGCCAACACTAGGGATGGTTATCTGTTGACATCTGTGGTTTGGTACAGTTTCCTTTGCTATCCGTGTAATTTGTTCCAGGTATTTTATAAAGTGAAAAACATCAACACTAGGGGTCTTTTTGCCCTTGATATCAAAAAAGACCTACCCAAGCATAGAAGAAAATGAGAGAGAAAAAGGAGAAATGAGGACAATACTGATAAAACCAGAGAGGAATGATAGATCAAAAAAACGTTAAGTTAAAGAAGAGACAAACAGCTTATCTGTTCATTCCCAATTCCCAGAAATTTTTCTCCATTTTGATGGTGCTTGCTCACAAGCTGAGAAGAGATGGGCCTTCCAGTTGTGAGGAGACAGCCTCATACCAAAACAGGAGAAGAAGCATAACCTACTTGCCATTCCTGAACACAGTAGAAGAAACAGAGAGAAAAAAATTTCAGGAGCAAACTGCTGGCATTTTGCTGCATAGCAAAATAAAGACATGGATTTAATGAGGGCATGTGCATTATATGGAGCAGGAAACACTGACACCATTACACAAATTAGTAGAAATTTTTTGTAAGTACAGAAGTCTGATAAAATATCCTTATTAAAGGTATGTATAAAATTCAGGAGAAGATAATGCCATCCAATCTTTTCTTACTTTAACATTGCTTCAGGATGATTTACAGCACTTTAGCAGAAAAACACAAAAGCCAAGCATGTAATTCACTCATATTTTTACCTACAGGAAGCCCTGTGCTCTTTCCTGTGGTCCCTCAAAAGACTGAATCAGCACCACAGCACCTTGCAGACAGACCCCCATCAAACCTGCCAGCCCAGTCTCTCCCCACAACCTCCCTCGCATTTCGCATTCCCTGGGTTTCTCTGGTGCCATATCCATTTCCTTTCTCCTGTTTCCCATCAGAGGCCAAGAGCACAGCCCCAACCCCTTGCCAAGGGAGCACCAGTCAGTCCTACCTTTATTTCAATGCCAGCACAAACCCCAACCACTTACTTTCCTGTTCTCTACCAAGAGCTCCGTTTATCAATGGGTTTGCAGGAACACAATTGCTAAGAATGTTAGCTAATTGGCACTAACTATAGTTAAGGGGTAACTAGGGGCACATTCACAGGGGTTAGGGAGGCCTGAAGGAGGAGAAATATAATTCAGTACACTCTCAACTCTGCACACACACTTAGCTGAGCAGGGTTAATAAGAGCATCAGTCTGGTTCCCAAGCACATAAGAGGTAAATAGAAGCCATTTTTCATGTTTTATTCTTCAGTTACAGTTTTACCATGGACCGTTTTACAAGTGAGGTAAATGAGTCATAGAAAAAGCAAGTAGCTTGACCAGGGCTTTGCAGTAAGATATCGGCAACATAGAGAGAGCACTGCAGGAACTACTTTCCAGCCCACTTGATCCTCATGAGAACAAGATCTTGCATTATTTTTACTATCATTACTGCTGTGTAATAGCTATCCTTCATCTCCAGCGCCAGAAATTTTAGGCTAAGCTTTGGCACAGCTGTACAACTGAATTTGAATCAATCAGTCTTTAGTCCCTGATTAGGTGAACACAGCAAGAAGAAAATATCTGAGGGAAAACAAATTTCTACCAGAAACAAAATTATTATTTGCGAGGCTAACGTCCTGCATCAGTTTACAATTGATAAGATTCAGTAAGCAGCAGTAGAAAAATATTATAAAGTCACTTAGGTGAATATTGTGCTCCGACCTTTGAAATCCAAGCTGTGCCTTAAGATTGTAACTATCTTTTTGCTCCAGAACAAAAAAAAAAAAAA
>VXAY01002209.1:118413-239993 GCA_013399855.1 Oxyruncus cristatus
CCGGGCCCGCGGCCCCTCCGCCGGCCCTGCTGGAAGGGCCGGGCCGGGGCGAACCGGGCCGGGGGTGCTGGCGCTGCCCGGGCGGGCAGGGCTGCCGCGGGTCCGGGACTGAACCGCCGCGCCCGAAGAAGGGGCTGGTTTGCTTTTGGCAGGCGACGGATGGTTTCTTGCCATCTCCTGCGCGGTGTTGCTTAAATAAATCTCTTCCTCGGCCCCCGCAACGCCGCGCCGTGCTCGGTGTGTGTGTGCGGTGTTAGGAGTTGTGGATCTCTCCCGGTGCTCCCGGAGAGCCCTGGGGGGCACTGGCTCCTGGTGATTAGGAGACAGTTAAGTGACTAAGTGTTTCCAAAACGTCTGAGGTGGTAATTTACTCGTCAGCTGTTTGTGCAACGCCAGATACCGTGTGTACGCCTTGCACGGTGTGTCGGAAGGCTTGGGCTGAATCCGTGTGCCACCGAGGAGGGAAGCGCAGCTGAGGCTCTGGCAGTGCCAAGCCTGTAGCTTTCAGTGTGGTGTTACAGTTGTGAATGAGCAGTCCCAAGAGATGCAGGCTCACAGGTCGTGTTGGTTCAATATGTGATCTATTCCCATCTGAGAGGAAACACTCAGTAAAAAGTCTTAAAAGGAGACATTGTCTTCTCTGTCTGCAGGCTCAGTAGCCTCCTAGTCCAGGAGCAGGAGGTGATGTTGTCTTTAGAGATCCTAATTTAATTTTCATGAAAGGTGATGATACTAAATATCTTTGCTGTGCCAGAGCTGTCCGAGGCACTGAAGAATTTGTCATGAGCGTTGGTCACCTTTCTTCATTCCCCTGTTGCTCTGTGGCATGCCAGAAGGCCTCAGGGTCAGTGGAAAATCCGGAAACTGGGTTAAAACAAATAGGAATGATACGTGTAGGGTGAGAAACCACCAGGTGAAAACTACTGCTAATTTAGGACCTTGAATTACTTTTTATAAACATCTACCAATGTGTACCCACTCAGGTGCCGTCGCTGTAGTCAGGCTGTTTACCTGGTAGTAACAATCTGTTGCTGGTGCCTTGTGTGACTTGCAGCTACAGTGGTTGTATAAGAGCAGCGAGTGATTTCCTTGAGTAGCAAAGTCCTCTTACATTTTGCTAAGCCTTCACAATTAAATATATATTTACTGAATGACAACTAAAAAGAAATTGGATAAATGCAGGTTTCCTTGTCTGAAACTGGTTAATGCCAGACTAAAATTGGACTTTTAGTTGATGACATTGGTGCACAAAAATAGAGGACTGAGAGATCATGCTGGAAAAACGGAATGACATTGAATGTCAGAGTAAATAACACCTGAAATGCAGGTTTGGGGCTGGTACCAGGGAACAAGGTCTTCAGTAACATGAAAGAAGAGAGACTGGAATGTAGTAATGGGTCATGGGACATGAGCAAACCACTTTATGACTGAAAAAAAGAAACTGTGATCTTGTGTGCTGCAGAATTGCTGGTTACAGAGAGGCACAAAGGTGTGAACTTTCTTGTACGTCAGTTGTGGTCATGCATTTAAAAAAAGGGATGTGCAGATTTCAGGAAATGCCAAGAGCTGTTGGGATGGGGAAGTAAGTGGAGAGTCAAGAGTTTAACTTGTTTCCCTAGGTAAGCTAAAGCTTACAAGGGACACAACAATTTGGAAGCCACTGTTAGGCACTATATTCCTGCAGAGTTTGTAACTGGGAACTACAGCCTCCAATGCCCTTGTATTGAAAAGACTCTGTAAATCCTGAGAATTCCTGTGATCACCTGTTGGGCAAAGCCCTCAGGGACACAGGGGAGACTCTCAGCTGAAATAGTGATGTATTTGTGATTCCGTGCTTTCTTTCCTGGAGGCTAAATGTATTATCCAAGCTACCAAGCCATGCCATCCGGAGGAGGGAAAAAAAATCTGGAGCACCTCCTTTTTGCTTGAGGGAAGTCTGTTGCAGTGCCAGTGCCAGCCTTGATGCAGACATCAAGGCTGGCAGTGTGAGTCAGGAAGTAGACTGAGAAGCCAGGCACCTTGGTTGTCCTCTGCCCCCGTAAGATGTGCTCATTATTACAAATAATGTGAAGAATCAGCTGTGCAGAAGAGAACCTATGTTCTCAGGAAGACACTGCTGCTGCCTTCCCAAATTGCCAGTGGGAAGCTGCGTTTGATCAGAACTTTTTGTTTGTTTGTTTGTTTTGGGGGGTTTTTTTGGTTGGTTTTTTTGTTTTGTTTTGGTGGGGTTTTTTGTTTTGGTTTTTTTGTTTGTTTGTTTTGTTTTTTGTTTGGTTGGTTTTGGTTTTGGTTTTTTGTTTTGTTTTGTTTTTTGGTTGTTTTTTTCTTTTTGTGTGTTTTGTTTTTTGTTTGTGTTTGTTTGTCTGTTTTTGTTGCCTTTTGGGACCTTTTCGTCCCATGGAGGATGCCATGGTGTGGCATTGCGTCTTCTCTGTAGTTGCCTGGAGTATCTTAAGTAGCTTGGATGTTTTTAACTTCCCTTTCAGCCTTCAGTCAGCAAAACTGAATGCTGTGTATTCTGCCCTGCTACTGCATCTTCAGGGAGCTTCCACTGGATCTGCTGGAGTCAGGGAGGAAGGGGGATGGATGTTCTGGTTTGGCTCCCTATGTACCATAAATAAGAGTTAACAGAAGCCGCCACCAGCTGGCAGTTTCAAATTTAAAAACAATGTCAGGGCTTTTTTTCTGAAGTTCCAGGTGGCTAAGCTGTCGATCAAAATCGTTGTTATACATGAATATGGCACTGAATCCATGTATAACAAGACTCTTGATGGACAGGTTTTTTTTAAAAAAGAGTGATTGGGATGGGAACTCTGCCATTCCTGTAGTGCCTGCAGTTACTCACGTAGGACGCTGCTGAGTGCATGGGCAGGCGGAGCTCCTTTTACCTTCACCCTCAGCTGCTTTCGTGCCTGATTACAGTTATGGTTCATAATAATATATGGCAGTTTTCACCAAAAGTGTGTTACTGCTCTGGTTTGCCAAGTTGTTTGCACTTACCAGGGGTTACAAAGTGTGCACGCTGCAGGATTGTTGAAATTCTGACTCCATCCTGAAAATTATTTCTCAGATTTCACTTTCCAGTTGAGAAATGTTCTCTGGCCTCTCTTCAGGAAGAGAGATCTATGAACCTCTGTGGCTGACTTGGAATTAAGGGCTGTGTTTACTTGCTTCTGAATTACATAATCTCCAGTTGTTGCTTAAAGGAGAGGAGAAAAACAATTTATTGTTACTACAAAGCAAGCCTTTCTTCCATCTGATACCAGTTTCATTTCTTCCCCTTCTCACTGTGGTTTCACATTCCTAGCTGTCCCATACCACGTGTTTCCTCCTCTGTCTCCTAATAGACAAAGCTATTTGTAAAACCTGTTTTCTTTGTAAGTTGTTTTTGCAGCTGTAGTTGTTTCTGCTCTCAAATGACTAATTGCCTCCTCAGAAAATTCAGAAAATAATACAGTAAACATTTTTTAACCCAATCTCCAAATAATTTAAGGGAAATATAATTAATGTTTCTTATATCTGCATTTTCACCCTTTTTTATTATTTTTCAGGGTTTGGGTGTCTCCTAATTGAAGAGAGTCAAAATACCAATTGCAAGTGAATCCTCCTCAGTCAGCCCGTTGGATGCCTCTGTAAACATAAGAAGTCATGGCAGAAAATGATGCAATACCAACCTTACCAAAAAAGTGTGGCCCATATATTTCATCTGTAACCAGTCGTGGCATGAATTTGGTAATTCGTGGTATAGTGCTGTTTTTTATTGGCGTATTTCTTGCGTTAGTATTAAACTTGCTTCAGATCCAGAGAAACGTTACTCTCTTCCCCCCTGACGTGATCACAAGCATCTTCTCCTCAGCTTGGTGGGTACCACCGTGCTGTGGCACAGCATCAGGTAAGTTCAGTAGTGTGTGTGCCTGGCATGGAGATCAAAAAGGGGAGAGGGAGGTAGATAGTCACACAAAAACTAGATGAGAGGCGGAGAAGATACAAATTTCTCTTCCATTGTCACTGCCCCCTTTGAGCTGTTACTATCCTTTCTGATCTCTCTGTGTGTACACAAATATGCATGTATCCAGAAATTGTTCTTGTCTTAGAAGACAAGTCTGCTAACTTGTCTTACTGTACTATTGTTAGCACAGCACTTCTGCTTTTTTTGCTGAGGTAGAGTGCAAGTTCAACAGACTTGAGAAGCTGGTACCACATGTAACTGGGAGGCTGAGTTACAGGAGTGTGCTCTCAGACAACCCTTGAAAGTACTCTAGCAGCGTCAGACTGTGCAGCACACGGTGCCTTGTTTGAGCACAGTAAACCACCCTGAGAAATACTCTGTTTTGTGGTCCAGCTTTCCATTTGTTCCTCGTTCCAGCTGGAGGTATGGCTTTAGCTCTGTGGAGCTGGGAGCCCTGATTTGTCTCCAGAGCTGAGGGCAGGCAGGCAGCTCATAGTTGTAGAGGCACAGTGCAGAACAGAGCACCTCAGATGATGTGAACATGCTCCATTTCTCCCATGACCACATAGGGAGTTGAGGCTTTTTTGTGTTTAGCTAGTTTAAGTGAGATGTATGTCCACTGTAGGTAGTAAGAAATATCCCTTTTCCCTCTTCTTTCAACTATCAAGGCATATTCCATGTTACAAGCATGATAGGATTAGACTTGCTACTTGGCTCTGAAAATCGCTGATCCTGTGGGTTAGTTTCACGCTTTACTAAGGGAATATTCCTAGCAGCCATTCTGCCTTGGTGAAACTGTTAGTTGCAGGCAATATCTTCCTAGAGGTCAGTTGTAATAAGATTGAGAAACTCGTGATTCTGGGTGGTAATGTTTTCAAGATGTCATCACTGTTTTGGTAATGGTAATATTTAAGCCTGGTTTTTTTCTAGCTTTTTTTTTTTGTACCTTCTTGAAATACTACACCCCAGATGTCATAGAGGAGCTTAATTTGAAAGGAAACCCTCCAACCAGCTTGCTGAATACGTCAGTTGTGTTCTCTAGTGGAAATGCATTTGGCATATTATGGTTGCAGTTAGTTACCTGTCTTACCTGCTGGTTGTTCTTTTACTGTTGTCTTGCCAAGATGGTTGATGAGGGTTTGGTTCATATCCTGCATTTGCTGCATTTTTCTTTCATGCTTTAAACTGATTGTCGTGACAAATATTTCTAGTAAAGGTTTGATCTTTTATATGTATGGAGTAATGGGGGTAGCAATGTCAGAATACCAGCTTGCAGCAGCAGCAGTGCGCAAGGTTTGCAGTGTTTACTGCAGTGTTTGCACCAAAAGCTGTTTGCATCAGGCTGCACCTTGTGCTCTCTTGGGTCATCTGAGGACACTGCAGCTGCGAGTGGGAACTTGTGAAGGGTAGGTCTTGCCAGCATTTGACAAGAAACTCCTGGTCCTCCCTGGATCTGATGGGTTGGTGGTTTTGATGGAATGACTGGATATGGCTTGTAAACTGTAGTCAGTCACTTGCTAGGCAGTTGCACTACTTGATTTTAAGCCACCTGATTTAAAGATATTACAGCCTTAATTGGCTTTTCCCAGCAGGAGTCACCCCTGTTGAGGTGTTCAGGTTCTTTCTTTTTCATTATCAGTTTTCTCCATTTTCTTCCCTTATCTTCTCTGCTAGCATACATACAGGGAACCTCTGTGGTAAATGCTGATAATTCACCCATTTTCTTACCATTTGTACTTGCACAGCCTTCCTGGAATTGGCGTGAATGCTTCTCTGCAGTATGGTTTATTATTATGAACAGAATAAAGGTATTTTGCATATTTATAATCAGTGGTGATCGAGGCTGCATTCAGAGAAGTCCTTTCATCCATCACCGTTATTAGTCATGAGTTTGGCCCAAGGCCTTTGGCAAGGAAATTGCTCAGGGAGGTTTTTTTTTCCGTTCCAGCTTTACCGATGATTTATTTTCCCGAATCCTGGAGATCAGTTTCCTCTGTTGCAGAATAAAGAGCATTTGTGATGTTACCCCCAGCAGTGTGCTGGACTGAGAGCACTGGAGTCTGCACTGATGGCTCAGGCTCTGCCACACTCCTGCCACACCAGTGTAACATTATGCACCATTGTTACTCCTCAGTGGTAACAGTCTTTTTAGCTGCAGTTGCAGTAGAGAACACATTTATGGAGAAATATGGAAAGAGCATCGCCGTTCCCTGGGGCTGGAAGCCCTGTTTGTTTTCTGCATTCAACAGCTGCCATAGGCTCTTGGCTTTCTCTTTTCTGGGTGAGCTTGATAGTGAGAACTGAAAAAGAGAAAAACATTATCCAAAAAAAACCTGCTTGTAACAACAACAAAAGAAAAAACAAAATACCACACTCTGCCCGTACTGTGGTGTGTTTGTTTTGCAGTTATTTAAACATGTATGTTTGATATGTGGGGCTTTCAAAAGTGCCACCCTGCAGGTTATCACTGTTCCTCCTGAATTGCAGTGCAGACTTTGGTGTGAGGGAGAGGTCTGCCATCCTCTGCCCCTAGTTTAAATTGTCTCTGTTTTGCTTCTTCTGCCAGGTCACTGCTGCAGTGGTTGAAGATGCTGCTGAAGTTTTACAGGGCTTTTTTGAATAATGAAATTCTTTGAAATTGCTCTTTGTTTACAGTGTATGTTTTTGTGCTGTTTATCCTTACAGGTCTGTTTTAGTAGTGGTTGTAATTGTCGAAGTCCAGATAGTCTTTATTTTAGTTAAATGTTGCCAGTGCTTTAACTTCTGGGCCTTTTTTCTTTCCTGTCTCCACAGCTGTGATTGGGTTATTGTACCCCTGCATGGACAGACATCTGGGAGAGCCACATAAGTTCAAGAGAGAATGGTCCAGTGTAATGCGATGTGTAGCAGTCTTTGTGGGAATAAATCATGCCAGCGCTGTATCCTATGTTCAGATGAAATTGGTGATAACTAATGGGTTTCCATGAAAAAAACCCTCACACAGTCAGTCACGTGAATTGTTAGTAAAGATATAACATGCAGAGTTTTCGCAAGGGACATGCAGAATATGTGTTAGCATCACACTGTTGTAGCAGTGTTGGAGGTGGTAAGTCTCAAGTCTTTTTGCTCTGACTTAGTCTTTGTTTTCTTTGAATAATTAAAGTAAGTGCAGGAAAATATTCAGGTGGTAGGTATTACAGAAAAGTGCTTTAAGATGTTCCAAGTTAAGTCCTTTTAGCACCACAGTAAGAGGTTGAATCCCAGTCTTGAGGTCATCAGCAAAGCACATGCACTTTGCAAAGAATGGGGAAAACTCCGACCAGGAATACCCAGGACTATACAACACAAGGAAGCGTTGTTACCCCATTCTGCAAATGATGCCTTCTTTGATGCCAAGGGAGTAGTTCTCATTCCTGTGGTTGTTCAGTAAGAGCAATTACAAGTCAGTCAGCACACTTTAGTACATTATACTCCTCCTAATTGTGTAGCTGCTCAGATACATTCTGGCACAAGTGAGCTCAAAGGTGTCCCCTCTGAAGCAGCTGAGGACCTGCTGGGTGACAGTGCTTTTCTCATGGACTGGTGGACCTTACTGGCAGTGCTGAGAGGTTTTGTGTAGTCATGCCTAGTGTGTGCTCTGAAAGCTAAAACCAGTATCTGTTTGTGAAAATTGGGGTCTTGTAATCAGAAAGGAAGTTGATCATCTCTCAGATGCTGGTCTCCATCAGTGTCAGCTCCAGCATATTTAACAAAAATGGTGCTAAGAAATGCTGACCACCTGCTACTGAATCTCCTCATTCTCAGGCAAAGAGGGCAAGTTAAGTGAAAGATGGGAGAGCAGGCTGAGTTCCCACGGAGGTGGCTTGGCCCTCAGATGGGTTTTGTTGTTGTTTGGTGCTGTTCCCACCCACTGCTCTCCGGAATGGCCGGATGAGCTGGAGCTGCCAAGGCTCCGAGTCACTCTGGCTGGCCCTTGCAAGCCTTGCTTTCCTTGCCAAAGATGGACTAGTCTGATGCTGTGATTCTCACTGACTTGGCCTCCACCTGTTGGGTGAGTACGTGCAACTTTGCTGCTCTTAAGAAATACAAGAGAGTTGGTACCACCTCTCTGCTTGGGTCTGATTATTTACAGCAAACCTTCTGCAGTTCTGTAACAGCTGTTACCCATATTCCAGGACATCAGCAATGTACTGTCTGCATTTCCTCCTTGACAGCTCTCCAGTCTGCTTTCTCTTCAACTATTGCCAGTTTTGCACGTTGCCATGTTTGGTGAGGGTTTTGGTCTTGTTTGACACTTTTTCTGATGCTATTGATTTTTATCCTGCAATTATTCCAGTTAGTCAAGCTTCTTTCTCATTTCCTATAGGTCTCTCTCCAGATTTTTGTGTGAAAATAGAGCAGTGTTTTTCATATTGTCATCCCATAAATTTGCTTTCAGGCTTATGAAACTGAAACTTAACAGCCTCCTTTTTAATTATCTGTTTTGGACAGGAGTAGAGAGGATGGGTTAGTGTTTCCAAAACATTTTGAAGGATGTGAAACGCTACAAAGATATCTGGAATGACTTTATGTTTCTGTCACAGAGCTGACAAAACTGACTTTCTATGTTGATTTACGTGAAGGCTTTCCAGTAATATTTACATTTTGTTTTATAGAAAACAACATTTTAATGTTGAGCTTTATGTAGAATGTTATTTCAATTAAACAAATGGCAATTACTTAAGAGTGATAAATACCTTTTTTTGGTAAATCCCTGTCACTTGGAGAAGTCTAATGCTGGATTTAAGTTTTCATATCTAGTGTAATAAAGGACGAGGTGAGGATGAGATGTCCTTACTCTTAACAGTAACACGTTCATTGTGTGTCTTTATAAAATGCTTGCGTCATATAAAATGCACCTGCATACAGGTCTGGTAGGTGTAGAGTATCTTTGCCCTTGTACAGGGCCCAAACCCTAAAATTTGAAGAAGTGTCATAAGTTTTTAATTTCCTGGTATATTGACAACTTTTACAAGACTTATTTCCTCACACCTGTAGCTGTGTGAGAGCTGACACAGGCAATGCTGTATTTTTTTAACGGTATTTTTTCTGTTGTTTCAAAATACGATAAACAGAATGAAAAAAATTGCCTTACACTTGTATATGGTATTTCCAAACTTATCCTTAACAACCAGCGCAGAAGGTGGATTTTGCCAACAATATCCAGCTGTCTCTCACATTAGCAGCCCTGTCGATTGGACTGTGGTGGACATTTGATCGATCACGGAGTGGCTTTGGTCTTGGAGTGGGAATTGCTTTCCTGGCCACGTTGGTATCACAGCTTCTTGTCTACAATGGAGTTTATCAGTAAGTATTTGCTCTCTTAAGGTTAAATTATAGTGTTCTGAACCTGTAACATAGAATAACTGAAAGGGTGTGATTTGACATGATTTCCAAAGCTGTTAGCACCTGATTTTGAGCATAGCATAAATTGGACTGTTTATTAGAGCTGTTATGTGTTTGAGAAATCTAGTTGGAAGTTGCTAATTGAAATAAAATTGGTACCTTACCAATAATGTAACATGCTTTTTTTCAGTTGAGTAGATGCAGCTATAATCAATAAGAAGCCTCCTTTGTTGTTTTCTGCAAGTAATTAGATTTCTACAATACGTATCTTTTTGAGTTGCTATGTCCTAATATCTGTGAATTTGCCTTGTGGTTGGAGGACTCTCTGTATTGCACAATGTTGAGCTCATAAATGTGTGTTCTTTTCCAGATACACATCTCCAGATTTCCTCTATGTTCGTTCCTGGTTGCCATGTATATTTTTTGCTGGTGGAATAACTATGGGCAATATTGGCAGGCAGCTGGCAATGGTGAGTGTGGAGGGGAGGGTTGATTGCCTTTCTAGTAAAAGTCTAAATGTCCATGCCAGTTCTTCCTCCATATATACCAACCAGCTATTTGACTTCATGGGTGTGCAGCATGGTAGAAATCAGTAATCAGTGCTTGTGCTGTTGCTCAGAGCACAGCCCATGCTTTGCTCTGCACACTCTGTTACATACTTTTAGGTCCTGAAAGGACAAGGAGCTAAATAAGAGCTCCTGTGTTTGGGGAAAAGTCAGGCCATCCCCCAGATCTGACCTGTTCTATCTGCTGCTCAGAGAGACAGAAATTGCAACCACCAGCGTGTGCATAGAACCTGGAGAGACCAAACTTACGTGGATGAAGTTTAAGAAGAGCAGTTTTATTACCCATTTTGTAGAAAAGTCACTCTCACAAGTCTCTTTCACGAGTTATGTAAATTGATGTTGTTTTGTCAACTTCTGTTTTTCAGTATGAATGCAAAGTCATTGCAGAGAAGTCTCACGAGGACTGAGAGGAAACAATATGCACCTTTTAAACAGGAAAATGTCTGACAAATGACTGTTGGAGGAGCATAAGGAACACTTGATTATGAAATTGCCAAAATGCAATTTTTTTCCCTTGAGTGGTATACTTTACTGCAATCTGTGATTGCTGCTTCTGTAGAAACCTTGATGTCTGATTTTGATTACTGTGAAGTTATAATAGTATGCAATACATTTGACAATATTGGTTCAATTATAGGATTCTTTTTTTCCAAATCTAAACAGTTTACCATAAAGTCCTGTTTGTCCATAATGTTGCAGTGCCAAACTGAACCTTTGCACTACGTTTCTGTAGCTGAAACTTCTTGCTTCACTTTATCTTGAAAGTTTTGAGGAATATGTTCTTAACAGCTAGTGAAAGACAGGGGGTTCAAATTTCGGAATGAAGATCTTTCTATGATGATAGCCCGTAATATCTGTATGAAATTTATGGATTACAGGTGAGCTTTGATGCAATAAGTAACCAATTTATGCCTATTAACACAGTATATCATTCTTCTTACTCACATTACGGGTGAGGAAACAATAGAGGTTATGTGGGTTACTGCTGTAGCATTTCATTGGTCTGTGGTACGTGCCCAATATCACAGAATACTGAAATAGAAACTGAATCTAGAAATTACTTGCTATTTTTCCCTTGGTACAACCAATATACATGTTTGTGTATGCATTCATGTGAACGATCATCACATGTGGCCAGATTCTGAAACTATCTGTGTGCACAATGTGATACAGTTTGGGTTATTCTTGTACAATCCTTTAAGCTGATTTGTGTGGTTAGGGGAAAAAAAAAAAACTTAGGGAGTTTTTATTGCAAAATGTAGTTTTGCTGCAGTAAATCAGCCACTGCCATATAGTGTCATAAACCCCTCCATTACCAATGTTACTCTTGATAGTCCTTGCCTGCCACCTGCTCTGTTGGTGGGGAGCAGCAGGAGGAGGCCAGGCTGTATTTTAGGTGCCGATGCAGCTCTTGTTTCTGTGGCTGTTTCCAGACAACCATAAATGCATTTGTTCTTACAGCAGTTTTCTGGGGTAGAGAAATGTGTTACCCCTGTTTTACAGGTGCCTGTGCACAGAAAGCTTGGCAGGACAGCGAGCTGAAATAGGCTGTGTGCTAATCAGTTCCCTTCTTAAGAAGGATTTTAGTTTGTGACCTGTATTTGGAGGCATACGTGGAATTTCCTCTTGGATTTGCAGCTCCCTTTTAAGATGATGAGATAAAAGAACTTGTGCAAGAAGGCAGAAAGCAGACTTCAAGAGGACACTGCTAACTTGTGCCTGCAGTGAATTTGGCATGGGATGTCTCCACTTTGTTTTCCCCTTCTCTTTTTGTTGATGATGTTTTAATGTATTTGTTTTCCTTTTTTGTGTTGAAGTACTATTTTTTAAGTCTTCCATGAAAGGTTTATAAGACATGTTACAGTCACCTAGGGAGGCTGAAGTTGGTCCAAAGAACAAATAGATGTTTAGACAAGTTTTTATTAATGTGTGAATGTGTTGTACACGAAGCTTGAACTAGGCAACTCTTTTCCAGTCTTATCTGCTTACCTCCAAGTCCAAAAGGTATGGAATGGAGTGGTCACAAAAGGAAAATTTATTGAATGGGGAACTGCAAAAGTAAAAAGCAAGTGTGGTATAAAGAGCTTGGTTCTGCAGCTCCACAAAGGATCATCAGCTTGTCATGGTACCATGGCAGTTCAGCAGCTACAGCACGTGGTCATGGGATAATGTTTCAGGAAAGCACGTACAGAGGTGCTTTGCTTTAAGCAGAGGTAGAACATGTTTAAGTAGATCCCTGACTAGAGATTTTCTCTTAACCAAACCATATGGCAATAAGAAGTATTTTATTAATAAAACCAGGAAACTGGGTACGAATGAAGGGTGAGTTTCTTTAGGCAGGCTCTGGTGATTTGCTGAAGAAGCTGTTGGGTCTCTCTCTTACAGTATTCCACCTCATCCACCTTCTTTGTTTCAACAAATGCCTTCAGCTTGGTGGGCAGCATGATTGGGCAGCATGAATGGCATAAACATTCAGATATTTCTTATCCTAACTGTAGAGAAAACATGGTACCTCAGTAGCCAGTGTGCTGACTTGGTAAACAATGTAGTTTCATCATGACCAGTGAGTGTGTACAACTGGAGATGAGTTGCTTTTGTTATTCACTTGGTAGAACTGCTGTTACCTGCCAGTCTCGATACTTAGACAGAAGCAGCCTTGTGTATGTTAAAATGTGCAGCATGTGAGAAGCGGTTATTGTGCATCTGTGGCACCCACTTTACGGCACTTTGCACTCGGATTCGGCTACACCTGGTTAGACTGTGCTGTCCGCTAACTTTTGAATTTCATTTTGGAAATTTTAAGCATGTTGTGCAAAGGCAGCAATCATCCAAAATAAATTTGGGTGGAGTCCTTTATTATATGTGTCTTACTGTTTTTGTTCTTATTTGACTAACATCAATGCAGGATCACATCGTGGGTGTCCTGTTGTTTGAAACTGCGCTGTAATTTTGTGGCTGATGTGTTCAAACCTTGGAAAAGGTTCAAGACGAGAATGCTGACACGACCTTAACTTTAGTGGTGGGAACATGCTGCTACTGTATAGCATGTCATTATAACATTAGACTCTTAAAAATGTTGTTCAGTAGAGAATGAATAAGGTATATTTTCGATACAACTTTATAAGCACTATAACCTCTTCACCAATTAAGCATTGTAAGGTCTATGCTGTTTAAACTGGCAAATTGCTGTTAAAAGCAAAATGTGCATTAAATAAAATTACAGCCTTGATTGATAGGTTTCTTCTTCCTTTAAGAAATTACTCTGAGTTTTAAAATACACTGAGTTGCCTTCTATCAGCAATCTCTTAATGATTTTGACCATTTTGCTGGCATATTGGTTGCACACCTGCCTAGAAATACTGAAAAAGAAGCAGGCAAGATCCAATCAGCCATGATTCTATCTTAATTAGCAGGCTGAGCAGCCTTGGAAAATCTGCCCTTTTGAATCTGCAGTGGGAATAAGTCAGATAACTCCCCTCGCAATACAGAAAATAGAGATTTAGATATAAATAGCTGCTATGAATATGAAAAAAACCCCACCCACAAATGGCAGAGAAACTCTTTAATATATTTGTATTTATTAATGTTCCGGTCTGGATATGAAGTGAATGTTATTCTGCTGTTCACAGACTCCATTCATTGTGCCCATCGCTCCGTCTCAGAAAAGATGTGACCAATAGAGCTTTGGAAATGTGTAATGGAAAAATGTCCAGACAGAGGTGAGGAAGGGGTGGGAAGAGAAGTTTGTTGGGGTTTGAGATGCAGTCCCACAGCAGGACAGAACCACAACTGAAAGTTGGAAGGAGTGCAGTGAGTGAATGGAAAAATCCTCTGTTTGTGTTGGCAGCCTGTGACCCAAAATTCCTAACTCTGCTGTCAAAATGCAGCATCCTGGGCGTGCCAAGTGTCTGACCAGGCAAATTACAGCCAGGGATAGAAATAACCATAATTTTGGATAGTGAACACTAAGATCAGCCAAAAGCGCACGAGCAAAGGTTTTTTGCTGGAAACTTAACCTCTCCCTTTTAACTGTAGCATCTCCATGAGGAATGGAAACTCCCCGTCCTTCCAGCGCAAGGGTGTCAAAAAGAAAGTTGCCTGTTTTGGGGAGAATATTCCAATTGCTGAGCTGCCAGGCTCTCACGAAACGCATCTTTGTGCCTCTCTTTATAACACGGCTGCCCTAAGCAGCCAGGAGGAGAGTAAACAAAGAAACTTGTCCCCTGTATCTTCTGTACTTCCCTGCTGCCATCTGGCTGGGAGCTGCCACGGGGACCTGTGGGCATACATCTTCCCTCTTTATCCTTCCCGGTATGTAAGGGAACATAATTTCACCAGCTGCACCACCCCAGACATTTTGCATCTGCTTTTTACATTTTGGAGTAGTGTTACCAGTATTTCCAACATAACCTGTGGAAATGATGTTAAATATCAAATGCAATGCTTACGAAAATACGAGCACAGCTGGGCAGAGGGAACGCGTGTCTTGCCGTGGGGAATAGCGATCCAATGCTGTTAGTTTTGATGCCAGTACTAAATGCAAAGCATGAGTAATTTTGCAGCTTAATGTTCAGCACTAAACAGTAAATGAAAGGTCAGTCCAACATGTTAACTGTCATGGAATAGTAAACACTCCTTTAATTGCTTCAGGCAGCCAGCTCGAATTTTTGGTGTCTGTTGTCATGTTTTGAGCAGCATGGTCCAGAGCCTTGTCCTGATTGCCTCCCCACAGCCAAATGACAAAGCCTCAAATTAGAGGATAAACTTTATGCCTGGGCTTTTCAGGCAGCATACTGGGACTCTATGCTTTGAATGTTTAAAAGCCACGCTGAGGAGGAGGTAGGGATCATTTCTTGATCTTATTGGAGCTGAAATCCAGGTTGAAATGTAGTTTGGCATTTTCTTGAGGTTTTCCTTTCTTGCTTCTCAGTTCTGAAGCACAGTAGTTCAGTAGCTCCTGTTACACTTTCACACTTTGTTCTTTTAGCCTGCCCAGCACTATAGCAGATAGGAAGCAATATATAGGAATACAAAGGAATATGGAGGGAAAGGACAGCTACTAACTTTCCCTGGGCCAAGCCAGGTGGGAGCTCTGTGTCAATTGTGCCCTGCACATCCACGTCAGATGCACAACCTGCAGCGTCCCCAGATCAAGGTTCATAGGATTCTCTTTCTGTAGAGCAGCAGTTCTGCCTTGTAATTTGCACTTAAAAACTTCTATGCAGGAGGTGACCTGTAGTACTCTGGTTCTGCAGGGATATGTGCACATATTTCAGAGCATTTACAGTGGCAAGTGCCACAGGTGTAGCCATAACACCTGCTTTTTATGTCTTTGTCGTAGAAATCCTGAAATTGTGCCTTGTAAGCAAATATGGCTAAATATTTGTTGAAAGAAAAATCTGTATTTATAAATATGTTGCTGTCTGAATTCACAAAATGTAATTTTGCTATTTCTGTTCTCTCATTAGTTCAGTGGCCTTGTAACCAACGTTTAGATATTTAATACTTTTTTGGTAATCAAACTTCAAGATTTGTTTTATGCCGTTATTCAGGGAAAATATGTGAACTAAAAAGAAAGCTGTGAGGAACAGGGCTGCAACTTAATTTACCAGAGAGAAATTATGCAAGGAGAACCTCCAGCATTTTCATAATGTTGCAAGAAAGAAAAGGACAATAAATGATCATTCTGATTGCACCATGGGTTTCAAAACAAGGGTAAGGGGAGTCTCACAGATGCATTTGCATTGACTTGTTCTGATCTCAGCTGTTCTCCAAAGGCATCACTTAATTGGCTATGATCAACAGAATGTGTTTTGGCTTGTCTGTTTTCCTCTACTCCAGCTCTGCCAGTTGTTTACTCAGCGAGTAGGGATGCCTGGGGTAAGCATAGCTATGCCATGAGAGAATTCTTGGCAATATGGCTTTAGCAACCCCTTGCTGAGACTGACACAGTCATTTTGAACTCTGTGAGAAACTGGTGGTCTGGCCCAGGCTACTGGTTGGTCATGGTGAGGTAAAGTGAGGGATGTGAGTCCATGGTGTTCAGCTGGGGTGAAAGGATGCCCAGTGCCTACAAGGACATTAAGTGCATGTGACACTTGCAAGTTCCAGTGAAGAGCAAAGTTGCCCTCTTCTGCAGACCATCATTCCTTGTCTCGAGTGGTGACTTGCCAACAGTGTGCCAAAGAATATGCTTTTTTTTCCTCCTCCTTACTTTTCCTTTGCACAAATACATAGGACCCTGAGCTAAGGACAGTTAATCCTGTTCTTGGAGCCAGGACTATGTATAGGCTGGGTCAGCACTGAAAGACTCCACTGTTTCTCTTTAAAAACAAATGCTTGTTCTGTGCTGCATGTCAAGTGCAATCATTGCTGAATGAACTGACATGCAAAGCCAAGTTCTCAGCTGAACTGGCATAACTCCATCGATTTCAGTGGTTATGCAGCATTTCATGCTGGTTGGGAATTTGGCCCAATGTGTTTGAAAGCGATGAAATTGTTTAGACCTCAGTTGTCTTCTAATGTTTTACAGGTCAAAAAAATTCCTACACTATGCAACAAGTAAGAGCAGCACACTGCTCATTTTGCCTTTCCCTCGTCTCTTTAAGCACTGATGGAAACTGTCATCATCCCCTGTTATTTGCAGTGTGTGCTTTTTATATGGGATATCAGCTCTTCAGGAGAATCAGATCTGGCAGAGCAGATTAATAATGATGCAAATACAAAATGTTGGCCGCCAATGAGCTTGTTGTCATAAATGCTTGCCATGATCTTGCCTTTTTTTTTTTTTTGTCCGGTATTTTGCTTGTAGGAAATTCAGCTGAGGCTTTGTGTTGGACCTGTGCCTGCTCTGATTAAACTGAGGAGAGAGAAATAATACTGCTTTGTGTCGTTTCAGACTCCTCTTACCAACCAGTTTCTTAAAATCAGTGTATCAAGCAAAAATGAAGCTGGAATAGTGGCTTGAAGAAGATGAATTGAAAGATCCTGAAGAGTGATGTTTCGAGGCCATAAATCGATGAAGTGATAGGTGGCATTAGAAATATTAGACATGTAGTATTATGTAGGTAATAAATGTAGAAATTCAGTGTTAAGAAATAATGAAACTGGTAGAAAGGGAGACATATACCTGTTCCCTGGAAATGTTAGGGGTTTTTTTCCATGTTTGTTCTCGTCCAGGGGTGAACTTCAGGACAGCGAAGAGCAGCAAGATGAGGGGTCACTTGATAAGCTGGCTGGATACAAAAGGGAATTCTGTTGAGATGTCAGGTCAAAATGTCCAGTGCCAAGACAAACACCAGTGGTGTTTGTACAGTTCACACACGGGCTTTTTGATTTTTTTTTTTTTTTAATGTAAATTTATAAAGGAGAATCACCTTCAAGTACCGGCTTGCTTTTGCATTCAACCCTTAACCTCTGTGGGACTATACTTGAAAGTATGAGGAGCAGTTGTTTTCTCAAACCCACATGTGCCATTTAGGGTGCTTTTTTCTACCCCAGCTCCCTGGATTTGCAGTGCATCCTAGGATGTGAAAACCACTGTGTTTCACTGCTTGGAGTCAGCTCACAGGTAAATGAGGATGGTTATAGTGCTCCCACAGCCTGTGGCTTGACGAATGTGGTCCTTTAATCTGTTCCCAGGAAATAAGCTTAGTTGAAGCAGGAGTGGTTCCCCAGTCCCTTCCATTCCATCCCAGCACCAATGCAAGGTCAGTGCAAAGGGAAAGCCTCTTCTTGTCTGTGGTATTGCCTCCTCCTGCCTTCCACTGGTCTTAGAAGTGAGACACCAGAGGTGCTGTGCAACAGGAAAGGGACCCAGTTGCTACCAGAAACCCCCAGATTTTCAGGGAAGTTTTAAAGCCATGAGGATGGGACGTGCTTTCTGGCATCATCTGAATCAGCTTTTCATGGAATACTTACACTTCGGTGAACTGTCAGACCTTGATAGTTTGTGTTTTATAAGGTCACTGTAACTAATGAAACCCAGAGGGATGTGGTGAGGTTGGTCATGTAGCTGCTACACAGAAGATTATTAAGGGATGGGACCGGGAATAGGGAGCAGGCAACACATCTGATATCTCCCTTGCACAGCTCTGTGAGGTGTGTGCTGAGATTTCACTGAAGAAGGACATAAACAGGCAACTGACACTTGTATAGACAAATCTTTATGGATTTTATACTCTACCTAATGTTGACTGATGTTAAAGGGACTTCCTGGGTAGGAAATGCTGCTAGAAAATCGTTTTACTTGAGCTCAGATAAATGGTGCAGTGTATCTGGTGCATGCAATGAAGATGAACATGTGTTCATCACTTTGGCATCTCTTAAGTTATGAAGGTCTGTTCATTCTGGTATCTAAAGTTCTTGAAAGCAGAATCACATCTCTCGTTGCACTGTTTTCCTGAGATGGTTCACAATACTGTTTATCCTAAGCACTGTTGCATCTGGTCATTGATTAAAACAGTAACTTCCAACTTAATCTTCCCATGGGAATGAAGCATTTTAGATATTAGTTCCCCTGCACTTCTTCAATATCAGACTTCAATACAATGCTATTTTTAATTAATTCAGCTGACCCGTTGTTAGGATTTCTAAAGTAAAAATGGCTGATTAATGCCCAGGCACAATACCTAATTTTTTTTAAAAATGCCTGCATTTATTCTGACAGGCAGTTAACATCTAAAATACATACCTCTAAGCATTTACATTTGCCCTTAGCTTTCAAGATGTCTTCATCTCATTGATGTGCCTGAGGCCTGACACAAGTTGTAAAATGATGCTGCCTCCATTTCTGGGAGCAGAATGTGGGTTGGTTTTAAGCACAGAGGGTCTGGCCCATGGTGGGACCTTGAAGGTGGCTGCAAGCAGAAGTTGGAGACTCACCTGCTCTCCTTCTCCCCTCTGGTTCAAAGGAAACGGCCAGAGCCATACTCAGAGCCAAGTGGTAATTGTATAGTTTTGCTTTACAGATAACTGAGTGTTTGGGGAAAAAAAATAAAAAAGTAGTTTCTTTTCTGCACCGTCTTGTCAAAATGCCAAATGCCGCTTGTTTTTGACATTTTCAGCTACTGTTAAATAATAGTCTTGCTTCTGTCACAGCTAATGTTGACTTGAAGGCAGCTGTGCATTTCTCAACTCAAATGCTAAGCAGACAGGCTTGGGTCTTGACAAATATCTTTCCGGGCTTGCCCAAGGCAAGTAAAAATGAGCTTCTATTTAATAGTTTGTTTTAAAATTCAAATTGGTGAAATAGGCAATTAAAAAAATGACAATTTTCATCAAAATTTGCAAATTAAACATCTCTTTGCAGTCAGAGCGGGTTCAAAAAACTGCAATAGATAATTGCTATTTGAAATCAGTGAAGTATCCAGCATTTTAGGGCCATGAGGATTGTGGCTGTTCTGCCTTAGTAAACCTTGATTGATTTGGTAAATAAGCATTTCAACTTCTCTCTTTAAAATAAATAAGCAATTTTATTGCTTTATTGCTTACCCCTGTATGGGAGGTAAACAAGCTCTCGAGCAGCAGCCCTGTAATATCATGAGCCCAAGTGCCATCTGTCACCGAGAATTCTGTCCCTTTATGCACAATAGCTTCTTATGGCATTAGGTCCATTGTAGGTTAATTGATTAGCAGAGATCCTCCTTTCAGTTGTTCCTGCTTTTCTTCGCTAAAGGACCGTATCTCTCATCTCCATTTCCTTTTCTCTCTCCCGTATTAGCATACTAATCACACTGAACTCCCACTGCTAAAAAACTCTATCCATTTTATACTGGGGGAGGGGAGGAGGAATAAACCGGCTTTTCCTGGGAGATTTGCGGATGCTGTTTTTATGGCAGTCAGAAGGGAGGAAAAGAGAAGGAGAAGTGGTGGCAGAGGCGAATAATGCACCGCTTGGGCTCTCGTGTGCCAGTGAAAGCTGAGCCTATGGCCGCGTAAATACTGAACACATTTGAGAAGCGCTGTTAAAATAAATATCAAAGACAGTGTTGCTCACACATCTGTTTCTCCTCAAATTTTGCCACAGTGCTCTACATTTGTTTTCTCTCCAGCTGTTAACACCTGTCTTTCTGTCAGTGGTAATAATGCAATTTTAGGTGGGCTACGAAGCTGACAGTGACATGAAAGAATCTCTCTATTTTTTATGTTAGAAATTCCCTTTTCAAGACTAAAAAGGGCTCTGTGAACAAAGATATATCCTTGTGCTAATCCTTCAGAGCAGTATATAGGGGGCGTGTTGTTGTTTGAGGGTGGCTTTTTATGAAACTATAGAGAGTTGGGCTTGCATTGCACAGCTGAACTTGAACTAGATGAGATATCCTACAGTGGGCAGCTACTGCTTGCCTTTTAAGTTCTCACTTTATTGCTGACACATATTCAGAAGGTTGTGTGTGCATGGTACTCCTCTCTGCATGTGATGCTTGTTATCTAACCTCATCAAAAGTGTGTGCTGTGCATTGATTGCTAGCAGAGGACGCACATCCACTGGTGATGTCTTCTTTATTTACCTCCTAAATGAGCACAGTATGCACAGGGCTGCCTGAAGAAAGCACTTTATGCCTTTGCTGTAGCCGTCTCAGCAGAAGGATGGTAGGAAATGCTCATCTGTCTTGGCATTGATGATGATGAGGCAGATCCTCAAATAATGTCAACCGAGAGAGCCCATTTACTGTGCCTGTTTACCTAATGCAGAAGAAAAAAGCTGTTTATTCCTTTTGGCCTACAGAAACACATCCTGAGACTCAGGGCAGAGCATTGATGAACCACACCAGAAACATGCCAGATAAGGAAGAAATAATGATGTAAAAGCATGTGTTAGCAGCAAATTAACACTCTTCACCCAATACAAGCTTAGTTTTCTGTCTGAGGTGCTACAGGCACAGGCTCAAGGCTGTTGAGCCCATATTTAGTCCTCCAAACCACCTCCTCCTGCAAGGCAGCCCATGGGTGAAGAAGCTCCCATTCACTGTGGGACTGTACATTTCCATCTGAAATCCCTACCAGTGAGTCCCAAGGAGAAGAACACGGGTGAACTTTGCAGGTCTTTTAGCACAGCTTGTCTTTGCTGCCCGGGTGAAGCTCAGATGTGGTTTGTCAAGAAATGAGGGGGCGTGCCTGGTGTGCCAGGTAGATGTCCCCAAGCTTAGTATCTTTGATGGGTAGGTACAGTTTGGTCAGCCACTTCAAAGAAATAGTAAATTCTTCTGAAGATGTAGGTAATGATTTGTGACCATGTTATTTTTTCATTAACGAATGAAATGGGTCGATTTTTTAAAAATACCAACTTGCATCAAAATTTGCAACCGGGGAGTGAAAACTGACCTTACAGAAAATAACCCCCGAGTCAGAAGTTACCATCTTTGTCATCAGTAGGAGGATATGGAAGGATGTGAACCACGTCACGGCCAGCCTGGCCCTGTCAGGCAGCACTTGCAGAGCTTCACAGACGTCAGTCAAACAGGCAGTGAGGGGGACACGGGCTCCCCGGGAGGGCAGCGGCATTCCTGGGATCAATCCCAGCCTGTGAGCTGTAACAGTTAACGCAGGCTGGCTGCAGCGTTAGAGGCTGCCCTTGGCACATCAGCTTTGCTTCCCCACCGCGATTCCTTGTGCAATGCCTGTTTATTCAGGCTCCATGCAGGGATGAAATGTTTGACCCATTGTGCGGGAGCGGGCGGAGGGAGGGATTTTCCGAAGTGCTCTGTGCTGGCTGTGCTCTTCTGCCATTAAAGCAGTGGTGGGGGGGTCGGGGGGCTTATTGTTTTCCAGAGGGAGAGGATTTGGGCCAAGGCTGAACGCTTCAAAAAAAGCCCCACCCCAAAGATCTGCAATAATAGAAAATTGAACCCAACTGTAACTCTGGAAAAGGGAGATGATGTTACAGCAAGAGGCACCCCTTCATGTTTTCAGTTTTCCATGGGTGCTGCATGTGCTTTGGGGAAACCTTTTCACATGTTTAGTTCATGCTGGAACATTTTCCACTGCCCGGGGAAAAATCACGCGGTGCCAAAATCCGCTGTCACCCTCAAGTCAGCTCTCCCATGGTGTAAGTGTTGTTAGTGCTTGTGGGTATCTACACTGTATTGGAGCTCCTGGTATCTCTCAGAAACTCAAATATTGTGCAAATTACAGCCAGGATGTTCAGGGAGCAGAATATCCCTCTCACAGCAGATGGCTGCAGCCCACAATGTCCTATAATCAAAACATAAAATATTACTACTTTTGCATACTGTGTTTGGGAAAACATGCCAAAGTGTAGTTGGGTTTCACAAGACCAGAAAAGTTTCTTCAGTAGGAAATAATTTGTTTGGAGGGTTTGGCTTTGGAATTCTTTTTTTTTCTCTCTGTTTTATTACCAAACAGATCTGTCTTCAATCTGCAAGTACAACGTGTCTCTGAATTAGGCACTATGACAGAGATAGCCTAGAAAAGACTACAAGCAGTGCCCAGGAGTTTAAAAGGGCTTATAAACCTGTTTGGGCTGACTGATTTGTCTCTGCTTTAGAGGCCTTTGCCCTAGAAAAGTTGTAGGGTCTGGCTGCTCTTGGTACTGGAGCCTCTAAGAGGAGAGTTGGCCTGATGTGACTTTAGCTGAGTGCTGTTCTGCTGGGCGATGCTCCCAGGTGATAAATGGTGCTGTACACAGAGTGTGCAGAAAAGAGCATCCTTCCTCCTGGAGACAAATTGCTTTCTAGCTTCTGCAGGCTGCATGGCTGTGGTTTTCCCCCCCGATGTAATCTGTACTGGGTGTAATGTTACATAATGCGCGATTAAAGACCAGTGATGACTCGGAAGGTAAGTGATCAAATATTTTACCCGAGACACGTGTACACATCATTTATCTCACTTTTCTCACAGAAGAAATTAAACCAGTTTCCTTAGCTGCTAGTCCAAGCAAATGAAATCCTGAATTCAATTAAGTGTTGCTCCTTTCGCCTCACGTTCTCCAGGAGATGTTATTCAAATTTTGGGATAACATCAGCTCTTTAAATGGCTCCCATCAAGTCACAGTCCACGCAGTTTCTCTTGTGCAGCAAAGAAATCAAATAACTTGGGTTATTCTAGAGATTGTAATGTCATGGGAAGGAAGTTCTCATACTCGACACATAGGTTTACAAACTATTCTCCTGTCCTAGATGAGAAAACTCCTGGTTTATACCGTGGCAGCACTTATAGTTTTATCCAAATTATGGCTTTGTTACACTTCCATTCTTTTGAATATGAAACAGACTGCCTATATGAATCATGAGCCATAACAACTGGAGGAAGCAAAAAAAAACCTCAGGAGACATGCCTTGGATAAGATTTTTTTGTTTGTTTGTTTTACACTAAAACCTTTAGTGTAAAAAAGTCTTTAGTATAAGATGCCTGTCCATGTGCAGGGACGAGGATACTCCAGTCTAACCCCCCCTCTCCCGGTACTACTCAACTGTTCCTTGAGTTATTCGGGAAAGTGTAGATTGGCATGACATCAACTTATTTCATCATCAACACTTCAGTCTGAAGAGTTAGTTTCTCCTCAGTGGGACATTCCCAAGGTTGGCCAGATATCCTGAAGTTTCTGCCTTTCTGTACCTTGCCAAAGTCTGTAAAATTAGCCTCCAACCCAGCAATTTTCCAGAACAATGAGTGCAGCACAGCTGCTGTCCCAGCTTCTCCATAGTCCCGGGCCATGCAGCAGCTTCTTCACACAGATGAGGAGAAACCCGAGCCAAGCAGCAGGGCATTTAAAAGGAGCATCACATCTGATGGTGTTCATTTTTTTCAATGTGCAATGAATTATACATTTCCAGCCAAACTCAGAGCATTCAGTTTGCTCATCGCAAAAGCCACCAGCACAGCTGGCAACCGTCACCCTGCCTCGTTCCATGGGGAAGGCTGTAAATAACCCCACAGCCAAATTCTGGGCGAGCAGCATGTGCGTAGGGCACTGCAATCCAACTGCAGGCCCCTCTGTGCCAAGGGGGAAGCTCGGAGCTTGACATGGGAGACAAACAGAACAGGACTTTTAATGTCTATGTAGTAACAAATGGCTTAGAAATGGAGTCAGGCCACGGATGCTGAATAGGAATCGAAAAGTTTCCAAAATCTGGGGATGTTTGTAATAGCTTGAGCTTTCGAAACTTACCGAAAACATTAACGTCCGGATTTTTTTTTACTTCTCTAGCATGTACTAGAGCAGGGTGTGCAATGAAATATTTTTTCCAGCCTTTGCAACATGTCACCTCACAGAACTGTCCTGTGTCTTTTCCCTTCACAAGGCTGACATTGGGATGGTGGTGTTTGGTGAGCAGACAGCCCCTGGCTACAGAGGTGCTCAACCACCATGTTTTTGCTCCACTAAAATTTCATTCCGTTCGGGCTGAAATATGGAGTGTTAAAAACTGCCATTTCCCCCCTTCCAGTTGCATTCCTGAGGGAAATTTTGGAAGGCGGCCAAAACCAATAGAACACAGAAACCCCCGTAGCAGAGCAGTGCAGTGGAGGCAGCGGGAACAGACTGTGCTGGGAACGCCTGGGGCTGCCAGGGAAGCACAGCCCTGGCTGGCCGCGGGGAGAGGGGCAGTAGCACCATTTCCTCTGCCCTCATCACCCACTCCTGTGGCTCATTTTTTTTTATCTCTGTCATCCAGACTCAAATCATGGGGTCACAGCTCTCAGGGGAGAGGGAATCAACACCCATGACCTCATGCCAAGGAATGGCAGGGAAAGACAACAAGAGGTAGCAGAAGACAGAAAAATGTGTCCTCCCCACCTTGACCACAGGTATCTGGAGAGCAGATCCACTCTCCCCCTGCACAATATCTCCTCACTTCCACTACAAAACAAGACCCTTAGTGCAGTAGCAGCACACTCTGCTTTAGGGCTTAAATGCTCATGGAAGTGAGAAGTGCTGTTGCCTTTACTTATACTCAGAAATTATGTTGGGGGGAGGAATCATTAAAAAAATGAACGTAAGAAGATCAGGAAGCAACAAGTAAGGGTGGTGGAAGACTGAAATGCACAGCCTGGGGTGTTCAGTGCCAAAGGCATACTCAAAAATACACTTCAGTGATCATGTCTTTGACAAGCTTGAACTCTGTGTTAAATAAAAGCCAGAAAAGGTCACAGAGACATTCATGGAAAGGTATTAGTCAAATAGGCACCCTTATGAAGAGGTGGCAGAGCCTGCAGGGTGTCAGCTCAGACAAGCAATGTCTGTCCCTCCTGCAAAGGATCCTAAGTCTCATTCCCTGTTTTGAGGGTCCGTCAGTACCAAAGGTACTTTGGGGCAAATGAAGACTGTGAGCTATGAGCAGAGTCCATATCCAGCTCCTGCTCTGGAAGGCTGGTGTGGACCAGCCTCATGCTGCATAAATAGTTGTCATACTGGAAAAGAGCTTGGGCAGGTTTCAGTCAACTTGAAGGGGATTTGGCTGCTGGAACACACGTACCTCACTCTCTGTTGGGCCAGCCCTGGCCTTCTCTGTAGATACCGACGTCTCACATAGGTCATCTTCCCTTCCTGACAGCCCCATACTGATGTCTCAGGTCCCCAGAGCATCCCACCTGGCACTAGACACCTACATTTCAGGTGCTGAGCTTTACCCTCTGGGCTTTAATTCCTCCACATACTCATTGGCAAACTGTGCCTCATTCAGAGAGCTTCCTGGAGGGGCAATTCAGTAACAGTGTGAATTGCCACCCTTAGGAGAAGACAACATGCCCAGATACTAAGATAAATGACTGTTTTGCTAATCAGAAAATGAAAGTAATAGGTCTGGACGTAACTGTGTTCCATTGGCACTGTCTGGAATAACATGCACTGTTAGAGCCTGGAAGAACATTGCCAGGGCTGTGCTGGAAAGAAGCTCAATACAGATGTGGATGAAATTTAATCTAAATATTTTAGGGTCAAGAGCCATGTTGCTATATTTTATTTCTTATTCATATTTTAATAGAGCCATTTCTGCCTGGGACCTGGCCTTTAGTTCTGTCTCCTTAAACCACGATGAGAGCCAGATTCTCCTTGAGGCACACGCCAAGTGCCATGAAAAACCTTGCTCCAGCCACTCCACTTTGTAGTATGGAGGCACAACACTTCAGCAGCAGTGCTGAGGAAATCTTCTTAGAGAAATTTCTCCTGTTTTGTCACATGGGAGTGTTTTCACTGTACCGTCTCCAAGAAAACTCTGCTCTGGGTTCATTTAACTCTACCTTTCCTCAAATATGCAATACATCACTTGCTTCAGTTTTGTTCAGAAAATGGGCAGTTTTCTCTGTTTTTCTGGCAGAAATATCTACCTGTCTCTGATGGATATGGATGAAGTCTTCAGCAATGAACACTTTAATGCTGCAGAGCCAGTGGTTTTGCTCTCAGAGGCAGCAAGTTGTGACCTCTCCATGGGAAAAATCAGTTGAATGTTGGATGCTCGTTGTGCAAGAGGAGAGGACATGTTTTTTGAGGGAATGAAAAGACATCTGGTTGATGTCTTAGTCCTGAAATGGGCTTGGAGCAAATAATGAGCTTTTGAGGACTTTTAAACTTAAAAAGAAAAAAAAAATAATGCAGGCAATGCATTGCATGGTTTTGTGACAAGTCTCATCAGCCTGAGCTCTTTCCAGAAATTCAAGTTTCCTCCTTGTACTACATGCTAAAAGCCAATGATTATGGAATTTAAACCACTTTTATCTCATTGATACAGTGTGGTATTTTATGCATCTGAATTACTCCAAGATAACAGTAAGTCTGGGTTTTACTATAGCTTGTCATAATAACAAATGCAATTTTAAAGTTTATTTCTTTTTAAAAATGAATCTAATTTAAATGAAAATTAAATTATATTTACAATCCAGTTGGAACGACAATTCCATCTTCTATGGAATCCAACTCATTTCTAAAGCAAGGAAGTCCTGAGATTAGATTTTTTCATCACTAATAGATTTCAGCTTATTTTCAGTCCAAATGTGTTCAGCTTTAGCTTGCAGCTACCAGATCTTTCTGTACCTCAGCCTGTTGGCTTAAAGAGCCCTCTGCTGTCAGAATTTCCTCCCCTGATGCTATGTGTAGATGATAACTAAACTATTGCTGAATTTTCATTTTACTAAACTGCATGGATTGATCTTTGCACTACAGAACAGGCCTTTTCAAAAGACTGAATCATTTCCATGGCTTGTTTTTGGAATCTCTTGCAGGCTTCCCATGTGTCTTTTTTATGTTTGGCAGGCAAGGAGCCTCAGCCCCACTCTGGGAAGGCACAGAAGCAGGTGGTGGGACAACAGCTCTGGCACTGCTGGGTTTCACTGCTTCTGTCACCCAGGGGCATTTTGGTGTTGTAGTCCTGGTGGTGAGCACCAGTTTGGGACAGGCAAGGGAAAGCAGCAACCCATCCCAAGCATCGAGCAGCCAAACCTCAACCAGCCTCGGCTCAGGGTTTGAGGTCAGCTTGAACAACACCTACCACTGTCCTTACTCCTGTTTTATGGAGCCTACACGTGATGTGAGGCTGGAGCACCCCTGGACATTTGTCTGTATTAAAGGAACCCTCCTTGGAAACACATTATTTCTGAGAAAAATGGGCTGATTCAGCAGCGTAATGTGCTGAATCCCAGGGGAATAAAGGAGGGATCTCAACTGGCTGGCACAGCTCAGCGCAGCCCACGGTGCTGCTGGTTGGATGTCCCCCAGCCCACTTGCCAACTGGGCTTATTGTGTTTGGAGAGATAAAAACTGAGAGGCTGACAATATTTGAGCCTTGCCGTTTCTTTAAGTGTTATTTGTATTTATATGTTTAACATTTGTGCATTTTGCCTGAAGAGGCTGAAAAACTCTCATCTGTGGCAATTTCCTTGCTACCTAGGATTTCCCAATCTCTCCTTCTCTGTGTGAGCACAGTGGGTACATAGGCTGTGTGAAGCACTGTCCAACAGGTGTGCAGCTAATGAAACCTTTTATTTGAAAAGGAGTCACTGATTTGAAATGAGGAAGGCAAAAGGGGGTTCTGAACCATCAGGCGTTTTCTCAGATTAAAATCTCTGTTCTCCTTTTTAACAGAAGTATGGAAGTCGGTGGGATGTGAATTCATGGCATGTGTTTCCTATCATATCATCACTGGGAGAAGTATAAAATCAATCAAAGGGAAGTAATTTATTGTGGGGCCTTAAAAAGAATGATCTGGAGCTCTTTTCATACCTTCTTCAGTAATTACACATGAAAACATCATGCACGTGGTAAAAAAGCTGTCAGATGCTCAGCTTTAATTCCCAGCTGGCTTTGGGGGACTGCTGTGAGACTGAAGCTTAACCCTGGGGGCTTGATGTGTAACCTTCTCGGGAATTTGAGTGACCCACCTGTATCAAGAGGGGTCTTAACCTCAGTGGTCTGAAACTGTAAGTACAGTAAAGGAAAATACCCAGAAAAGTGCTCTGTGAGCCATATCTGCTCTGTGGGTAACGTGGGGGGTGCAGATTATTTAGAATGAACTTTAATAGAGTTGAGAGTAGTTTCATCCTGTGTGTGACACCTAACAGTCAGGGTTCTTGTTGTGCTTGCATAATCATTAACTTCCAAACCTGCTAGTTCAGCCTCTGGCACTGAGCCATGTGTCACTGCTACCTGGTGTTCACCTAACACAGGCACCTGAGCTGTTCAGGTAGAAGTTATAATTCATCTCACTTGGGCAGCCTACACTTAAATCCAACTGGAATGACACTAGCAAACTCCAAAGATTAGAAAACGCAGGGAGCCAGCTAAAAGCTCAATAACCAGAATATCTTTCTATAGTTTTTAACACAAAAGAAACTTCTGCATTTATGTTAGGGTTAGCCAAGGCATATCTGATCTGTAAAACTTTAATATTTTCATGTCAAAAATGATTTTGCTAAAGTTAACTTTCCCCATACTTTGACTTATCAGTTTCAGTCGTGGTGGTGTGCATTTCAGTTGAAGTTTTATTACATTATGTTGGCAGCACATTATGTTTTTTACACATGGATTTGATTGAGAAATGAAACTGGAATAAGAATGAGGTAGCAGCAGCATCTGCTGGGAGACGCAGCTAGTGCTGGTGTCAATCAATCTGATTGATTAAATATGGTGGCACACATTTTATTAAAACAGAATGCTCTCCCTGAAGAAGACTATTATGCCAATATAATAGACAGCTTTCCTAAAGGACGTTACAAAAGAGGTGGTCTGTTTGTGACATACAATGCTTGTAAATAACTGGAAAGAACTGAAGAGTTCAAATTACATCGGGTGCTCATGGAAACAGCTATTTTATTGTTTTGGCATGTGGTAGCTGGTATTGTTGCATTGGCAAGATCAGCAGCACTGATGGAAGTTGAATTATTGTGTGGGACCACAAAAGGTTTTACGCACTCGCTGACGTTATTGAACAGGTCTGAGGCTTTAAAGAGCTCAGTGGCTTGTGACCAGGATATATGACAGGCTGGCTCAAGGCTCAAGATGGAGGCAGTGTCTGCCCACTCCATGCCTCTGGCATGCTGGAATTCATTTCCAGGCAGCCTCCTGGCTCTCTCATTGCGAGGACGGCTGTTCATGGTACCAGGCTGGGAAGCAAACTCCTCTGGGAATGGACAGTCATCAAAGACACAATTACCTGCCCATCAGGTACAGGGTACAGGCATCTTCACCTTGCCTTCCTCTCTCTGCAGAAACAAACAGGATGTGCAGCCCCTCCACCTTGAAATACAGCTGGTGGCAAAAGAAACCATTTCATGTTGCATTCTCTGCTGTCCCCAGAGGACAGTCAAGAGAAACAATGAGTCATATTATTTGAGATGTGCTTGGAGGCTATAGTGATGGAGAATTTAGGACACAATAAATCTTCACAGTGTTCCCCATCCACCTAAAATTTTGGCTTCTGCTGGGTGTTTTAAGGAGTCAGTAGTTTTCCACTAGCTTCACTAGGACTGGGGTTTTACCCACTTCCACTTGTATTCGACACATTAAGATGAATTATGAAAATTCTTAACCAATGTCAACATTTTACTCACTTTCTTCCAAATGTAGACATTCATAATTTAACACAGGTTTCTGCTTGCTACATTCATCCTCACTAAGCGTATCCAAATAACATTTGCTTCAGTAAATAATATGAATATAAACATAAACAACCACCTGCACCACAGAAGAGTGCTGCATCCTGCTCTTCCCGAGAGTGATGACTTTGGAATCAAACAAGTGTTTGTTGTACATGGCACTGAAGGAACAGAGTAAGGGGTGTTTTGGCCATTGAGGCTCCTCCTGTTTGCCATTGTCAAGGCACACAAACCACAGTGGGAGAATGCCTAATATACGAATTGTGTGATACAGCAATAGCCTACAAACTATGCTGGCTGATGCCAGTCCTGTTTTCAAGAGGAGGATGCTCTTAATCGAGCTCTTTGGGTTCTTCAGATCCTGTGAGAAGCAGAGCACCTGGGGAGGTGACGGGTGCAGTGAGACCTTTGATGGGATAGGCAGTGAATGAAGAAAATAGTGAGGAGAGAAAGACTAAATAGGGAAAGAAAAAATTTGTATGGAGAATTTCCAGTTTACAGAGGGGGAAAAGAGGAAAGAAGAAACAGTACATGACAAAAACTATTGTCTGATTTCAGAAAAGGGCAAAATGCAACAGGGGTGGTCACAATATAACAACATATATATAGTAGCATAGGGGAGAAACATAGAAAACATTAGGTTTTGGTTCACTCCCTTTCCATTTTTACTGCAGGAGTTTCTCATGGTAACTGTTACAGATCAGCTCTTCTAGTTAGAGTGCAATTCCTTGTCCTTGTGGTAACTCCTATGGATCTCCTTTTCTAATCTCAGAGCAATTCCTTGACCTGTTTTATTTCATTAGGAGGACACAGCCTGCTCACTGTGCCCTGGTGTCACAGTCCCCTCAAACCCATATTTGGTCCCTGAACACCACGCTGCTCTTCGGCCATTTAATTCAGGGAAATACTTCAGTGGGTGCTAGAATTAAAACCAAGTTCAGCAGAGAATCTCAGCCTATTTAATGTGATGGCTTCAAAACAACCTGAGTACAGATGGCTTAGACAATATCCGTGTTGAATTTTTAATGGCAGATTCAGAACTATTTTTATGATCCTACTGTTATTTCTCCTGAGAGATCTTTTCTTAGAAATCTAAGTAGAAAATAATAATGAGGAAAAAAACCCTTGCTAGGCAACCTCTTCAATATGCAGATGGTTTCTGCAGTGACACTTCTGCTGAAGCTAATCTTTCAGGATAGAGATATATTCAGAAACATCCATTTGCAGTTTATTTTTTTTTTCTTTTCTCACAAAGACTCATCTTTGTATACAAACCTTTCCTCCATCCCCACCCACTTATTTGGTGGTTTTGAGGCTTGCTAACAACTTTTTGCATGAACAGACATCTCTGTTGTACTTTGCCGACCTCAGGAATGCAGCTAATGATGGTATTTGTACTGGTCCATACTTCTGCCTTCAGCCTTCATGGAGTTCACCGGCTTTCTTAAAGGTTCACTACCACCTTCATTGTCTTAACTTGCAAACTTACCCCAGTGCAGAAATGCTCTGAAGGGCATCACAGCTCAGATCTTACTGTTTTACAGTGGGAGATGGTGTATTTTCTAATATCCTCTCAAAAAGAGTCACTGAGGTCATTCTGAGCACATCAGTCTTTGGCAGGTGACTCTCCCGTTTTTTCTTCTAAGTTTGTCTCCTTTCATACCCATTAATCTTCTGTACTCCCCACCTTTGCAGGAGCTTCTCCATTTAGTTTCCTTGCTGCTTGGATGCCCCTGGGCTGGGAGACTTTCTGGTTTGTGGTGCTTGTATTGTCATCCTGATGGAGAAACCCAAAGGCAACATAATCTCGGGATTTATGGTTAATGTGCACAGACAGGACAGTGATGTGGGCTTGGGGGAAAAGCCTCAGGTTTGCTATACAAGCAGAGGAAAGGATGGTCACTTCAGACTTCAGTAAGCATCTGAATTAAAGCAAATCCAGTGACACCACCCCTTTTGATATTCCCCGACAGTGCAAAAACTAAGATTGACATAAGGATTTGATTTCATGCTAAAATGCCAGACTGCTCAGCAGTTCAAGAGCACTGAGTATCCTGTGCAGTTGTACCTGCAGCAAGCCCCAGGAACAGCCTGGGAAGGAGAAATCACTTCAGCTGTAATGGTTTAATAGCTGAGAAACATGCATCAATATTTAAACAGCATGGAGTGAAATATACCGGCTCCTAAAACATTCAAGAGCAGACTAAACATTGCTGAAGGAGTGAAAATAACATGAAACATTATCAAGCCTTTTTTTTTAAATCTTCATAAATCTGCCAGTTTTACTACCAGAGGTTCATAGCTACAATTGTTAGCTCAAAGTGCTTGTTAAAAACAACTGAAGTGCATAATAGGACTTAGTTGCATATTTTGACAAATCTGCAAATGCTGGCATAGAAGGACTCTAACTTGCTGCTATGGTTAGCCCTAAGAGAAATATTTTGTATAGTGGGTCCACGAGATTTTAAGATCTTGGTAGCTACTGAAGGTTAATAACATATATATAAAAAGAAAAATGCAGTGGTTAGGCTTTCACACAGGACAAGGAGCTTATCTATGTTAACTGAAGTATATAACACCTGCTCTGGGGATCCTGAGCCGAGACACAGCACCTGACTGGGACCTACTGACTTCTGCACGGTCAGGATTTTGCATATTATTACCTGGATAAAACCCACTGTTAGGTGTGAACATTTATAAGACTATTAAGCAGTTGAGTACTCGATCACCACCATATCAGAAGGGTTTTTGCTGGGTACAACGGATATCAGTTTCTCTTTTCGCTTCTCAGGACTCATAATCCATTTCTTGATAAGGAAAATGCCCTTGAACAATGCACTAGGAGCGAAGACCAGCTGGAGCTCTGCTTTGTGGTTAGTTATATTTTGGAATCCTAAGTAGCTGTTTGCCTATGTCTATATTCATTAGACAGGGCTTTAAAGCAAAAAGTACACCATTCATTATTGTTACCGCAGCACAGACCTCCACAGCCAGCCCTATCAAATAATGCAAACCAAGTGAACAAACAACCAACATAATTTACTGTCAGCTTCTGTAAAAACCTCGAAAAAAACCTCCACAGTCCAAAATATTGTGGGTGGTTTTAACAACGTTGTCCACAGTGCATGAAATGCAATATTTTGGGGGTAGTAATTGCTGTTATTTAAACCTCAGAAAGCTGCAGATTTATATTTGTTCGGTTTTCCCTTAAGCTGGATAATAAATCTGTACAGCTTCTTCTGGCCTTTTTTTTGTGTGTCTCTCTTTTTTTTTTTTTTTTTCAAGAAAGACTTCTGGGATGATAATATCTGCCCATCTACCTATACTGGTCTGGGTTTTTTTGCTTTTTAAAAATCACAGGAAAGATTTTAACTGCAGAGTTGTTCTGTACGGAGCAAATTCTGTCCTTCGACATCCCATATGTACTGAAGATAGCACCACTTATACATATGCAGAAACCAGCAGTCAATTTTGACTCAGAAGATAATACACCAACTGTGTATTAAGTTTAATGTAGATTAATGCGAGTTGCTTTCCTTTGCATGTATGTACACAGGTACAAATAATTAAGATTAATTCCACTGGATATAATGGCCTTCACTGTGCACGGTGCCATAAAATTCTTCTTTAATAGCTGTTAATTGGATGTATTTGCTTTGATGGTGAAGTCCTGATTAGTCTTGTTACCCTACAACCCCTTCCCCCTCCCTTTGCTCACTTTTGTGCTTAGGAAAAGATTTATAATAAGGGAATCACAGCTATGCAGTTTATTAGCAAAAAAAATCAATACATGTATCTGTTGAAATGTATTAGAGATTCAGCTGAAGAGGGGTGCTCTTCATAGTATTTGAAGAGTAAAGACGATGCATGTTTTCATTTTTTCTTCTATTCCCCATGCAATGTTTTTACTGGTAATAACTCAGATTTCTTACTAGATTTCATTTTTTTTTTCTTTCTTTGGCTTTCATATTGAACCTGTGGAGTTTCCAGGTGGTAACAGGAGAAACTTGGTGCCTTCAGCAACCTCCAGCTCCACGACATCGGGCATATGGCTGAAGTTAGGAGCTGCTTCCATAATATGATTCCATGTGGGTTTTTTTCTGGAAAACAGTCAGTAACTATTTTGCCTTCTCTGTTCTCTGAAATACAGCAATCCTAAAGATGAGGGACAGGGGCTTCTGTGTGTGCAAATCAGAACATCTTGACTGAAACCTAGGTGGCGATCTGATTTGTGCCAGAAGGCCCTGGTTTTTTAAGTAGCACATTTTTAGCAGTAATACTTTGCATTTGTTATCTCCCAGGAGCACAGCTCTGTTTATGGAATTAATGAGCGATGGTTATGTAAAACAAGAAGTCAAAGGTACAGCTGCAGCCTAAGCCCATGTCTCAGAGCCAGTTTCTGGGCACAGCTCCCCCATTCTCGCCCTTGCTCTGACATGTATGTCAGGCAGTTTTCCTGGGACACCAGCCCAGAAGCATGTGTAGCTGGGGCAATTTTTTCAGCCTGGAGGCATTTTATGTACCTGAGCCTAGCCACCCAGGACTTGTGACAAAGCTGGGCCTGGCCCCAGGAATTCTTCACTATGGATTTCTTCTCCAGTGACTCAACCTTACTTACAAAAATCCTCTGTACAATTTTATCATTAATATTCTGGTTCCTTCACTGTTACGAACTCATCAGCTTACTGCATTTGCTGCTCCAAGTGATCTCATTGAAGAGAATAGGGCTCTTCCCTTCTGTTGCCTCTTCCCATTTGCCTGGAGCCACTCAACACTGCTGGGACACAGCCACACACAGAAGGGGGAACCCTACTTTGAGGCTGTTTGCACTCAGCTATGTTCTTCCTCAAGGAATACTTGAATTAAATGTCTGTGGGGTCTGGTCTACTGCCAGGAAAGCTCTGGTGGGACCTCATCCAGCTGAGGACAGGCTCTGCCTTCCTCCTCCTCTGCCCTGTGTTTAGTGAGTCAGTGCACTCCAGCAGCCAAATGGGATTCTTAAAAATGTATGGGTTATAAATGACCAACCTGATTAAAAATTACTGCATCAAGTGCTCCGCAGAGGACAGGCCAGTGCTGCCGGTTGCATGAATCACTGCTGTTTATGTCCTTTAATTAGGAAAATTGCCACACAATGCAGGTTTTAGAAGATGTCTTCTGACAGATCCTCAGGGCTCCCTCTGATTTTATCTCCGCATCCAAGTCTGCTGCTTATATTATTTGGGTATCTTACTGCAACCAGGGGAAGTCCAGACAGGGCCAAGTCCTAAAGTGTTTAATTCTGAGAAGCCCCATCACGATGCCCAATTACAGCATCATCTGAGGATCTGACTGATTTGATTTGGAGACTGGAAGAGCAGGGCTTTTACGAGATTAATAATCTACGGAACATTAATATGTAATTCTCCCCCCTCCTCCAAAAAGGAAGAAGTCTGCATAATAATGGCAATTATAAGAAAAGTTAAAAAAAAAAAAGAAGGGCATTTATTTGGAACTACTTAAACATGTTTTGCAATTATAAATTTATTGTCAGTAAAAAATGAACAATTCAGAAGAAGCTGGGTGCATATGAGCAGAAGCAATTAAGAAAGGTGTTTATTTTACTGAGACCTCACCATTTCAATTTCAGAAGTAAAGCCCTATCACTGAGTTTGCAGTTGTTTTATCCATGCTTTTAATTACAGGCCATTTCCAAACTTGGCTGTATCTGCCCTAAGGGGAGGCTGCATTTCCATGCACTTCTGCCTCAAGTCCCCTGTAGCAAGGGAAGGGTTAAAACCAATATTTGTAGATAAAGAGGTAAACATATTTACATTCAGTTTTTCACACTTTATGCATATGTCATGCAGTGAATAGTTTTAGAGGTATGTTTGTACTATCTCTCCAGAATTTTTACAGTCTGCAGGACACAAAATCTCTATAAAGTGACTTATTGAAATAGAAGCAGATTGGTAAAACCGTTTCTCTCTTATGAACTGTGAAGAATGATCCTCTAAATGAAATCAGGAAGGAACTGGACAGAATCTTGTTTAATGGTGTGACAAAATGAATCACAACTATTCCAAGCATCCATCACTGCTAAAAGGGGACCACAAATGATCTGTGAACTACTATATATTGATTACTCATGTACTACAAGTGTCGGATTTAATGTTCACACACCATGGAAAGGCGGCAGGGACAGATGGTGCCTTAACTCTTCTTTGATAGATTTTAATGGTGAAATATTGATTTCTATCTGGCCAAGGCCTGTTGTTAGGGGCCAAAGTCATTTGTTGGGTATAGCTGGACACCCAGTCTGCTAGGGGTAATCAATCATTTTTGGCAAGGCAGGTGAAATTCTGAAGAGAAGCACCTTGGGTTCCCAAACTGTATCGAGATGAGGCTGAGACCAACATTTGCGCATGCACGCCCCCTCCTCCCCCCACGCACACATACAAAAAGACTCCACGAAATTGTGCTTGTAAAGAATTATTAATGATAAGACATGTTTACTGAGGAGAGTCACAGCGAATCACAGCTGACATGAAATAGTCTGGGAGCCTCGGAGAGAAAATGAGCTTCTCGCTAAAAGGGACTATATTTTATTTAAACATCCGTCTAGGGCTGAAAACTCAGGTAATCTGTTGTGTTACAAGCCACTGGCTGTTCTTGCCATCCAGAGAGATAACAGTGAGGAGCTAATAGGAACACATCAATCACAATCAGGCTGCAATTCCACCGGTGTCTTCTCTTCCCAGCTCCTTTTTAGGCTCCTTAATAACGATGATAACATAGTTCTGGGCTTGTGAGAGGGTTTCTTCCCTTTGAGGGTCATATTCATAAAGCGAACGGCTTGCAAAGTCAGCATCTCACTCCTATGGAAAAGGGGGTGTGAGCAGAGGGAAGGGGTTGAAGGTGGGAGGGGTAGGGGGGCAGGAGAGGATGGATTTCCCCCAGCAATAAATCCATGGACACCCCTCTTTCCCCTGACAGTGCTCCCGGGAGAGGATTCCTGTTCGGAAGCAGGCAGGAAAGGGTAGCCTCTGCCCAGATGTGCCCCAGATGTGTGAACCAGTTGAGGCTGATTTTTCGTTTAGATTATCTTGCTTACCTAATGATTTTTGCTTCACTGCTCAGCTCGATTGTGTTCACTAGGACGGCAGGCTATTAAAATGTCAAGGCGCATTGAATTGTTGTTATCAAGGAAAGAGACCTTTCCAATCAGCCCGTGTTCCCCGGGTTGCATAAAGGCGGAGAAGGGATTGGAGGAGGAAGAAGACCTTCTTCATCCTGGCGAGGGGGGGAGAGGTGCAATGTGGGGTATGTGTGTGTGTGTGTGTTTCTGTGACTGTGTAGGTGCAGCAGATGCGTGTGTGTGCCTGCTGCAGTGCGGCGCGGTAATTAAAATGCCACCTTTTATAACAGGCATTAGACATTTCTCTCATTTGTATTTACAGGGAGACATGAAACTTCTCCCCGTTGTGCTTTTCACTGCAATCCTTATAAAGAAAATACTGGGAGGAGGAAACTTGTGTGGCTGAATCACTGGCCACGCATACTAAGGAGCTGCTGGGCTGGGCTGAAGGAGAAAAACAAAGGCAAATGCCTTCCTCATGTCTACACCTGCCTTAAGGCTTGATAAGAAAATAAGTTCACTGACCTACTGGGAAAAACACTGGAGATTGTCCGGTATCACAATATTGAACAACTGGTGACAGGATGATACAAACCCAGCACATTTGGAGACACAAAAATCCCCTAACTCTCGTCACCACCACCACCTTGTTCATATAATTGCAGAACAGTTTATTACACAGAGGCACATTGGATATTGCCACAGATTGATTTTTTTTCTTTCTTCTCTTGTAAACCGTACAGTACATCATATTGGTTGGGAAAAAAATATATTCTTTGGATTTACTTCTCTTTGTTTAAATCATCTCACAAATATTTTGCTTTTTGCCTGTCTTTTCTTTCATTTTCATTTTAAAAAGATGGCTTTGTTTTTGCTTGGGTATGGTTTTGTAGAATAATGACATCTACCCCGTCCCCCATGCATCAAGCGTCATTGATTGGCCCGAACATCATTGTCACTACCGGGTGTTCATCTTCACACTTGCTGCTGGCAGGTCCCTCATCTGCTTTCTGTCTTGCACATGCCCCTCTCCACAGCCACACTCTCACTCACGACAGGCATGCCCACTTTCTTTTTTTTTTGCCTAATATTCACTTCTCCTGGCATGCTTTTGCTCTGCATCTCCTCCTCACAGGGCCTCGCTTCCCTCCCTCCGACCTTGTGCTGCTGTGTGAGTCTGTGGGCACGAACCGCAGCCGACTGCTCAATCCTGCGGCAAACTCCAGCTCGGTCTGTGTTAAAAAGCTGGGACAAAACAAATCCTTCCATCCTGTCCCACACTGTATTCACTGATTCATAAAAATTTTTCTCATAGGATTTGTTTCCTCAACATATTAAGGCACAGGGAGGAGAGAAGACTGAAGGGACTACAGGAGTCCTTGCTTGTCCTGCACGTGGCTGTGGAGAAGAGGCACACAACCCTCCTTTCCCACCATGTTGTTGCTTCAGCTGGCCTTAATTTTTGCCCTGCCTTACATTTCCACTTTCACGTCTGTCTCGGGGCTTGTCTCCATGGAAAAATTATTGCACACACGGCTGGGATGTGAATTAATAGCACATCCCTGCAGGGAACATTGCAGGTACAGTGAGGACTTGTGTGCACAAGGACGTTACTGTGGAGCCTGCCAAGGTGTAAATCTCCCGTGTTGTGGCACCAGCTCCCGCACACGTGGGGTTTGCACGGACCCCCCCAGGCCCAGCTGGGCTGCACACACCCAGTGCCCACATGCCCTCATGGCACATGTGCTTTTCAACCAAGAAAAGCCCAGAGCTGTTTGCTGGTCTGCATCATCTCACACCCGCGCTGCTGACAAACCTTGATATATTTATTGTCGCAAGTTGCTTGAGAGGTAAGAGAGCAGAATTATTTCTTTACAGAAGGGAAACTGAGGTGTGAAGGCTCATGAAATGCCCAAGGCCTTCAGGTGCTGGGATCCAAAGTGACTTGCCCAAGGACATAATAAAGTGGGTAGCAGACAGTAGCAACTGCTACCCAGTCCCTGAACACTGTACCCTGGTTATTAGATCAGCTTTCCTTTCTCCTATTAATGCTTTTTCTTATGTCCTCACTGCCCCTCTCAATGTCTAGCAGTTTCCATGTTTCTTGCACACCAAGGCTCCCTCAAGCAGCTATTTGGCTCCACCACCACCACCAGCTGTGAGCCAGCTCTCCATCACAGGCAGAGAAGAAGGGAGGCTCCTCCACTCGCTTACCAAGTCAAACAGAGTGGTTTTCACTGTGGCCCAGGTGTGGGACCTACTCACGGCACCACACCAGGTGTCAGCCTGACTCTGCTCCCAGCCACTGTGAGTCACTAGACTGTGGTGGAAGTGGGACAGGATTGGAGTCAACATTTTTCCAGACTCTGCAGCGGTCCTGATCAAGTTTATTAGGTAATGAACACTGCGTGATGATGCTTAGACTGCATGAGAGGAAGCTCACAGTCAATTGTATTAAAAAATACATTTCCAAACAACATATCCAGGAAATTGCCATAGCCTGGAGAATTGTACTCAGAGGACATAGGTTGACCCAGAATAGCAAAAGAAGGTAAGGAGAGCAGCACAACTGAGGCCAAGTAACCTGGAAATGGTCCAGATCCATGAAACCTGGTCATAGATACAGATCTAGGCAAGGAGCAGTATGCAAGCTGGATGTCAGTCGCAGTATCTCAGAACATGAATAGTTGCACCTCTTTTTTTATGCTTCCATCTGTATGCTGATCCTAATTCCACAGTGTGCCCTTCCAGGCCTGGCTGGGGTGAAGGCCTGTTTTCCCTGCTGGGACACAAAACCTTCTCTGTAGGTGGCAGGATGAAATGGATGGTAACAGAGGTGGGATGGACTCACTTCATCTTTTGATGAAGTGCCATTACTGGACTTATCTGCTACCTAAAACTCCCAGTCTTTCTGGTGCAGCAGCCATTTCCTGCTCCTGCTGCTCCCCCACCTCTGCATCCATGAACTTCAGAGGCTGTACAAAATGATCAACTTTCAAGAGGATCTAAGTTTCAGTGCAAAAATCTAATTTCAGAGATCTAAGACCTGCCTCTGCATCTGGCCCTTTGTGCAAGAAAACCCCCTTAGTACTGGCTATTACACTTAAATATAAGTTGAGTGGGACCAGGAGAATTGTTTCCTGAACTGTGCCAAAATTCCTGTTAAGAAGTTAAGGCTGGTATATATATCAATCATGCCAGCATAAAACACATCAAAGGGAAGTAACTGTCCCCCAAGCAAGCCTTATAATTCACAGAAAACTCAGCTGAAGTTAGCTCAGTTAAAATAAGTCTGAAGAGAAAGACATTGGAAAGTTCCTGATGATCTCTTGTGATATCATCCAATAACCCTGTAATTATGATTAAAGTTTTATTTTCTTTGGCTTCAGAACTTTTCTTCTTCCCTGGCTGCATCTCTTACCTCTCCAGGTGACTTCCAGGGGGCAGTGGAGCGGTCACTGATGCCTGGGTTTGGAGAGGGTCAGTCAAACACCAAGCCAACATGCTTGGCCATGGTGCACCCTCTCCATTTGAGTTCATCCCTTTCTCTGGGGACTTCCAGAACTTTACAATAAATCCCTGGGCTGGCACCATCAAAGACACGACAGAGAGGGCAGAAACCTGGGAGGTGCATTGAAATAGCCAGTTCAGCCAAACCGGTTTGGGGGCAGATGTGACCCGAAGTCCTGCTGTGTTTGAAGCCAGGCAGCAGCTGTGTCAGCCTGAGGGCAAACTCATTCCTGTGGCAGCGACCAATGACAGCCACAAAACAGCTGCCAGGTGTGTCAGAGATGTCCTCACCTGGCAGGTCCTGGTTCCTAAACACTCAGTACACAGTGGCAGCCAGGGCTGACCACGTATGACTGGGTGAGGGTAAAGGTGAGCAGTCTCTGCTGGCAAACAGCTGGCTGCCAGCTCCCTGCTCTGGCCAGACTTGGCTTTGCAGTTCAAGGGCCCCTGCTAGCATTCCCAATCCATACCCTCCATCACCCTCAATGCGTCAAGGGAAAAATACCCCAGGGAGCTTCTCAAACAGTCAAAACTCTTACAGCTCTCGACTCCTCAACACAAGCACTGGAAGCAAGGCCAAGCCACAACTAAGCCATGTCTAATTTTTTTTTTGCATCCCACAGATTTATTTGGCAGCAAAGGAGCTGTGTAGGGCAGGGGAGCAGAGGGCATGGCTGTTGTTTGCAGTGGAGCACCTTGAAGAAGCTAAACTAGTACTCAAAGCAGAATAATTGGTGCAGCAGGAGGCTGTGCCCATGCTAATAGTTTTTGCTGAGATGAAGCTTATTAACATGTGCACTGGTGCATCTGTATTGCCTCTGGGACTCAAACTCAGCATGGTTCTCTGCTGTGCTGCATAGAGGTTTTACCTTCCTCTGACCTTGCTCAGGCTCCTTTGTCCTGTTCTGCTGTGCTCTGAGTTAACCTTTTGTCTGCCTAGGCTTATAGTTCATATTTTAAATCCAGGTCAACTTTTTCAAGTTTATTCTACATTGAAGGTTTAGTTGTGCTAAAATTATTTTGTATCCCATAGCTGTGATGCTTTTGGTGTGAGGAAAGTTTAGTGCCATGCACACTTCAATTAATCAGCCCATCTCTAAGCTGAAATTTTAAGCTATTACAAGTAATACAAGATCTCACTCTTCTCTTGCCCTACTGTTGTACTTTGGGATAAGAGCTGTGCATTTATTTCACATGAATTCACTGACTGAATCCCTGTTTGAGAGAGAGAAAATAAAAGTTACTATGTTTTCAGTATTCAGACTATGCCCTTACTTAATCTAATAGAGGAACAGAAATGTAACTTTTTGGTACCTACATGAAATACGCTGGAAGAGAAAATACTGTCTCTGTCTCTGATCTTTGCTGTGAAGTGCCAGGCAAACCCAACCACTGCTTTTTGATTTATTGATCACAGCACACTTTAGGTGGAGTATGCCACGGTGTTACCTCTTATCATTGACTGTGAAGACCATAACAAAGTCCAAGTAACAAAGCCCGAAGTCCAAGTGACACACCTAACTTATCACTCAGTTCAAAACAGCCCCTCCACCCTGCTGCACGAACAACTGGGCTTACACAGCTCAGGTTGTAACCCATCCATGGCTTCCTCCCACCTTACTGACCATTATCGAGGGCAAGAACAAGCCCCAGCAAACACAGGCTTTAGTAGTGTTTTCCTAACAGTGCCAAACATCCCAATCTGCAAGTTTCATCTCGAGACACCCTCCACTTAGCTCTAGTTAGTGGTTGTCCCAGCCCAAGGCCTCTTTTCAACAATGTTTTGCACCAAAACTGAACACCTGCCAATTAAGGTGTATTTTAGCCCCAGATAGATTAAAGATATCATCTGAAGACTCACTGTTTGCTAGTTTCCCCTCACTGCAGCACTGTTGACATCACCTCAGTGTAACCCTGTGAGCTTTCCATGGACAGAGTCCGTGATTTGTGCTAATTCATTTCTTTGGTGAAATCCAGTTGTTTTGCACTGAATGTGGCACGTCTCCTGCATACGGGATTCACATCAGGCAATCATCCTACACAGTGTAAATCAATAAGATGAAATGTAGCCATTGACAGCACTCACAATTTTGCCCATTACTATGAAATCCTCTTTCTTTAAATGGAAGGTGCTTTTATGAATCCACTGAAGCATAGCTGACAAAGCCTTCAATACCCACTATTGCCTAAATACTGCAAAACATAACAGTTATAAAAGATACATGTGGTGCATATTTATAAGGATTAGAATAAGCACTTTGTTGGATCACTGTAGCACCTTTGTCCCTTTTTTATGTTACTTATAAACCTTGGATATTTTCTTCTTCCCATGACTCAAACAAACACTTTTCTGTGGGTTTACCAGGTCTCTCTGCCTTTCTGTGTGCTCACTGTGTAAAATTTGTACTTCTACAACTCTATTTAAAAAAAAATAAAATCCCTACACTGTAATTATTCTTTAAGCTAATATAATAGACTAGTAAATGTTCCTACACTTCTTGTAGGACTAATTACATTTCGATAATGTGAATCATCCCTGGAGCCACTACTGTTAAATATTTTTGGAGCGGTAGCAAGGGAGTTTGTTATTTGTACACACTAGAGAAGCGTGGATTTGCGAAACAGAACAGCACAGCTCTACAGCAGCGACACTCCTGACGTGGCCGTGCTGGGTCAGGGTAGATGCAACGGGGGAACACATCAGCCGGAGGATTTGCTGCATCCCGTCTGATCCACCAGGTCCTCACATTCAGGACTCAGCTTTTGCAGTGGCTGAAATAAGTTTCACTTGAGACAGCAGTCATGATGAGCTCATTAGGAGCTGCTGCTGAATGAAACGTAAATTTTACAGATTATGTGTGTCTAAAAAACTGTAAAGGATTCCAAAACCACTCTCTTCTAGTTGGCTAAGATAGGAGGTTTACTATATTTTGCGGATTAGCAAATAAAGCCAGAAAAGAGTTAATGCAAGCAAACAGTAATTTCAGATATAGCAATAATTCCTTCTATATACCCTGGAACAATCTGGCAAGGTAGCCCTGCCTAGTTATTGACTTCTGAGACATATTTTGGTTTTGAATAAGGAACTGACATGGGGACAGTCATGTCATTAATTGCTGGAAGCTGTCACTGAAGCCCTAGCCTTGCTGCTGTGTTTCTAGTCTACCTGCTCAGTGTGTTGGTGGTCAGGCAAGTCTCATCTTCACCCTCTCTACTCTGCACAATAACAATGTTTATAATACTCTACATTTCCAGCTGCTGCAGAGCCTGCTATGTTTAATGTAAGTGCTGCTCACTAAATGTGCCAGTCACCATTTCTCCTCCAGGGCTGGTTTTGCATGTTCTTGACCAAGCTTTGTGCCAGTCATAGTTTCAATTGTCAGAGTCCACCTGGGAGAGAAGGCTACCACTATCTACGTGCCTTGTAGCAGCTCCATGAAGCTGAATGAGGCTCAGCACCTGAAGGCTACCTGCCAGGTCATCTCCTCCTTCTGCCCAATGTTTCATCTTGAACAGAGCTGCTGCTCTTCTGACCAGGTTGCTGGAAATCTTGGACAGAAGGTTGATGCACGTGCAGTTACTCTGATGCATATGGAATATACCAGCCCTGCTGCTTGGGGGTTAAGCAGATAGTCTGCAGGAGTGCATTAAATCTGAGCATGCACAAATCAGCAAATATAGGCTGTTTTTTGGATATCCAAAAGATAAACTAAACAAAATAATTTAGGGTTTTTTTGTGGTTTAGCTTGGATTCACAAAATCTATCTGCATAGTTAAAAGGTCAAATGACATACATTATGGAAGTATATCCACTGCATATGCAAGAGCCATAACCTGGTGAAAAACTGACTGCTGTAACACAACAAAATAATGACATTGAAACCTTGACCTTCCCAGCTCAGTGCTTTGGCCAGTTTCCTTAAGCTTCCAGCTTTTCTACAGAGGCACTTGTTTACAGACCTGCTCATCTACCGCGTTACCGCCCCTTCTCAAATATCAGAGCCCTGATCCAGGTGTAGCCATTCCTGCTCTCCACTGGGGTAGATCAGCCTGCTTTCCTTGGCCACATCTGTGAGCAGGTGCTGGTGTAGCCTGCCTGGGCTGCTCGTTCTGGATTGGCCCTGCACCAGAGCTGGGATGCTGAAAACCAGGTAGTTTGGGTTGTGGTTAGGAACAGCAGAATAATAAAGCCTGCTGCTGCAGGGAGGTAATGAAGGGTTGGGAGTAGAGAGAGGTCCACTAGGGAAGGACTGGGTCTGGAGGAGCTGGGTCTGACATAAATGAGCTTAGGGAACTGTGGAAAGGGAAATCCTTGGCAGGAAAGGAGAGACTGAAAAGTGAGAAAAAAGACGTGGGGGAAAAAAAGAAAAGCGGAACAAAGGTGAAATTTGAAGAAAGTATGGGTGGAAGATTTTGAACAAATTTGTAACGGCCAGAAGGAAAGGAAATGCCTGTATTCCATCTGTTCTTTTTCCTCACTACAAGTTTCTGGTTTTACCTTTAATATGGTCATTGAAGATGCTTGAGAGAAGGAAAAAGCTCTTTTGTGAGTCTGTGCTGCTCATGGCACTGAAACCTTTCTGGTCTGCAAGCAAAACAGCTCTTTGTTTTTTGTGTTTCCTAGTGCAACACCACATTGTCCCCAAAACTATAGCAGTTTGAACCTCCTTCCTGTTACAGACCCTTTGTCTTGCCAGTGGGAAAATAACAAAAAAATCAAGTCTAGAATGTGTTGCCTCCTTCCTGAGAACCTGTGATGAAATTATTCTGCTCCTAGTCAGCAAACCGTTCCCCACAAGGTTAATGTTTCTAATGTAAAAACAAGGTATTATAATAATAAAAACAAATGCCACTATAATTGTTGCTGTTGTTGCTTAAAACCCTCTCAACTGATTGTTTACCTGTTTCCATGGAAATAGAGCGCTGGTCTCCAGAACATTTGCTAAATGAACACTCAACAGCCCACACCTGGGACATGTGAAGGGTTGAGGGACATGGCAAAGAGAACCATCAAGTGCCTTTGCAGTCTCTCCTCAGCAAAGTCAGTCTGTGATATTAGGAAATGGAACACAGACACTTGCTCAGGCTTTGTTTCAGCCAACGAAGCTGTGAAATGGGGTTTTGAGCTGTGCTCATGTCTTGTCTTACAGAAGCAGTCAATGCATGGCTGAAATGGCATATTTTTCTTGTCTCCTCACCCTCTTTTTCCTTGTGCTCCATTTTTCCTCTTTAAATTCTTCTTCCTGATAGAAAGGGATTGGAGCCAAAAGTTCCCTAATTCTGGAAACTGCTTGGGTCTGAGGTTTTGACTTTATTTATCTTTACCTGCTGATGTGAGTGAACTACAACCCTGTTGACTTCTGTAGTGTTATCCGAGGCTAAATCAGTATGTACCTGATCCACAAAGGAACCATTGTACAGTGTGTTGGCATTTGATCATGCTGGGGAATGAAAGCCATATTTGAGTGAGGCCTACAAGTGCCTCATTACCGCACTGTAAACAACTGGATATTACAGTAATGGACAAGGCTCTGAGTGCTACGAACAGCTTCACATTCACTGTATTGATTTGCAATGTGCCCAGTGATGGTCTGCTGTAATAAATACAAATGCCATAGTGTAGAAATGTCAGAGCAACTTATTAAGCATGTGTCTCTTGCTCGTGCAGTACAGCGTGTACACCTGCACAGCTGCGGGGTTGTGGCGAGGTGGGGATGAAGCTGTGGCTCAAAACTCAGCATTGCAAGAATATAAATTCCGCATATTAACACAGCCTGTACTGGCCAGTCCTGTTTCTTTGTGCTTCCCTGTAACAGACAAGACTACTCCTGTGCTCAGAACATATTTTGCATTACAGAAGATAACATATTGTTTCTCACATCTCAGGAGGGTTGAGGTGTTACCAGGTCTCAGCCCACATACCAGGCAATTCTCTGCTCGACTTCCACCACGTAGAGAAGCAGGAAATGCCACCAGAGCCATAGTTTTTCTCTACAGTACTATTGGTTTGTCTAAGCATGGAAAACCTTCAGCATTTACCAGGCCTGTAGTTCAAAAAGGAGACTTGTGGCAGATCACACATGTGCTTCTGCTGGGTACACCTAAAGTATGTGTGTGTTATATATATGTGTCTCTCTCTTTTGCTCAAAATATAGATATATAGACTAGTACTTTTTGACCAGATCAACAGTTTGTATGACATCTGCTCAATCTCTTGGTCCACTAGAAGGTAAGAGCCAACTTCCTTAAGAAAATAGCTTGTGTTCCTTTGCATGTCTCTTGAGGAACCATTTCCCATGACATTTTTCTCTGTGACTACTGAGCTGGTCTGCACCTTCCATCTGAACTCTCTTGCTTCTGGAAGAATCCACACACTGACCAGCAGTTTCTTGCTAGGGTTTTCCCACATGTTGTGCTGACATCCCTTTTAGCTCATTATGTAAAAGGATGTCACAGTGCAAAAACTTTTCCATATCTGCTACCTATAGGTAGAATTTACTGTTGGAAACCTCTCAGTCCCACCCCGAACTCTAACCAATGAAGGAAAGTGAGAATGAAACTGGTAAAATTGCTTTGCTATGTAGGAGAAACGACAGGCTGATCATTGCCACAAAAATAAACAAGATTTTATGAATGAGCGTGGAGTGTGACAGGAGCTACGGAAAGGCTGGGAGGAGAAGTGGATGGAAATGTCCAGCTGGAAACGTCAGTGTGTTTCCACAGTCATGAATATAAATATTGCCTGTGCTCAAAGAATGTACACTTATACAAACATTCAGATGGATATTTACATAATATTCATCAGCCTTAGCACTTTGCAGATGACAATGGAATTAAAGCCCATCATACATCATTTGAAGGAGAATTACTGTGCTTATCAGGCAGATTGAAAAATGGAAAGTTTAGATGAATTAACCCAAATACAGGGCTTGGGGCAAACCTGAATCCATAAGCTCTGATTCTACCTGACTATTCTTTCTCCTTGTATTTATAGAAAGAGTCTTTTAAAGTTTAGCAACAGAAGGGGTCTATGGAGTTTAACAGAAGTCTGTAGATGTCGCTACAGGAACCGCCAGGATCTCCTACTTTTTAGTGTTGTTGTTGTTCAGGTAGTCCTATGGATTTAGAGATTTCCTATAATGTTCTGCTGCAGGTGCCATAGGAAATGAAAGAGTCTTGAACAGCATAGAGAGGGTGCAATGCTTTGCTCCCCAAAGTCCCCCACTGGGTGGGTATGCCAGGAGAGAGGAGGAGAGCCTGCTGTTAACCTCATCTGATGGATAGTCCCTGAGGCACCACTGCCATCTGGTGAAAGCTGGAGCAGCCCATGGGGATGTGTTAGGGAGACATAACTGACAGCCTTACCACTGCACTAAGCCCAGCCCAGAAAGGCAGCACAGTCTGGCCCACAGAATTTTACTGAGAGTTTTTCTTTGGAGTTTTTCTTTCAAAGTTTGTTTTAGATCCCTGAACCAAATCTGTAATTCTTCATACAAAGAAGCCTTTGTACACTCATCAAAAATTATAGTTATTAGACTCTGAGTTATTAATCTTTATGAGGAAATCACAAGATGTTGTCCTCAGAGTTGGGAAGGTTGGTGTTGGTTTGCCAATTTTGTCTAAGCAACCCCATTTTCTGAAGCATGTGAGAAGGAGATATCCTGCTTGTGTTGTGCAAGTGCCCTGTTGAGGAGCAGTCAGCGGTGATTACTTCTGCAACACACTGCATGGGTCAGATTTGTCAGAAAAGAGAGCAAAACGCTTGTCTTAAGTGTGTGAGCAGCTATTGTCTGTTAGCTCCCTGAGCTTTGGAAAATGACCTGGTTCAGATCAAGGATGCTCAAAACTGGTCTTGGTCAGACTGACTGTGGAGATGAGGGGAGAAGAGCCACTGGCATGAGCAAGCTGGCACGGGTATCCATGCTTTGTGAGGAAGCAAGGAAGTGAAGGAAGTAGAAATTTGGGGTTTAGCACGTGGGTGTTTTTCTGTTACTGGCCTGATATCCCACGTGGTATAGGGGAAGCCAACATGCTTGGTGTTCCCTGGGGAAGTTGATCCATTTTGACCTGTAGGCTGAGGTGTGTAGAAAACTGTTGACTAAACAGACCTTGGATCAAGCTTCAACCTCCTTTTGTCAGAGTTGAGTGTAAGTGATGTGAGAGTGAACAAAATCTCTCCAGCAGAATTGTACTTCTAGTTTAAGTGTCATAGTTGGCTGGGATGATGGATATACACCAACATTTTCTTTCTCCTTGTACTCTTGCTTTTAGAGTCAAAGATTTTTGTATGGGCTTGTATACCTTGGAAATTTGTTATTAAAGTGCTTATGGTGGTGTGGGTTGTTTTGCTTTAAATCTCAAAATCATATTTAGAAATAGTATCAATTGCTGTTTCAACAAGGAGAGATTGCATTACAATCGATAGTATGTATTATATCCTGGGGTCTGTTGTGAGCAGATAGTATTAAGACATACATAATTTATTTACAATCTCAGTAGCGGCCCAAAATCTTTAGTGAAGATCAGGTCAAGTTTTGGTCAAGTCTGTGATGACTTTGTAAGTGCTGGGTTAACTTCCCTGTAGGGTAAACCCATTAACTTCAGTGGAGTTAAATAGCCAGTTGTTTAAGGGAAGTGGAAAATGCAGAGACTTAACAACTAACTAATAGGTTTTTCAACACAACAAAAACAAAGGAAACGAAGAGATTTCTATGTTGGATCGTCAATTTTGCATCCTGGAGAACATACTGGCTAAGTACTGGAAGCTGTGAGAAGCCAATTCTGTATGCTTCCAGCCAGAACCTAGCTCGAGCCCTGAATACAGCATGTCATTATGATTAATTATGGGTAATGAGTGTTTTATGAACCTAAGAAAGAAAAGCATTTATTTTTCTGGTATTATGGTGGTAGAGTCTTGTTTTGTTTAAAGCTGGGATTGCAAAGCCAAACAGATGATGAAACCCCTTTATTAGCTCTTTTGTTTTGCTCTAGACTGTTTACTAGACTTACAGGGCCAAATCCCCATCACACAGCAGCTCTGCCAGGGCAAGAGACAACGATTCAGTTCAGGAGCTCTGGGATTTTGTTTTTTTTGCCTTTTGTTCTGTTTCATTCATTTTCTGTGTCGGAAACCCCATAGACCTATGCTGATCAACAAGCGTAAGAGGCTTGGGATAGCCTATCCCAAGAATGGTCTGCCTCCGGGAGTTTATTAGCTGTGGGGCCTGACTTGAAGCCTGCTGGAACCTCCAGGAATATTTCTCTTCATTTTTGCAAGCCCTCAGACCAGGCCCTTGGGGGTTTCTCTAGGAACCTGCAGCTCAGGATGATAAAAGCTTGCGAGCAGTGATTGTCACAGGGCTGTGACAAAGGCCCTGTGCAAGCGATCCTGCCTTGAACTGACACCCTGTGGCAATGCCACCCAACACGGTCAGTCTGAGGCACACCTCTCATTGCAAGGTCGAGGTGTTTTCCATCGCTTCAGGATCTCCATGCTCCCCAGACTGGAGTCCATGTTACATCAGCAATGTGCTCAGTGCTGGCTTCATCCACAGACGTATTCTCTTAGATGGGCAGCAGAAGAGTGGATGTAAAGGGACCCTTTGCCTCGCCCCTTTGTTTTAGGGGTCTGGGGACAGGAGGGCAGGATAAGGGCTTTTGGCGCTATTGGTCCCTAAGTTTTAAAGAGGGGTTAAAAAGATATAGGGGCAACAACGGTGGAAAGAGAGAAACACAGTAGCAAGAAGGGATCAGTGAGCGACAGCCCTGGTGTCCGGCTGTTCTCCAGCGCGCCAGGAGGTGGTGCAAAGCCCCTGCTCATCCCACGGATAGGAGACAAATCTCGCTCTTCCAGGGACAGCTCTCCAACTTGTATTACCCGGGAAAATACCAGAGGTTTCACCCTCCCCAGCATGCTTCTGTAACTCTGGTCTTTTGGTGTGTGCTCAAGGCTGGCAATACTAACTGTGCGAAAGGGAGCAAACGCAGGGGAACTTTATACTGCGAACTGCTATTATCATGCTGCAATAATGGTGATAAAATAAAGGTATTACCGAATGACTTCTAAAGTATTCTATTTCTAGGACAAGTGATTCTTGCTGTGCAGAATTCAGACAAAAATGTGATCATATTTTAGATTCTTTGTGCTTGCTTTTCTTCCATTTTGTGCGATTTATTTCTTCTTTGTTTTCTAAACTTTTTCATAAAATAATACTAAAAATTAACTAATAAGAGTAAAAATAAATAGATTCTAATAAGCCATTGCATCCTTGTGTGACAATTTAAAAAAAATTAAAAGCTCTGTCATGAAATTGTGTTATCAGTTATCTCTCACTCAAAACAGGGACCACTAAATAGTTTCGCTTTCTCCTTACTAATATAGTGTACATTAGTAATAAGGAGTTTTAAATATACTGAATGGCCTTTGGTGGTAATTTAACAAAACAAGTAATTTACCTTTGTGACAAAACTGTGTAAAACATGGCTTGATTGCTGAATTACTGAAACATTAGAAAAATAAACTCATGAGTTTCAGATAAACCGAAGGTTTTATTTCGTTTTAAAAATCTCAGTGTGTTATTACAAAGCTGTCATTTGACAACTCTAATTTTACATTGTGAAAAAAATAGGCATATAGACATGAGTTCCACTTATCAGAAAATAAAAAATAGACTCAGTTTATTGTTCTTAACATTACAGATGTTATGGGTGGGGTTTTTGTTTGTTTGGGTTTGGGGTTTTTTTTTGTTTGTTTGTTTGTGGGGTTTTTTTGGGGGGGGATTGTTTTGTTTTAAGAAGAACAAGACTTTGTAAAAAAACCACTTATTTAAGCTTCTCAGTTGGCAGTGATTAGCAAAACCTATTGTGGGATAGTTTAGACTGCCAGTATACAAAAAGCAGTATATTTCAACATACTTCTCCGGAACAAAATGAAAAATTGTCTTTTTATAATATTTTGTTTTGACTCCTTTAACCTTTTTCCCCTCCTGGCTAACAAACACTTTTTTTCAGGCAAATGTTACATATGTTCCAGGTACGGAAACTTGCATTGCTTTTATGAATGCAGACTTCTTCAGGCAGTATGCATATATATATTGTTGTAAGAAGCATATCTCTATTCAACATGTTATTAAACAATCTTTTTAAAGGTATGGGGGAATTATGTTGTATAAGGATTAAAAGAAACTATAGGATTAAAATTGTGCTAAATTCTTTGCTTTTTAGAAATCTGAGAAATGTTGGATAGGTTTTTTAATCCCTACCTTAATAATAACCACACATATACCTACTTATTTTCCATTTTGCCTTGAAGGTCTCACTTTGGAAGTGAGGGGTTAGGGAGGAAGAACAGTGGAGAGCTGTAAATGTAAATATCCAGAGCATTATCCAAACCACTCAATAGATATTATTTTAAATTTCAGGTAAAAAAGCTTTTAGATGGTTTTATCAGAAACATCACTGCAGTCAGTGGAGCTACGTTGGCTTGTATCAGGCTATTGTTTTGACTCTGATTTTAAGTGTAAGTGCTTTCCTACAAACCTTTAAAAGTTCAGCTTTGCTCAATCAAGAAAATTAATGCTTTGAACTGTGAATTAGAGTATTAAAAAGACATTTCAGAAGATAGCCAGATTGTCTGTTCTTGCTAATTTAACTTTCTCTTATTATCTTTAGAGAATGTTGTCTTTTGAGCGTGGTGATGCACCAACTTTTATACCATCATTAAGGATCATGGTTTATTGGATTTCATCTGACTACTCAAGCAAAGATTTGTTTAGTGACACTCTTAAATACAAGATTGTGCCACAAATGTCAGAAATGCTGTTTGAAAGTTTATGAGTAAAAACTTGTACTATAAAGAGGACCTGGAAAGGAATGAAAATATAACAGTTTTACATGAACTTTTTCTGGGGTGCCATTGGACAGCTATTTGGCTCTTGGGATTTTTACAAGATTATTATGTGATAGTAACAGAATTTATAATTAAGTTTAGGAAAAACATGCATAAAGTAGGAATATAGCTCCAGCACTGAGGATGCAGGTGTATATCTATCACCCTTAAACAATCATTTTCTTTGACAGCTCTTGATAGGAAAAATTGAATGTACAATATTCTAACATCACAATGACTTTATCTGGCTTTTCATGTTTTTAAGATAGTGGGAAGTTTCCTGTTTCATTCCTTTTCTTTAGATTTTTTTTTACTTTTGTTTATCTGATCAAAAAAAAAAAGACGGAGAAACTGCATTTTGCACTTTTTTATAACCATTGCTGAAAATCTATCACAGCTACCAAGGAAAGCTAAAGAAAACCAGAAACAGAAAGACTATTATTTATAGCTAGAAAGATACAGTATGGCACCATATGGTAGAATTTATCAAATTCTTTCCTTTCTCATGCAGGACGAATAGGGACTGTAGACAGTTCCCTCTTGCAGCCCTTGCTTTGCTGGGCACTCATTCATTTAGGCTGTGGGCTGGATCCTGCTTGGCCTGCAGCTTTTACACCCACAAATTCAGTTCTGAGGGCACGGTGAGCAGGGTTTGGCTCCCCGTGTTTATTTCTTCCCTCTGCAAACGCAGTTTTGCTCGGAATGCTGTTTGCATTTCAATCAACTAGAACAAGAGGACGGATAAATTAATGCCTGACTTAGCTCTTCACGTCTGATTCTGAAATGTAACAGTAGTCTGGCGAGGGTTTGAGTTTGCAGGGTGACACTTACCAGGTGTAAGGTGCTGTAAGGTTAAGAAGCATCAAACCTATAATAACAGTCTGACTTCCTCTTCATTTTGTCTCCTTTTGTGTTACATACTAGGGCAAGGAAGGTCTGCCAATCACTATCATTTCTTTTTCTTGTTCTGTAAAGACTGGGTCGTCACAGCAACAGGCCTGTGACAGGCTGGTATCCATTTAGAGCTCCAGGGGGGTCCTAATAGGATTGAACCAAAAGATCAAGTGAATAGCTTCCTATTTTAGATTTGTAATAACTCTGAACTGCTTGCATATACATGGACCTTACAGTGTTTTGAGGAGACTCTTTACCAGAGAAAAGATCTGTCTGTTTCTAAGAGCGCTGTACTTTGGAAAGGATGCCCCTTAACCTACTCCATCTGTAGAAAAATGAGGGGGAAGAAAAAAAACGAAACCCAAACCAAATTAAGCCCACTTCTCTTTCTCCTGCACACATGAAATTGGAAGGTGTCATTTCCTTTCATTAATTCATTTTACCAGATCAAAGTAAATAGTCTGTTTATGGAGAACAAAGAAGCCCCTTTTTGGTATTCTGCTGAAGTCGCTATCAGATTCAGAAGTTTACTCATCTTTCTGAAATCTGGCAAGGCTGCATGCTGCCGAGATTACAGCCAAACAGCTCATGCAAAACGGGCAAATGAATTCCATGCAAAACAAATTCTATCAGAGAAAGAATTAGGAGGAGGCATTTTGTTGATTTGGGAGACTCTCAAGAGGCCGGGGTTTTCATTCAGCTTGCAGAGGGGTCTTTGGTAAACCCACAATACTCAGCATGCAGACGAAGGACCACTGGGGGAGGGAGGAGCTGTATTTTGTCAAAGTTATTTTCACCAATTATGAAATCTGTCAGGAAATAGATGTTTCATATGTTTCATTCCCATCGAGGTTATTATATCTATTGTTTATTAGGAACAGTGCTTTATGTGGAACTTCTTGTAGGGCAAGATCCCAGGAGTAAACATGTCAAGATCTAGCTCTGGAAATTATAAAATATATTTTTAAAGAGGACTAAGTTTGTGTAGCTACCCAATTTGCTGAAAGTAGGGCTTCTGAAGCTTCTGAAGTGTCTCATTCTCAGAGGGTGGTACTATCACATTGCAGGTGGGACTGTCATATGAGCTGTGCTGGTTTTGGTGTCTCCTCTCACAGCACTGAGAGTTAACTCCAAGCCAGGTTACACTCGCGTTTGGAAGATCCCTAATGCTGCCTGGCCAGGATGCCTTGCTCTGGAGATGTTGCCTTTGGCTCCTCCACCCTTCCCTGGAAAATATTTTGGTTTTAGCCACAGAACGCCTTCATCATCTTAAAACCAGTACTAAACTCTTCCAAGGGAGTCTTCCATTTTTCAGATAACCTGCATTTCTGTACTAAAAGTGCAAGATTCACACATGCCAAGAAATACTCACAATGACAGTGTCTAGATAAGTAAATTCTTCTATTTTCTGTATAGGATCTTGGCACATACATACTTTCCTGGCACTTTTATCAATACAAATTTTGAAGAGGATTTTGCATAATTAGGGACCCAAAGGCACTCAGTTAATTAGAATTAGGGGCATCCCTCTGTGAGAAAGGATTAGGCAGGTAAAAGACTAGGTCTGTGATCCGTCACCTTATAGGGACAATGGCAAAAATGCAGTTCATTGGTTCAGACCTCATGTGTGGGGTTGAGATACATGACAATGAGCACCCAGATGAAGGGAGCTGCAGGAGGGACATATAGCAAAACCCAGAGACATCTGGAATGGGCTTTGAATGCCCTCACCCAAAATTTATCAAATTTCCTTTTTGCATTCAGCCAAATCAAAAGAAAGACATGCTAATCAGGTTTTTATAAAGGTCTTTACAAGCATTTCTGTTAATTTTTATTTAGATTTCCTGGAGAATACAGTGTAACATGTTCTGAAACACTGGAACAAATTTTGATGTTATATATGCAGTTTTTATTATGAATTTTGTGAGTTTTTTGATGAAGACTTTTGGCATGCTTTCTATAATTCAAGAAAAGGAGGATATTTTCTCTTTGCTACACCTTTCTTTTGAAAAAACTCTGTCATGAACAGAGTCATTCTGGCAAAACAAGTCTTAAAGGATCTTCTTAACAGAATGCAAGGAACATCCTCACTTGCCTGTAAGGTCTGACGTTTTGATGAAATTATCTTATAGGCTTTGAATGTTGCCTTCCAGTTGCAAAAGAGGCAGAAAATCTTTAGGACAAAGAAGATACTAATCATGTTACAATCCCACACTTTGTTGCTAATCATGTTGAAATTCCACTATAATTTTAAAATTTTAAAGTCTGAAATTTACATACGCAAGAAAAAGGAAAAAGATCAAGGCAAATCTTCCCCTTTACCCCCATTTCACTTCTTCCATTCAGCCAGGTCTACTGGCTTGATGTTGTCGCTGAAGAAGCAAGTTTTGTTTCCTGGTGCCATTTATCCCAGATTGGTTTTCCATACATGTTGGAAGCACTATGCTATGTCACAGAAGCATCCCCCCCCCAAAAAATAACAAATCGTTACCTTTTTTTGTTTGTTTGTTTTGCTTATTTAAACATAAGTCTCACTTGGTTGCAGCAGATGGTGAGGCCATGGTCACTGCTGTAAGGACGCTTGATAAATTATAGTTTGATTTAGAAAAGGAGCTCTGAACCTGATATGTTGATTTGGAACTTTTTTCTTCCCCCTAACTTTCAGGCTTCAGAAAAGAGCTGCAAGTTTAACCTGATGAAACCCCTTTTGTTTAGAGGATTATTTGGTCCATTTCCATGGAGAAGCTCGCTGGCAGTGCTGAGGCCTGACCTGACATGCAACCGCAGTGAGAACCTGTCTGTCTGCTTGGGGATTTGTTCTTCGATCTTCATCCACAGAAGAAAAAACTACTGGGCTTTAAGATATATTTATAATGTTAACTTTTTCAGTGTATGAGCAAGACAGTGCTTTGCATGGGTTTTTGCAAATGAAGAGTTGACTCAGGGTAAAGCCTGCATGTTTAAGGGTTCTGACTCTCATGGCTATTTCTACCTCTTGCAGGACTAAACTTTTCACCACTAGTTTCCACATAAGGCTCTTCAGCAGTTCGATGTCTCTGATAAAATGTTTCAAGAAGAACCTCAAGTAAACAGGGTGTGATAAAGGTGTCTCTCCTCACTCTCTTCCCTTCTCCAAGGTTGCAGTCCTGACTCCTGTTAGACAAAGACCCTTTCCGTGAGGAAAACAAATATTTTATTTAACCACGATATCTGATGCGTGTTCTCCTTTGTCCTGATCTAGACTAAGCTGTCCAGGTCAGGAATGGTCACCTTTGCTATTACTCTGTAACCTGTCTGCAGAAGAGAATTACTTTTTGGTTTATGTTGTACAGCACCTGGCTCCTGGCACAGTGCTAGTACAAATAATAATAATGTACAGTATCTGGCACAGCAACACCTTATGCTCTCCATATGTGGCACTGCCATAAATGTGATAGTGTAATACCTCCAGTCAACACACAGAATTACCTCTTACTGAAACTAAATGGATGTGGGTGCTCTTGATGATAAATCTGCCCACCCCAGTTCATGCTTTTCTTTATGCAGTTAGCTGGAGTGAGGGATGGGATTTTTTTTTCTGACAAAGTACCCACTTTTCAGCTACAAGCACAAGAAGATACTTCCCAAGGACTCGTCTGACCATGACGTGGCAGAGCTGCATGATGGATCTCCTGGGTCTGCCTTGGCCCTGCATCTGGATGTGGCACTTTATTTCAGCCCAGCTTGGAGCAAAGGCTCCACCACGCTCCCCTTGTAAAGGCTGCACTCTCTGTCCTGTGATGCTTCTTCATCTGCAAGGTTTGGACAAGAAAGATTGAATTCAAGAGGAGACTCCTGAGAGAAGCTCTGGCATGGAGGAATCTCTCCGTGAAAGGGATAAAAACTACTAGGCTGTCAGAATGCAAGGAAAAGGGCACTTAAAAGTTAGAATAAGCAGGAGGAATTAGAATCAGTAGTTCTCCAGCCTGACTTGGATGCAGCTCAGCCTGTCCTCCCCACCAGTACTCCCAGTGCGTGGGTCAGCAGTGCTGTCATGACCCCGTGCCCCTCACAGCCCTGGCACCCCCAGTGTCCATCTCGTGTCCTGCCCAGCCCCTTCACACTGCACAGAGGGCCTGCCTGCTCGACTCCTGGCTCCCCCCTCTGTGAGGTGAACAGCTGCATGGGGATATTAGTCCAAAAAGTAAGTGCTGAGGGAACAGGAATCATGGGGACGTCCTGAGGCATTTCATGGGCACTAGCCTGGTTCATCCACCTGAGAGACCCCTTTCCTGAGCAGCAAGTACTGGCTGCCTCTAACTTTGTGCTGCTCCCTCCCTATTCTTGACACAAGTTATATCATATTGGTGACTCTCACAAGTATGACATTATTTATATAATTTATGTTTGTAGTATACCAGTGTGGCAGAGATGAGTGAATCCATTATTGTGGTGAAATTCTGTTTTTCCAGCCCTGTTAGAAAGTTTGGACTCTTCTCTTTTCCTTGAAGGCCCAAAGGGCTTCAGCTCCATTAATATTGAAATATCTTGAGTTGCTTTGTCTGACTACAGACCACAGCAATAAGCCTCAGGTCTGCCAAACTTCTAAAGGAGTTACATCTTCAGGAAAGCTCAAGAGCCTTCAGAGGGAGAAGGGAAGAGCAAGAAGTGGGAGGCTGGATCTTGTGCACCTTTTTTTCTCTCAGCTAGTTTTGCGGGTGCTTATTTACACTAACTTTCACCAGAGAAAGTCAGTCTGTGGCATGGGAGGCTGTGAATTTTACATAACTTCTCTGCACCAATTTCCAACTGCATATTCTTTCAGAGTGCCTCAAAAAAAAAAAACAAACCAAAAAAAAAACCACCCACATAACAATACTCTTCTTTAAAAGTGTAAATTCAGAGCATTACTGTGGAAAAGCATGTGGCTTGGCTTACTGCACAGCAAATTTCCCACATAGGCAAGCCCTCTGTCTGAGAGAAAGAAGACAATTGGGGCATAAATCTTTTAGATGTGTAAAATGATAGCTGTCTTGGCAATGGCAGATCTGATAAAGTGTACTCCACCTGGTGTGGAAAGGCAGCATATGGCCACAGTAATCTGTAGTTCAATCAGAAATGCAAGGATTTAAGTCCTAGCCTGGAAGGATTTCTTGTCACTGTCTCTCCTCAGCCCTGTCTGCAGATAAGTCTGTTCATGTGGCGTGAGGCAAAGAAAGGGGACGTTGTTTGGTAGTTGTGCTCTGGGTATGTTGGGCTTGTCTGAACTTCATAGAAATTCTCTTCTGGATCTTCTGTGCTGTGGGGAAACCTGAGCACAGTTTCCCATCTACAGCACATCTCCCAGCTCTGCAGCATCTCCAAATGGGCATGCAAAAGCTTTTCTCTATAGAACTCACAACACTCATAAACACTTTTAATTACTGTTAACTGCTTAAAGGTGTAATTCTCTGTATTGCTAAGTCCAAGAATAATTATAGAGATTAAGTACAGGGAATATCTGTATAGAGGAGGTAAATGCCTCCTCTAGCCTTTCTTCTCCTGGGAGGAAGAGCCTTGTATTGAGAAAGGTTCTGTGGGAATGTTCCACTCTGGTTTGTTTCATGTAGTTATAAACCTTTTCCATTTTGGCTTTGTGTAATTTTTCTTTTGATTAGACAAAGTATACTGAGCAATCCACAAGTTAGTATGAGACCGGAGTGTTTATATCAGGGGGAATTTCTCTTTCCCTAACTGTATTGAAAGGGTCTACCTAAGCTTCCATGTAAACCAGACACAGGCTGTGATTAAGTTCTGCTGAGCAAGATTGCATGTTCTTTTTGGGAATCTGAAAAGGTAATTTTAATGAAGTAAGGAAAATCTCTCTGAAATCAATACTGGAAATACAGGCTGACAGTTTTGTTATTCATTAACTTCTAGTTTAAAGGCTGTTTAAGAGTATTCCAGATACTTCCTAAAATTTGGGGAATCTATTGAAAAAGTTTAAGCTTCGTGTTCATGTTTAGTGAACCTTCAAATAATCTTAGATTAATATTTCTCAACACAGGGGTGACCTTCAGCAAAGAGCTACGTGCAGGATTAGGCTGTGGATGTGCTCACTTTAACCCATGCCCCAGGTGCAGACACTTTACAGCTCAAAGCTTGACTTCTTCTGTGTCTTACTGTTCTTTCTTCTGGGACTGCTCTAAAGCTTAACTCATTGATTTTTAGAAGGATCTTAAATGGACTGTAGGTATATCTTCACATCTACTGCGTTTAATTCTGGGTTTTGTAAAGGTCCCATTGCCGTGGGAGTCAGTGCTGAAAGACTGACCAAGTTCTCTGCGCCTTTACTGGAGCAGAACTGTGCCAGCTCCAGCACATCTGTGGCTTCTGGATGCTTGAAGGCATCGCTCTCTGTTGCAAGGAAGAAAATAAATGATCTGTCAACAGCAGTGGTGGCACTTCACTGCAGTCTTTCTGCTGCTGAAATGAGTTGGGGGAGAAGCTGCCTTCCTCCCAAGTTGCTCCTCACCGTGTGACGTGGTGGGTGCATGTCTGTGTTATAAAGCCCAGTCTGGGGGCTCTGTGCAGCTGAACAAGGAGGGTCTCTGGTTCTCTCTTGTCCCTGTTCGGGTGCCAGTCCAGATGTGTCCATTTCTTATTGCAATATCTTAGAGCACAGGGACCCGCAGTACTACTGAGTGAAGTACTCTGACAAGAAATGGGTCTTATGGGAGTGGACAAATCCATGCACCTCCCCTAAATTAAAAACAACAAACTAACAACCTCAATAAAGACTATTTTTGGCTGTAGTTTAAAGACAGCTGGAGACATTCTCTATGAAATCAGCTTCTGCATTTTTGAAAAGTATTAGGCCAAAGACAATCTTCTGTCACTACTACTTAATCTTAACCCTCCAAAGGTCATTCAGTGGTACCACTATGTTTTCGGCATGCCATTAGAAATGGAGAAAAAATGTTCTTATATGGTGATAGTATAATGAAACACAACCTTCCACTGGCCAGGGACTCTCGAGGCAGAGATATGTGGGGGTTTTATAGTGTTTGTGAAGGATACTTTATGTTCTGTAACATATGGTATTGTTGTTACTCTTTTGATTTGTAGTTTTGGGCAGACACATTCTCATAACCTTTGTGCGCCTTCGGCTTTGGAGGTCCTAAAGCTGCTATTGTTCAGTCAGTTTCCAAGCTCAAGAAGAATGTTTTCTTCATAAAGAACATGTTAAATATTACCAGAATTTCAGCATCAGTTTTATATTTCAGGCATATGATTTGGCATGTTCGATAGATGACGGAACATAGCTTTTAAGTTATGATTTAATTTAGATTTTTTAAATTAAAAAAGCAGCTGTTTCTCTACATATGAAATATGAGTCCTCTGTAACTTCACTTACATAAGCGTTGTTTTCAAGGTATAACATATTGGATAACCTAAGAGCAGAGTAAGGTCTGGATTCAGTATAAGATCTCTCTAGCTGCTTCCTACCACTGAGTGAGTGCAAGGCTCGGGTAAGCTTGACAAATCATTGTCAGTGGCTTGTATAAAGTTTATTTCTCTCTCTTTTCAGTTATCATTCTTTTGCCAGACATACCTGCCTTCTTAGCTGAGTTGAGCCTGAACACTGGTAATTAGATTTATGGGAATTATGGTGGTGGAACAAGTTTCAGTAATGGGCAAATGGAAAGATTGCAAAGGGGAAGGCAGATCTTTTGGATTATATGCCAAATACCACCTGTGCTGGCTGAAATTTTCCTGTGGAGACAGAGAGAGTGCAAGATAATTTAGAGTCTATTTTAAGAATGTAAGGAGACAGCGTGTGATATTGTGAAGAAGGTAAAATTCCCCTCATGTTTATGTGTGTTGCTGATAGTGTGGTAAACCACACACAACATGGACTGAAGCATTATATACGGACTCCTTTACCGATGTCTTGATTTTTCAAATGACATAAAGCCCCGCTGGCTTTGCGCAGTCTTTGACGTTAGATTTCTTTCCTAAGATTTGTTGGACTTTTGTTTCCCGCTTTTTAATTTTTGCTTTCATGAACTTCTAAAAAACAATTAATGATTTAACTGCATAATATTCAAAGAATAATACAGGCAGGATATCCAAATGTGTGCCAGAAGCTATGTGCTGTGGACAGTGCAGAGCCTTTTGTGGGCATGAGAAGTCACTCTTCCAGGAGTATGACAAAAGGAAATTACTTAGGACTGAGTTTTTCCACACGAAACTAAACAGCTGTAATTCTGATAATAAACAGCCACTAAACATTATTCTTGTCATTCAGTATCTTTTTTGCTTACTGCTGTGCAGTCAGAAGCAGTCGTGGTGCAGCCAGGAACCAGCGCTTCAGGATTTCTGGACGGGAAGGGAAGGAGGTCGATTTTTCATGCACCTATCTGCTCTCAGGTTTTTACTCATGTCTCTTCTTGGGGCATCCTATGAAACAATGATAAAATCCACGTCCTTGACATTTCCTGCCCTTCATTCCAGATACTGCACATCATTTATATGCAGTCCCACAATGCAGTAATTTTTCTAAGATACTGTGGGTAGCTGAAATATGTGGTACTACTTGTGTGAGGACGAAACTTTAGTTTAAAACTTAAGGCTGTGGGGTTTTTTATTTTAAATCAGATTCTCTCCATGTGCACCAGTCCTTAGGTTAGAGCTTCATGCACTGTTCCAGCCTCAGAGAGATCATGACCATTATTGCTGTGCCAGTATCAGTTGTGATGTTCTCTCATCCTTGCCTTCATAGTACAGTACCAAGGGAAGGCCTGTGGGAATAATGAGTTGGGTAAATAGCCTTTTCCTATCCCTGCCTCCAAATTAAGTCAACAAATCAAAATATCCAGAATGACTTCCTGCAGTCTTTTTAAAATTCTTTCTTTCATGGAATTGCTTAAAGTTATTTTTTTGAGTGTAACAGCTTTAATATAAACTATTTTATTTTTTGGTTTTACTATTAAAATATCTTTAAAATATTTCTTTAATAAAGTAGCTAATGCCATGAGATAAGGCAATCATTTGACAACAGCAGTTGTAATGTTTCACTTATCAAATATTTAAATAAAATATTTAGACATTATTTGTCTATTCCACCTTGCTATGTTCAAATTATTTGCTGGATTTGACCTGAGTTTTCAAATATTTCTGTGTATTGTCACAACATGACATTTCCTGATGATTATATTATTTTTTCTGAAAAATTTTACCCTGCTGTGTTGGAAATATCTTGTGTGACTGTAAAACACTGGCAGAAAGTGGATTCTGAAAGAAGAGCCCGATTAATTCTTCGCGTAAGGAATCTCCACCAAGAAATTCTGCTAAGAAAAGTGGAGCTGTTAATGCAAAGTCTTTCACCGGGAAAAGTTCGGGACAGAATGAAAGCAATAAATCAGTGATTTAAATCAAAACTAGGAGTCCATAAATTCCTTTTTCAGCAGTAGGTTAAACTGTCAGGTTTAACAAAAGCTTACAGCACTCGCCTGCTCGCTGGTTCTGATTCTGATTCAGTGCTATTGCTACCAGGTGTCATGCTCACCCCGAGACCCGTTGCACCGAGGAAACAGGCCTGTTTGGGGCCTTTTTGGATGGGGCAATGCATCAAACGTTATTCATGTGGAGGTTTCTGGCACTGCTGTGTGAGCCCTTTGATAATAAATACCAAGCCTGACGGATTTTCTGTGATCATGTGAGACAGACTCAGAAACAGAAGAGTCTCATTCGGGAACCACCATTTCGATGTCTTTTTTCTGAATGGTCTGATTAAAAAGCCACATAATTTATATATAGATATCTCAGTATAAATTGTATCTTTATATATTTGTGCATTTATATATTTTATATAAATTATATTGTATATGTATTCCTCAGTATTTTATTTGTTCTTTTATTTAAAAGCAGCTTGCTGAGATATACAGTGGTAAAACACATTTTTTCTTCTCAGGTGAATTATTTGTTTTATTTCTTCAAACAATACTTTAGTATAATTTTTATCACACCAGCTGCTGCTGTGTTGTCCTTGTTACATGTCTCTCAGCATATCCTATATAAATCCTTCTTTTCAGCCTTTTATAGGTCACTCATCAAATTATCTTTGGACCGTGATGTTTCTTGGGACAGCAGCAGCTCTGTGGAACACATGCTGACAAACCAGCTGCTCATCAAAAGGGGTAAGAAAGATGATAGGAATTTCAGAGGACTTGAGGACTTCATCAAAGTGTGTTTGTGTGAGGTTTACAAGGACCTAAAATGGGCTGTTGCTGAGAAATCAAAGATCGGAGCGGGCTAACATAGTTCATAACTCTTCTGAGCCCATTTCTGTGGACTGCAGTTTGGCCTGATGGGACTTACCCTGTGTTTGTAACAAGTCCTTCTCTAGATTTTACCAGTTATTGTTCCTGATTGTGCCAGCAGTTGAGTGCAGTGAATGTATTGAAACTCCACCATCAGCAGTAAGCAAGAGCTATAACTGAAATAACATTAGCAACTGAAAGAGAGACTAAGTTTTACAAGCTGCTCAGTCCCTTGAAAAGGAATGTTAAGTAAATTTTAAGTGTTGAAAATGCCTTCTACGGGGCATCTGCTCTGCAGAAATTTCCTCTGCACTTCTCAGAGTCTGGCTGAGACAGGTTAATAAATCTCTGCCTCTCTTTGGCTGCAGAGGGTTGGCATTTTATAGCTGCAGAAGGTGAAGAAGAGAAAGTTACATCTTGTACGGAAAGATAATTCTAGGGCAACACCAAAGGAGTACACAGACTTCTTCATTCTTAATGCTTGCTGTAAGTAGCAGAGCGTGTTGTGTTAATAGAAAACAAAGGCTCAGAGTTCAGAAACACTGCGAGCTGAGAAGGCTGAGTGGACAGAAAGGAAGCAGATTTCTTTGCAGAGGAGACTGGGGAGATGTAAGGAAATCAGTATGTGTGTATGTGATTTGTGGTTGTCACTGAAGCTACAGAGTGGCCTAAATCAGATTCTAGAAACTGTAATTTATTCTATACCGCTGATAAATGAACTCAAATAAAACTCTTTCAAGGTATTTTCTTATTTTAATGGGGTTTGTGTACACCCGGTTTGAAATGCTCAACAAAGTTATAAAAATGTCCTGTCAAGTTTATGTACTTCCAAATTGTGATTAATTTGATTTACAAAAGACAAAGTCTAAAAAGAATGGGAACATTCATAACCCAGTGATTTAGTGTAAAACATAAAATTACTGGCAAAATAATACAGTTATGTGTTTAAAAAATGTAAGGAATAAGTTCCAGTGATGCCATAAATTCCAGGAAAATATTTTAGGAACTACAACATAGGAATTTATTGTGGCTTGGCTGGAATAATGATTTCTCCTTGGCCAACAAAACACTTTATAGCTTTAAATCTATGGATCAGTATCAAAGCTGGTTTAATGAGAGGGGCTCCTTTTAGATGAATATGTTATTTCCTAAATTTAAAATATTAAAATAACAGATAAATGAATAATTATTTTATAACTGAAATGTAATATTTAAATTAAAACTTAGGCAGTTTATATTGTGCATTGTATTTGCAAGGTACACAGGCTCAGCAAGACAGTTCTCATTTTTCTCCCACAGGACGGTGTCAGGAGCACTGGTACAATTGTTCTGTTTGGTTCTCCATGCAGACCTGACAGAAACTGGCGTGGGTTTGACAGAGACCATTTTGTCCGATAGTTTGGAGGCTCACAATTCAGCTTCTGATGAAAGGCACTTCCAGGTAAGCAATACAGCTACATGAGAAAAATAGTGCTATCCCTGATTTCCATGAGCTGGTGCAGAGGGAGGTTCTCTTACATTGTCTTCTGAGACCATTTTCCACAGGCTTCCTTTTTCCTCATGCAGTGCAGAGATGCTCCCCTTAACCCCTTCTTCTTAGCAGGACAAAGACAAGGGTGTGGACGTTCTGACCAGTTTTATTGTTCTTTCTGTAATGCTGCAAGTCCTTCTCCTTCTGTAGTGGCTTGGGGTGTTTTTGTGGTCAGGTGGAGCTGTGGTGCCTGGGATCTATTAATATGGCCAAGTTTTGACTCTGGTGATCCTTCAACTCAGGTGAGCCGTGGCACTGCACACTTCACACTGCTCATTTCTATATTGCTCTAAGTGAAAGTGGGTGAGGTTTAAGTGACTGTCAGGTTAATAAAACCTGATGTTCCTGCCCTAAGGATTTTACCATCCAAAGTTCAGTTTCGTATTGTGACTCAGATTCAAGGACTTTTGAAGTCAATTAAAATTCTTCCATTTATGTCCCAGTTGCCGAAAAACATTTGAGCTGAGCATTGCAAAGCCACATCTGCGAGTAAGCCAGGGAGAGGCAGAGGGGTCGTTGTCCCGTTCATCCTCCAAACAGATAATCCCTGAATACACCTTTGTTTAGTCGCCCTTACAGGCGGTTCCAGAGACCCTGGGGCTGACCCCTTCCTGGTTGAAGCCTGGCCTTCTGCATGAATTTATGAAAACATTCAGTGCAGACAGAGGATATTTCATGTCATGGGTCTGCTTCTCTCTGCCTTATTTGTGGTGACATGGAAAGATACAGACTTAGGGCTCGTGCAATCTGGAGGGCCCTTTCCATTGCCTCCTTCCCAAACAAATCATGGTAATAAAGGTGCGGATGGCATAATGGCATTGAAGTACAGCATGGATACCTCCACACTGGCATTAAATTGTTGGGGCTTCTGTGTATAGATTTCAGTCCCATTGGAGCAACACAGGACTCAGGGCAGAATCTGCTAGAGGGTAAGAATAAGTGTTTGATTCTTGCTGTTCCAGGCATAGTGTTGACAGCATTATATGGCATTACATGTGTGTGTATATATGTGTGTTTGTATGATATTCTGTCCAACTGCTTCAAAACTTGGTGTGCCTACACTGCACATCTCGGACACAGGGGTCACTTGAAGATGTTTCCAGCTAATGCAAAGGTCTATGCAGGTCATGTGGCTGCAGTGCAGTACACAGCCTGCAGGAGCTGCAAAATCAGCGTCTGGGCTGGTTGCCTTCTCATTTAATGGTTTAGACTTCTCCCAGGATAATTCAGATAGGAAGGGACCCCTAGATTTAAGAATCAGATTTACTTCATTTGGTAGTGGAAGTGTTGATCTTGGACCTGCTTTTATCTGTCCAACGTCTCCACTCTTCAATTTGCGTTGCTCATATTTGGCCAAGAGCTGAAGTGGTTTTTCTGTGGCTATGTGAGAGAGCAAAAATAAATCAAAAGGCCTAATTCTGGAGGAAGCAGACTATTCTCTTGTGAGAAGTCTTCTTTCTCGTGTGAGAAGTCTTGTCTTTCATGTAGAGAATCATACCAGAGTTCTGGCAAACTAAGTGAGGTTTTTCTGGGTTATTTGCTGGGGAAAAGGCCAATAATGCAATTTAAAACTGCACAGAGTCCAAATCTTATTTTTTCCTAAATCTCCCAAATGTGTTGTTTCTTGCATTCATGTCACTTAATAATTCTGTCCTGATCTTCCAGTCTGTCTTCATTTTCTGGCCCATTTTGGGGTTTCAAATACACTCCCGTTTCCTCAAACATCCTGTCACATACCAGAGGTATAACCATATCCACCATCTTAACTCCAGGTGGCTGGAGGCTGATTCTGCATAAATTAGAGAGAAAAGCTACATTCTTCTCTTCTTTCGGAGAATATTGTCCCAAATTTAACTTATAGAACATAAATCTGGCCAGAATAAAGCTGCATCCACCTCTAGTTCAGCAGTTCTCTGTAGTTAATATTCACAAAACCAAAAATGGTTTCCCACCATCATTGACTCCTAGTCCTTTACCTTCTTCTGTAGTTTTCAAAGCCCAGATTCTACCATAACCTGTACACACAAGGACTTAAACAACCCCACACTCATGAACAGCTCGATTAAAAAAGAAATGCAGTGGATTTCAATTATAGAAATAGAATCTAAGAAAAGGTCATACTTTAATCCCATTACCACACAAAACTTCTGCATCATGCAGCACAAACACGTAAAGAAAATGTTTTTCATTAAATCCAGCTTTTGCTAATGCATACTTGAGGATGTCTGGAACTACTGCAGCAGAAGCAAAGGTTTCAGCAGCCGGATACTCCTGCACATGGATGAGGGTGGTGAGGAGGAAGACTATACTGGCATGACAGCCTGCTGAAGCCTTTGGCTTGCAATAATTTATCATTTGATTAACGTCAGTGAAATTTTTAAGTTCTGTCCCTTTACTTTTGCAATTCCAATTATTTCATGCAAAGGGTAGTTAGAAACAAACCCAAACCTACAGAAATTTCAGCTGTAATGTTTCTGTAAAATCCCAACCCTTTATGGACAAAAGGAGGACATTTCCTAGATTCAGCTGACAGGAGCTGACATGCATTTTGTGCTTGTGTTTTTGTCTCTAGATAGAAATGTATGTAGTGAGATCAAATCTCACAACTGACTGCTATTATTGCTCTTGTGAGAATTCCTCCATTCTGGTACTGAAACTTCTCAGAGTCATTAGTTAGAAATTTGCAGCTCTGAATCCTCATGAAATTTCAAACCAGCTCCACTGCCAGACTTTTAGTCTGAAATCACTGCACTACAAACTCGCAAAGGCAGCTATAAAAAAATGTCACCCCATACAATTCTTTTCAGTTTCCAGCCAGACAAAACTACCTTCTTTTTATCCATACTCGTATATTATTCCTGTAGCACTGAAGAGACTTGTTTGCAAGGAAAAGTAATACTGAATGATTTCCTATATATCTAATGCTGGGATACAACAACTGAACAATATGAAAGAGCTGACTGTGTCCAGGGATCATTGCCTTTTGGAAAAAGCAGCAGGACAGTCCATCTCATCCATGGGTTACTTGGAAAAACTACAGCAGCCATCATCATTGTGGAATATTGCTGTCATTAAATATACCAGGAAATATATCTACCTTCAAAATTTCTTATCTCTCATCTCTTTCATAAGTGTTTATTCTGTGCTATGAAATCAGCACTGCTAGATGAACCCAACACAACTTCTTTCAAATCAAATGACAACTTTCTGGGTTTCTATTTTTCTCCGTTGCAAGTCTTTGATTTAATAAAAGTATCCATCATTAGCCAGAAAGAAAAGGTTTGTAAGAGTATTGTCTTGATACTTTATTATTTTCAGAAAATGCATGAACAGTTTGATATCTACTGTCAGGGATGAGATAAACAAAATATTAGAGCAATACACTCTTGCCCTGGGTGAGCTTGCTGCAATACCGTCAATTATAAGACTTTTTCATGGCTCCTAAACTCCTTTCTGAAATGTTAAAGGTCTCACTAATCTTATCAGGCTGTTGATTACCACCTGCTGAGCACAACAAAGAGCCAAAGAATGTGCATTACCTTCAATACACAACCGTGGTTTTACTCTTTCCCCCCACTCAAAAATTATCCTGTTTCTTTAAAAGATGTGAATATTGAAATTCCCTCGTTCAAACTGTATGTCGTGTGCATGGGCTGAGTCAGCATCCTTTTCAGCATCGTGCCAGGTGATGGAGCACACTGTGGTGTGATTGCAACAATGGGCTTCTTAGTGCCAGGGGTGTAACTCTTACCACGCTGATGACAATGGTCAGCAGAAGGGAAGTTTCCATGGAGCCTCATCCCTTTCCTTTAGTTCTCAGTCTCCCGAAACAAAACTGTGAAGACAGTGTCTGTTGCTGGGAAAGATGCGGAAGAGTTTTTCCTCTGCAGTGGAGTGGCAGCACGGAAGATTCCCTCATAATGTAATATATGAGGTGAGAATTAGGAAAAGAAAAGATGTTGGTTTTCAAAGCTGAAAATTGAACCATGTGAGATACTCCAGAACCTCCAAGTATAAATCTTCCTTATACAGACATCAATCAAAGCAGCACGACTGGAAGAAGCCTCAGGGGGTTTGTGAAGCTGAGTTTTGACTAAAGATGGCTATAACTAATATGGGTCAAAGCTTGCATTCAGTGGATAAGCACTCAAAGTTTGTCAGTTTATTCCTATTTACTGGACTGCCAAAATTTGGCAGGAGATACCATGAAAATAATCTCTATTATGTTACTTTTAGAATTTCCTGCTTTGGTTCAACTTGGAAATGCTCCAAGATCAGCTTTCTTGTGATATTTTGGCACTATTTTTTAGTTTCTCACTTATTTGTACTTTGACATTCCTTTTTCACTGGCTGAAGCCTGAACTAAAACCTCTGTAGAGGAGATGGCAACGTGAGGCTGGCTGAATTGCACACTAAGGTTAGAAAAGAGCTTGAGCTGTGGGAGATTTAGGAATTTACTGCTTTTATCAGAGTGACATCAGCTGAGGAAATGGGACTGGAATAGTTTCACAGCCAAAAGCAAGGTCTGGGAGAAAAGCATAGCCTAAGCTTATGCTTTTGTATCCAAAATATTGATGGAGATGTGACTGCATGGCTTTCACTTAGGGACTGAGCGTCTCTGAGCGAGCAGGTAACTCACCACTCAGACCTCTGGAGATAATTGTTTCAAGACTGTCTTGAAACACTCACACTAAACAAGGTGCTTCTTAGACACCCTTTAAATGCTCACATATTTGCCCCCCACCCTGTCACTCTGTGATGATATGCACGGCTGTGCTTCTCTCCATCTCCTGCCGTTTGGAACGACCTTCCCATGTCTCCACCTCCGCGATTCTCCGTCTCTTCAAATCTTCGAAAACATTTTCATTCCCCCCATCCTGTACCCCCAACGTTCTCTTTTGCTCTGCCTATGGTTAGTGTTAATTGCTCTCTAAAATACCTCTCATGCAACTGGCTTTTGCTGTATTTTGGCTTGAACTGACACCTTGGCTGGGCCTGTGTATGCAGTAAGGCATGGGGGGTTCACGGTCCGTGTCATGCGATACAGATTAGAAGTTGGGTCGAATTCACAGAAGCTAAAGTGTTGCTGTAGGGCATTTTTCCTCCAAGAATGGCCTACTGGTACCAAGGATTCCAGCACTGTGTCTTGTTAGTGGAGTAGCATCAAGCCAAAGACTGCAACAATAACAAAAATCAGTCCTATCAAGTTCACTATACTTTTCCTATGTGGACATCCCTCAGTGTCCAAGGCCCTTCTCCAGACCTTCTGCAGTGAAGAGCAAATCAGAACCCTGGAGGTGGTTATATGATGAGTTTCAGCAGGCATGCCTACATGCGTGCACCTTTTCTCCGTGTTCCATACAAATGTAATGTGGATTAATGGCTGAAAGACGGTCAAAGAGAATCCTTCCAGATGCTGCTAACTAGTGTCTCAGGTGACACTTCACCTGAGACAGTGAAGTTTTTGTGAAGTAGCTTCCAAATTGCAAACTTCTTTTGTGGTATGTCTTGAGCTGGTGGAAACAGACGGTTTGAACTTTGTTTTCAGGGTGAGGTTGGTGACAGAGGCATGTTTTTTATGTCTGGGGGATCTATTCATGCACTAGGAGCACTTGGAAAATGTAAGTCAGTCTTTCTTCAGATATGTCTATCCCACTGAGTAATGCTGCTGGCTGTGACAGGGCACCATGAAGGTATTTGAAAACCACATTCCCATTTGTGCCCTTGGCTTTTCATAGTCTTTAGGATTCCATCACTGAATTCCATCAGGAAATCCATACACGGATCCTACTTTTGGCACAAATTAACTGTGAGCTATTTATTTGGCCATAGTAGGAGTTGGCAAGAGGACTTAGTAGAAGAAGATGTTAACATGAACAGTATTTATGTATTTAAATTCAATATAGGGCGTCAAACAAAAGAAGACCTTAGTGAAAAGTTTTGCTTCCGTAACAGATTAAAAAAATACAGGTTTTGATGATGTTGACCAAGCACAGCTCTTGGGACTTTTTCCATTGCTCACTGAAGGTACTGGAAAAACTCTTGCTAACTCTAATAAGATCAGTTCCAGAACTATGAGGGAAGTGTTCTGTGAGGATTAATTCTTCTGCTTAAGGAACCTTCCCCTCAGCAAGAATTCCTTCTGAACACAGAGTTAATGGACCATTTTCTTCATTTTATTGCTTTAAGAAAGATAACTAAAAGAAAGGATTAATTTGGGAATACTTGTGGAGTTATCTGAAATTCTAACGTATCTGTGAAGAACTGTATTATCTCCTGTTCCTCACCTTTAGGTTTAGTAGAACCTGAAAACTGCAGATACTTGTTGTTTAAAAAGATTGATAATTTTTTACAAACAAAACTTTAGTAATTTCAACACACTTTTGAAAATTTTACATTAGGTTGTTTTTTAAATCATTAGTGTTTTCCTGTTTTTCTTGTTTCAATGAAATGAAAAACAGTGACATAAGGACAAAATAAGGGTCTGATCTTTGTGTTTTGTAATGAATAATAAAGTGTTTTTAACCTCTTTAGGGATTTAACACCACGTTAATCGTTTAATCCCCAGAAAAACCAATTTTGTTGACATGAAAATGGGATATTTAACTTCATCCAATTAATTTTCTTCCTTGGAGATACCATGATTATGAAGAATAGATTAAATAGATTCATTAGAATAACCTTATTTTATAGAAAGTGGTAGTTTTGCCAGTAGATAATTGTATCAGAAAAGAAAATTTTACGCCACAATTATGCTTAATTTTACTCAATATCAGAAATGCCAATACTTTGAAACCCAGAAAACTCTACCACTTCTTTAATACTCAGATGTTAGGTACTGGATCTTCTTTTCAACCATATTTGACTAGAAATGGAAGAGAACAGAATACTCCTTTGCCTGTCTTTGCTCTGTGACTTTTACAATTTTGGTCATCTTCAAAGTTTTACCTAAACAGTGAATCATTGAAACAACTATTCTGTGTTGATTTTCCAAATGCATTGCATATGTAAATAGAGACAGATTTTTCACTTTTCTCTTAAGCATTTGCAGAAAGGTCAGGTTTGCAAGCGTGTTTTGTGGTACTTCAAAAGGACAAGGCTTTTTTGAAAAATCCTGCCTTATGGTTTGCTGTCTCCGGAATGAAAAGTCTATGCATGAGAGTGAGGAAGGGTGGTTTTATGGTTAAGACATCAAAGTGAGATTTGTACAATCCAGATTAAATTCCCCACTCAGCCATAGACTTGACGTGCAGTTTTGGTCGGGTCACTTGACCTTACATCTTCCACTCAAAGTGGGTAGATAATACATCCTTTCTTCTAGCCTTTTTTTAGTTGCCTTTTCAAACTGGAAGTAGTTCGGGGTACAGACTGAGACCACAGTTCAGTGATATAATAAATTTGCTTTCTAGTACTGGATCAAACATTTTGTGACTGAATGATGCAAAACACCAAGCCTGGATAGACTTTCTGTGTTAGGCCAAAGCTGTCACTTCTGATGACTTGGTACCAGTGATCTTTATACTGGATGAGACACCACTGGATGTACCACTCAAAGAGTGTGGTTTATGAAGCAGTTTAAGCCAAAGAGAGCCCTGCTGTGTGTTCCCTCTCCTTCTCTGTGTTAGCATTAACAGGGGACAGCTGTGCAGTTGGCTGCATCAGTGAGCTGATACAGCTCAAAAGAAATCTTACGCACACAAACACACACATGTCCCCCATCACCAATGGCAATTTTTTACTCACAGCCAAACGTGTGATCATTAATGCTGTCTCAAGAGAGAGGATGGGAATGCAAGGCTTGAGGAGGGAAGGTGGGACCACACTGCAGATACGCAGAACAAATCTTCCTCGGGTTGGTGAAGGGCTTTGCAAAGTGCAGTTTGTGACCAGGATAACCTCCCAACACAGGCACAGCTGTTCTGGCAAAACAATAGCACAGTGTGGAGGTTCGAGAACAGCTACGATGAAGGAGCTCCCTACGTGTGTGCTTGGCTTTCTACCCAAATGCTGGCCCTGGCACCAGAGAAGGAGTGCTGAAAAATGTTTTTCTGCGTCTAAGTCTCAATCACAGGCACTCACTCTACATGCTGTGGTGTTGGTAATCAACTATTCCATGACTCATTCTGAAAAGTGATGGGCATTTTAAGTGCCACCATGCTTGCTCAGGAGCTTTGGGGGTGGAGCACATCTCAAACATAAAAACTATTAGACTGAGATTTTTTTATAGATTCCACACTTGATATGAAATACACACTGACCTTTCCTGTGGTGTTATTATTTTGTTTTCATTATACAGGCAGTTGAAACTGGACAAGAACATGAATCATTGTAATCCATTGGTGGATATTTTGCTGCCTATAGTATTGATTTTGAAGTTATGGCGCTGCAGTGTTGCAGTATTTCTTAGTATTATCTACAGCACTCTTATTCCTCATTAAAGCATGGAATTGCAGAGTATCACTTTGAGTAGGCAGAAAAACTTGCCCTGACACAGTACAACATAATGGTTTCCAAGGAGTCATTACTTTCTGTCATGTCAATAATTGGCAGATTAAAGCTCCTTGAACAGACACTAACAGCACTGAGTGTAAAAACTCCAAAGGAGCCATTACTGCTTGTGGTGTCGATAATCCATCAATTAAGGATCTCTAATAGTATGTATTGACATAAAGGGTTAGAATGGCTCTGAAGGAGCCAGTTGCAATCAGTTGTTTGCTATTGGTTGTTCAGGATTTTTACTACACCCTTCTATTCATATCTTTTATCTTTCTCTTTCTTTATTCCTTCTCCTGAAAGTCTGGACAACTGTTACATCTAAATAACATAGAAATGCGTTTTTAAGTTACGTTTAGATTCAGAATAATTCAAGGGTATTGAAACCAATTTTTCTCCTGCTTTCTCCCCGCAGCTGTGTGCACATGTGCTCTCACACAGTAAACACAAATGGTGTTCAAAAAATTGAAGGTTTTGTGAATGCCTTTTGAATTAAGACTTCAATGAATCCAAAATGCACTGAATCTTTAACTGAACTTCTGTAGGGCAGACCTCAATGAAAGTAGAAAATGAATATTCAAGCCAGCAACATAAAAACAAAACTCATGTGGTTGATATTTCATTAGAAAGTCAGATTTGGTGAGAATATTGTTTTCATACATGGAAGTGAGATTGAAAAATATGACATGTAGGGACCAAGAGGTTCAGAGAGTTGTGACTTTTAGCCAGGCTCAGGCATACTTCAGGCTGTAGTTTGAGTCCAGAACTACTGCTCAGAAGTCCACTTATCAGAGCACATTAGCACAAGCTAAGCACTGAGTTCAGTGAGTCTTAAGGATATTCTAACCAGTCTTCCCTGAACTGTATCCTCGTCAAGGTTTCATTCTAGAGGAGCAAAGAAATGAGCACCCAGTCTTTCATACTTTAATTTTCCTGCAGAGATCAATGCTTGCCTTGGCTCACCAATGTCTGTTCCATGTCTTTAGGAGTTTTAAGTCCCCAGCTGTCAACAGTTCCAGTCAAGTAGTAAAATATCTATGGTCTGAATCCTGCTGCTGACCTGGGGTGGAGTTAATGTGGTTTTGCATGATGGAAGTGTGGAGAAAGATGAAGAAGGAGATAATATTATTTTTTTATTCTGAATTCCACCTAGGAACTAAATTGAAACAAAGGAAAGTCGGGGCTTCAGAATGTTCTGCTTATATGGTATTAATAGGGCTGTCTGCATTACAAGTCTTTAATTACATGAGAACATACTATACAGTGGAATACCATTCTCACTAATCCACATTACTCAATTAGCAGAGCACTAAGTGCTCCTGTCATCACAAGATTTTTTGGGTTTGTTGCACAGAGTTTAAAAATAATTATTTCATGCTAAATGTGAATATTGATTTTCAGTGGCAAAGCAAACCAGATTTAGCATCCTTAAGTAAAACACTCAGGCAGTAACACTGTATTGCAGTGATATGCAGCATCCTTCAGCAAAGCCCTGCTTTATTCACTGTACTGATCCCCAGGAGTGACTTAGTGCTGTGCAATCAGTGAAGCTCTTCTCTGTGCAGAACTTCACCCCATTTTTTTCCAATGCTTGAAGGCAAATGACAGAGCCAATGAGCAATAGTAGGAGAAGCCATGTCCTGTGGTTAAGCTGGATTCCATTCCTGCTGCTGTCTCACAGTGTCTACTCTATAAAACTTGGGCAGATCCTCAGTCTCAGCACAGCTGGACCTTTGGGATGAGTTTCTCATCTTCTGGTTGTCCATTATGGTTTGTCTGTGGACAAATTTAGAGAGATGTTGAGTTGTTACAGGTGTTGTAACAGGAGGCAACTTGAGCTGTGATTTGAATGCAAAAAGTGCAGTTACAATCTGGCTACTCAACAAGAAGACCCAAGAATAAAAAACCCGAACAAACTGATTTCAGGTAGATGGGATTGGTGGTAGCTCCTCTGTGCCTCCACTCTGCAGCTGTAAAATTGGGATAATAACATCTGTTCTGTGAAGTGTTATGAAATGCAATGGGCTGCAGTTTGTGAAACTACTGGTTACTCTGAAGAGTGCAACACAGAAACAGAGTTAAAAGAAAAATGACTTTTTACTGGGTGGATGGATAATACTATTGTGGGGCTGTATCAAATAAGTAAAGATTTAATGAATCAAACTGAAGCCCATCCCTTTGTACTCATATTGTTGCAGTCCCTGTATGTGCACATGCTGAATCACATGTCATTTCCAACATTTTTAGAGCTTGATTTTGTCACCATGATGTCCTTTAAGCGTTATTTGACAGTGGTTTCAGTGCATCAGTTTGTGTGTATCCTTGCTCTGATAATGCCAAGAGGCTTTTTTCACAGATTAAAACCTGAGCCAGACTAAAACCTGAGCTATAGCAGGGTTCAGGAAGTTCTGGTGCAAGTGGAATCAGTGGAAACTGTTTCCCCATGGGCCTGTGCCTGCAGTTGCACTCACTAATGTGAGACCTATTCAGTGGTTTTCCAGCCCTGGTACTCATAATGTCTCTTGCCCATATGGCTTCTCCCATAGCTAAATAGAGAATAAATTCAAGCTGTAGTCTTACCTTCCTCAGGGGAACTAATACAGTCTCTCACCTTTCTCAGCTGCTATAAATATAATATATTATTATATTTTTTGGAATAGAAGAGAAATTGTAGAAATTTGTAAGGACTCAATACCTACCATTCTCTCAAATTTGGCTGACATTGCCTAGCAGGCTAAAAAGTCATTTGCAAAATGAAAGGGTGAGGGAACATTCAGACGTGACATGATTGCATAAGCTTAATTCCCTTAGGAGAAAAGAGAAAAAGAAACATGCAAAAGGCAGAGATTCCCTCTCCATTCTGCCAAGCCATTCATCAGAGGACTTGTGGTCTTAAGGCAGGAATGGATCTTACCACCAGTCCTACAGCAATGCGATCCCCAAGTTGCAACTTTTCCAAGAGTGTGACCAAGGGACAAAAAAATCAGCTCCACACATCCAGGCTGGCATACTTTACCCCAAAATAAATATCCATAAATTCCAAACTTGGGGCAGAATTGAATGTGAGTCAGGCAGCCTGGCTAAACTGCTTCTCCATGGGCATGTTGTTGTAAGCATTTCCTTTCTAGAACTCCTGCTGTGTAACAGCCTTTCCTCATTTTAGTCTTCTAAACTTGTCTCAGAAGGCAGATAGGAAAAAAATATTACAGCAGTGTGTGACCCTTGAAATTTGCTTCTTCCTATCCCCCTCCCCAGAAATTCACACTTATATTGTAGGAGACAGAACTCTATTGTCCCAATTCATTCAAGTGGTGTAGATGTTTCATGCTCTAAAATGAACGTGCATAAAACATTATGCACATTCAAAAACATATTTGCATCAAAATAGAAGAAATTTCTTGAGCTTTTTTTTAATAACTAATGAGGAGTGCCCAAATTTTCTGAGTGAAATCTTGATCCCCAGGACTCCTTTAATGTGGAATGTATTGTTCATGAAGAAGATTCTGTGTGTGAGGAAACACAGCAGAAAGAGTACTCTCCATCTATTCATACTCTGAAGAGCTTTAAACAATTTCCAGAAATAGAAACAGCACCTGCTAAGGGCAGAAGTATAATTGTTTACATGCCCTCAAGCATTGCTTTACTGCACCACTTTTCATCTTGTTCTCAAAAGGATTAACAACTAAACACTGAGGATTAGAGAGTGGTGCAAGGTTAAAAAAAAAAAAAGGAGGTTAAAAAAAGGAGAGCAGAGCCCGCTGGGCAGACAGGAGTAGGGAAAAATATTTATTTGCAATAAATTTATAAGTCAAATGGCCACGGTAAAAAACTGCACCTTTGACAAAAGGATGTTTGGCTACACCTATAGACCAAGGGCTGTTGGGACCATGGGGCTGGCACCAAGTGTTGAGTGCGGTCTCTGTTGGGACGAAGGGTACCTGTGTCTCTGATGTTGCAATTAAACTTTAGAAGCAAAGAAATAGAGGAGGAAAGCACTGGAGGACAATAGCTTGAATTTTGGTGACTTTGTCTTGGCTTTGTGCATATCCTTACACAGTCCACAAAGGTGGAGCTTTGCTGGCTTAGAGAGCTGATCTTGTCATCGCAAGGCTGGGGTTTTAAGTAGTCTGGAACTGGTGTTGGACTAGAATAAATACCTGGAGCAGAAGCAGGTAGGTAGAAATAGCTCACAGGATCAAAATAATTTTTGTAGTGCCCTTAAATCATATATAAAGGAACACAATATTTTTTTATCATGTGGTAGTCAAGCTCTTTAGGTAGTGTCAAGCTCTTTAGGCAGTTTCAAGCTGCACATAAGCCTGTTGACTATAGAATACAGTAATTCAAGTTTGCAGCAGGAATGGTTGGAAGATGCTGCATTCATCTCTCCCTTTGCACATGTGGCACAGCCTTTCCTTGATTTACGACCGTATTTCTGTAGCGTGCTTCACAATTATTATTATTAAAAAAAGAGATCAGAAGATTTAACTTAACTGGAATTACAGAAATGAAACGGGGATGTGGGTGAGGTCACAAGATACCTGAGTACAGCCTGCAAAAATATTTCGTTGCTGTCTAGGAGATGATCTGACCTCAAACAGGTTTTTTGGGGGTAGAAATAATTGTTTCACTTATGGGAAAACCAAAAGGACTCCCTTAGTAGCGGATAGTGGGCACTTTGCAAAAATGAAAGGAACAGTCTCAGTCCAAATCAGTAAAACACTGTGGTTACTGACAGGACAGAGGATGGAATAGACACAGTCAGCTCATCCTCTGCTGGTCCCACATGACTGTGGGAGGTGGCATTAGGAAGCTAAGGCTTCCAAACCTAGATAATTCTTATTTTGGGAATACTTATAGGACTACCTTTTTCTATGCTTTTAACTTGGTATCTTCCTATAGAATCATACAAATATAGGGTGTTACTGCAATGGAAGGGTTACAGCTTTAGCAGCTAAAAAGGAAAGAAAAGAGTAAAGGAAGTATCTCTGCTGATGTCAGATTATACATTGCAAGGTTTGGTCAGAGGCATGTACACAGCTAGGTTCATTTGAGTCCTGTGACACAGAAATGCTAGTGAACCTTTTTTTATTAATTAAATAAGTTTCTTCAAAGAAAAAAATATCTTTTCTCTACCAGTTAATTTCCTTTGCATGTATGCTTTATTGGAAAGAAATAACCAATCTGCTACCCTGTAATTAATTGGATTACAGAATAATTACAGCCGTGTTTGCTTTCTGCAGATTACATGGTAATTATATTTAGTATTACCATGAAAAACCAAGAATTTCTAACTATGTCATTACATGGTTATTTCTACAATACAATACAACTGTTTAATTATACATGCAGTTTCTTTACTTCAATGGAAAAATGATTAAAATAATGCCAATGCCTCAAAGTTTTGAACAAGTGCCAGCATATTATATAACATTTATAATATCAGTAGGCATTTGTGTGTGTCTGTTTGCAAGTATGTATTTACATACACGGGGCTCTCATTCATTCTTCCAGTCTCTCCTTTGTCCCCAGGGTACATAATTCAAGTTTTTGCAACAGGGTCTAATACTCTGTTTGATATAGGGCACATTGGTCTTCAGTATGCACAGAAAAATGTGGTCCAGAAGCCATGAGTCTTTTCCCTAGTTCTAAAATCTATGTAGAAATAGCCATGACAAAGATGAAAAAACAGATGAGTGTAGAATTGATACCTCAAGCTGCACGACCTTAGTTTTGACAAGGTTTCTGTACTTGTCAGATTATTTGTTGACATAATATCCAATTGCTGAAGGACTGAGCTCTTCCAACCTGCTTCCCTGAATTATCCTCTGCTGCTAAATAATCTTCTTTAGTTGGATCTTGTTAGAAAGAGTAAGATCATAAATGCCATACTTTCCCTGTAATGAGAGGATAGAGCCAACCAGATCCAATAAAGTTCTTTTCCAGCCACGCAGAAAATCCATGTACAGTAAAGTCTCCTCTTTTAATGCTTGGGTCTAGCATTCAGAGTCCTGATTTGTAACAGAAGCATGAGTGGCTGGAGAGTCTTTTCTTATCACCATTTCACGCCTCGCTGATGTCTGATGAAAGAAGTAAAACAAAACCATGAAAGAATTTGAGAGACAGTAAGAGTAAATATCTTTTTTTGATGTGGTGACCTCTATGTCAAAGCAGAAGTAGGTACAAAGTAGAAGTAGATTGCAGAGACTCAATCAGAGATCCTTCTGAAGAAGCAAATTAATAACTGAATGAGTCACATTGGGATCTGTGGGCCCATGTGAACCCCTGGAAGAGGCATTACTGATGAAAGTTCTTCCTCTGCAGAGAGAACAGAAAACCAAACAAAGCCACAATAAAAAAGTCCAGAACCTTTGCACTTTTTTCCAAGACTGGCAGAACACACTACCTCTTCCAGCATACCTTTTTTTTCCCCCTGTATTGTCCCAGGCATCAGGAAATCAACTTCCATCATCAAAGCCATACATCCAGCAACATAATGTTTATCCAGTTAATACAACTATGGGATAACACAGAATTTGGAAGCCTCAGAAAAACTACCAATATAACCATCATCTAGGATGGTAAGTGCCACGTGCTGTCTTTACGTAAAGCTGCAGGGTTTTTTCAATGCATATTATTAGGGAAAAAAATAAAAAAAAATTGGGCATTGATATATTGTTAGTGTTAAATCTCACAAAAGGACCAGCTAGGATAGGACTAAGTCAGATCTAATACTATTTTTATTTTCCAGAGAGACAATACTTTGATTTGAGGAGGAAGAATAATATTTTTTCTTTTATTTAGGTTTATCTCTTGATATTGTTTACTTTAATTGTCCATGGAGTATTGCTTACAGACTATTGTCATGTTGGCCAAGTTGATGTAGAAAAAGGGAACTAAGAGATACTTCTGATCACTTTGTATGACAAGAAGATGTTGGTGGAATACAGACATTTGGAAGACACAGAAGTTGACATTTAAGCTGTGACTTGGGCTCAGTAGGAAAAATGCAGTAGGCTGGGAAGATCCTTTAAGGTACTTCTGTTAGATACAGCTGTGACAGATGAATCAAAGGATGGCTGTACAGTGAGGGTCAGAGAGGCTTTTAGGATGATATCAGAATCACTGCTGTTCTCCATCTTTATCCATTCTGGATCCGGCCATGCGAATCATTTGTGCCTTTTAAATCAAGGGAAATCAATGGGAATTCAGTCTCCAGGGGTCTTGCAAGACTGTGCCCTGAGGAGAGGTATATTTTATACTCCATCCAAATTAGTTTGAATTAGTTCTGTCTGGCAGTAGATACCAATAGCTGCCAATGCAATCAGTGTCACTTGGTGCTGAAGACATAGCATGAAAACTCTGTCATTGAACAAGACATTTTGCATTTTGTTCCTGTTGCAAAAAGCGATTTCAACACTAGAAGATTCAGCAAAGCCATTTTCCCAGGTTTAATTGCAAGGTCCCTCAGTGTGAGTGTAGAGCAAGCCAGCTTTATGACCTTATTCACAACCTTGAAACCCAAAGGGATAGTTCAATGTTACCAAAGGGTACCTGGATCCTGTGGCTGCATGTTAAAGAGCTTACATTAAAATACAGTTCTACCATCAAGTTTCTCTAGATGATTGCTCTGGGATTCATACACGGATAGTGAAACTCATAAAAGAAAGAAGCACATCGCAAATGAAGGTTGCTTATTAGTCATCATCTGGGGAAGATGAAGTGAATGATTAAATTTTGCTGCATCATGTTTCTTTTCTGAGTTGCTGTCACAGAGGTTTAAGCACAGTGAGAGCTACAAAAGCCTCCATGCTCAGTTCAAGTGCTGTTCTGTGTTAGCATCATTATGTGCTCTAGGTAAGCATTTTGTTAAGTTCAATATTGACAGACAAAACATTTTTCAGGTAAGTACAACTGGTAAATACAGCACAGCTTTAAGACTGTGAGAAAATACAGTCATTAAACTCTCTTAATAGAGGAAAAAAAAGACATTATTTGCTGTCATTATGTACTGTTTGCTAATTATGCTCATCAGGTGATAAAAATTAATAAGTTAATTTAGGTTTTTATTGTTCTGCATGAAATCCTCAGAGGTTCTTAGGGAATTCATTCTTCTCCCCATTGTGCCTTCTCTCTCACTACCTACAACATCATACATTAAGGACCAAGATATGAAGCTGATAGCAACTGCTAGTTGGTTTTAATGGATACTGTTAATTTCCATCCGTAGTGGTGGACTTGTCAGTGCTGGGTTAATGGGTGGACTTGATGACCTTAAAGGTCTTTTCCAACCTAAATGACTCTGTGATTCCAAATTTGCAAACAACAAAGCCACAGGTATTCCTGGGAATCAGGAGAGTCGTTGTGCAGCTGAGCTGTAGCTACCCACACCTTAGCTGGAAGCTTCATGTACAACCCATCTTTAGCCAGGAAACAGTTACTGACACTTTTGCTGCTGTTGCAGTATGTTCATCTGAGATATGAACATCTGTGGACCAGGGTACTGGCTCTTTGTTGCTATTTTGTGAAAGTAGGGGCAAAGGTTCTGGACACTGGATATTTTCTGGTTGTTCCCAGCTCAGTCAATGGATGACATTTCAATGTCACCCTCTTGTCAGTTTTTCTGTTTCTTCATCCATAAAAGCACTTTTCCAACTTCAGGTGAAATGCTGTGTATAATGGCAGCAGACATCATATATATTGAAGGTATTGTTATTAAAGGTAGGCCACTGTCACCTATACGCCCTTGGTTTGATTCATAGATATGACACCTCTGCAATAACTTTGTTCTTGAATTTCCCTGTGAATGAAACGAGGAGGAGAATTACACATTTGACTCCTGGAAGGGGAGATTTCATGACTCTGTTGGAGTTGCTTTGGGAGCCCCTGAGAAGGGAAAAAGTTCAAGCCCAGGCTGTCATGAAATCTAAAGGCAGAAGGCCATCTCCTCAGATGGTTTAAATAATTGTGCAGCAGAACTGTATCAGTAGTTTGCTGGAATGTTCTAGCCCCCCTTTTAGAGAGAAATGTGTTTTAAATACTCTGCTATTACTGTGGTTTGATTAATGAAATTCCAATTGAAAATGAAACACACATTTATTTACAGAGTATGGCCTGTGCACAACCAGGGAACATATTACAGTAGTAGTAGAACTTAAAGAAAGCTACAAAAGTGTTTTCAGATCTTGACATGTTTTGATTCAATCAGCTGTAGAGGTACAAAGGGTGTTTATGCTTGTGTAATAGAAAAAGCTGTATACACTTGGATGAGTAGTAAATTCTGATGAGCTTTCTTTTGTTCAGTTATTTAAAGTATTTATAGAACCCATTTGCATTTAGCTGCATGATTCTAAGAATTTTCATTGTGTATTGAAATGCCAATTCTAAATCACTACTACATATTGGAGTAATAATATACAGTGCTTTTTTCCTAATGATTTTTCATTTTGTGCTTGAGCCAAGTATCTATATGGGTTAAAATCTATAATTCCCAGAACTGATAGACAATTCAAAAGGCTTAACAGACTTCATGCATCACTTGCTATTGAAACTGTATATCTAGAGGAAAACTAATATATTGACCTTAGAAGTCCATTTACTGGTTTTTTTTAAATAAATCCATCGCTTATAAGTCTATGAAGTTTTCATTTTGGTTGTTAAAAGGGAAACATGGATACTGTGAGCTTTTGGGCTTTTTGGGAAGCCCATTTTCAGATCCCAGAATAGCCTCTGTGTTTGATCTAGAGCTAAGTATTAGTTCCAGTGGGAGCTCTGAAAAAATACCTATTGTTCCTGTGGTTATATTTATTCCCTCTAGGATGCTACCACCTAACCATTTCAGAGGATTTCTTTTATTTTGATCTCTTTGTGTAACACAACTTTTGAAGAGAACAACGGAAGTTCTTCCTTTTTCCCACAGTTATAAACAATTATTTATTCAGGACTGAACTTTAAATGCACTTAAATCCTTTAACAATCATCATTCCATTTGTCTAAAGTGACTGGACACTTCATATGGCACCTTGGAGCAAAGAATAGGATGGTGGTGATACATTTTTATATCTCTAAGATTCTTCTCTGAAATATCAAACACTTAGTTCACTCGGTGGTGAGATATTTAAGCTCCATGTTACAGTTGCACATGACAAGGAGATTTTTAAAAGCATTGCGAGCTTCAATAGCTACAATAAATGTTAAAGTACCAAACCTAATCTCAGACTTGGGAATCTTAAAGGTGTTATGACTATTTGATCAAATCTTATTGGGTTTCTTTTAATAAATTAGTAGTTAGTGATCCTAGTTACAACATAACTGGGAATAATAGAATAAAACAGGGACATGGAAATTCTGGAAACTGCTTTCTTTGAGCAAGCTTTAATAAATAAAGAAATAGCATCCCTATGGGAATTTTGGAAGGTTTCTTCTTTGAGAATGTAAAGTGCAATAGACAACATGTTAATAAATCTGATGTCTTACAGAAGACCCAAAAGCCCTTTCCTGGATTCTGAAAAAATAAACCTCATTAGAAGAATATTTAACTTAAGATGCCAAGATTCAGCTATAACTTATATTCAAAGAACTGCACTTAAAATCACTCTTCAACATCAAGAAAAATAACAGGTAGAAGATGGAAGAGAAAGAAACCTCATTTCCCCACACACATGTGTGATGATCAACAGAAGAGATGTCCAGTACCACCCTGGGACATCTGTGGGTGGGAGAAAAAGTGATTTTCCAAGGTCAAGCCTATTCTTCAAGAACCAACTCTAAAAATGTGACTCAAAGCATCCTTGCTATCAATACCAAAATCAAAGGTGGATGCTCGGACTGAAAGAACTAACCTCACAGAAATAGGATTAGGTGAATTTCCATACTCTGGCTGATGGTGAGCCTGAAATGAGAGAATATGGATAGCCTAGAGAACACCAGCATTATCCTGTGCTGACCTTCACACCTCTGAAAGGCAATGAAAGATAGAACCATTAATAAGGTGTCCAAGGCCAGGAGAGAATTTCTAAGGACTGGTCACTTGACAGAAGCTGGTGCTTTTCTGCAGTGAAAAACGTGTAAGACAATAGCAGATGTTGATTGGTTTTTCACTCCAAGTACCAGAGAAGCATTCGAACGCAGTCTTACCTATAAGAAAACATTGATGTGATTGCCTGACAGAGACATTTTTCACAACTGAAAAAACACCTTACCTGATGTCTGCATCAAAACACAAATCCTGGTTCACTTGCAGACATGATGGAAAACATTGACTCATAAGGGACACTTGAGGTCACCTATATGCTGTCATAGACAGTAGGTAGGTCCTATTAATTCTTCTTCAGTAATTTTTTTTCTCATCCTAAAATGTCTGTTTGCATCAGTTCACTGGCACAGTGAGTAGCTTTCTTCACCACCATCCACAGGAAATTTTCATTAATTTATGTACACTCATTTCCCACTGATGTGTAACTTAATCTTATTAATTCCTGAAGGGGGCTATGTTTAGTTTCCATATGTACAATAGAGAAAATGCATTCCATTTTTCTGTTCAGAAGAATCTCTGAAAGACGGGAGAGACAAGAGAAAAGAATGATTTTAAGGGAAACATTAAAAAAGGAGACATTTTCTAGCTTAGGGTTTTTTTGCTTTCTTCTGGTTTGATATATTTTTACATATGGCAGCTTTTATTTCTGTTGATATTTACAATTATCCTCTTGGTGGATAAGGAAAACTTTCAAGACTTAAAACACTGATGCTGTAACATATAGTCTCGGAGGGAACTTCCTCAACTGCATTAATAAGAATTAGGTGATGGAAGGGAGCTATTAGAAGAAGAACAAATACACATCCTAAAATATTGCTCCCTATTTATCTTTCTAATACCCATGGTTAAGTCACACAGGCAGGAAAACCTCCTGTAGGACATCTTAATGGAGAGCATGAACAATACATGCAGACACAAAGGCAGAATGTGCTTGTCTTGGATCAGAGGATGAGTCAGTGGTGGCCAGAAGTCAGCCCTCCTTTCCAAGCCCGGTTTGCCCCATGTGAGATGGTCACATGGACTGCTTATGGTGGGTGAAACATTCAGAGGGCTCTGGCTTTCCATCTGGAGAATACAGAGAGATAATTTGGAAGAGCCTGTTTGGCAGTGAGCCATGGTAGATGCAACTGATGAGGATGGGATTGTTTTGCCCTACTTAAACAGTCTGAAGAATTGTGCTTTTCAGAAAGCGTGGCCTGTGTGTATTTGATTAGAGGAGTTATTGTGATGGTAAATAACAGCATAAACTTATTTTTCACATTACTTGTTTTGTGAGACTTCTGGCTATTTAGTGTAAGCAGCAAAAAGATATTTCCTGGAGTTCTTTAGAGTGTTAAATATGTATGACCCTAAATCTCAATTGCCTTGCAATGTGCACATTTACAAAACACACAAAACATGGGGACTGAAAAGCCAGTATGTCTCTGTGTTTGATGAGAAGTGTCAAGCAGTACAAAACCCTCCCAGATTGACACATCAGAGACGTTTGATGCTGGGGGGCTTGGGGAGGTCAGCTGCAGATATTTTTGAAAATGACTTTTGAGAGAGCTGATGTAAATGTGTGCTCTGTTTGGCAATTTGTTGGTCATAAATTGCTTGCAAATGTGATTCTGTTTTGTGTTTGGGAATTATCTGCAAGCAGTCTCTGAATTTTATACCTTTTCTGATTTGTCAGCACTAGGATGAGATCTCCTTTTGCCAGCCTGTTTCAGACACTGTCCTTGCATATGCAGAGTTCATTAACTGTTAATTCTCAGTATCAGTCAGCCATGGAGGCCATGTGATGGTGCAGATAATGTTTATCCTCCCTCAGTGGAGCACTAAGGTTTTGCCAAGACGAAGTGGAGAAATTCAAAGAAATTCCGAGAAGACAGATAGTGAAATATTAACCTTTAGCCTTTTGGGAAAATATCCAATAACACCGTCAGCATAGGGGTGGGCAGATGAAATTTGTGTGAATGTCATTTTGAGAAACCTAAAAGGAATAAACTTAAAAAGCATAACCAAAACAAGTTCAGAGTTTTTATTCATTTCCCTGTGAATATCTATATTTTTCCACCTTTGTTGTACCAGTTTTATCTTTTTTTAATCTATAAAAGATGCACAGAATTCTAACAAATTTGTGTGAAGTTCTGTATTAATAATTTTGTATGTTTCTTCTCCAGAAGAATGAAAAAATGCAAGATAAGTATTTTTTCCTTTTGATGTATTTAAAAGATATTTATAAAATATAAAATATCTTACAAGCCTCAAAAGTGTTGTAATAATGTGTTTTATCTGCTGGAGGAAAAATGTCAGTTTGGTCCAAACTCTTTTGTCTTTTCTCATCTCTGTAAAGTTTATTTTCAGTGTGTAATGGATGAAAAAAACCCCAATATTATTAGGGAGGCCAGAGCTGTGGTGGGTGTCAGTAGGTGGGCAACAAGGATGAAATCCTGGACTCACAGGACTTATAAGTGTACTCCTATTGGTTTTATAGGATCAGGCTTTCATTTGAGACTGGTTGTATCAGCATTGATAGAATTACCCATTTCATGCAATAATGAAATGTGCTCTTATAGTATTGGAACCTAAACTAACAACCTAAATTTAGGATCAAATTACGAGAATGTTGGCTCAGATTTTTAAAATGCTGTGTAACAAAGCAAACTTCAGTGAGCTAGGCCTGAATTCTGACTTGCATTTAAATGGGAACTGAAGTTTTGTGTTTCATTATCAAACAAAAGTATTGTGATTTAGCCAAAATAATTTCTTTCTAAAAGCAATTTATTTTTCAAGAATCACAATGCTCAAGGTGCCCTAATAGAGTGCAACAATTAGATTTTCTAAAATAAGAAGCTGGTTTTGATTTGGTAGGAGTGCACACCTGTCTCAAGCTGCTAACTTTTAATTTACTGATATTCTTAGCAGTCAGAAATGATTGAAGAAGGCTTGGTTAGAGAAAAATGAAAAAATAATTTGTTTTATTCTAAAATATCTTTGAGAGTATTTAGCTTTTCGTAGAGAAAACACACAATCTTAAAAGAGAAGGATTTGCCATTGAAAAAAAAAAAGGATTATACGTTTTCTTTAGCCTGTGGAATTACAAAACCCTCAAGAGCTCAGTGAGAGCAAGACAGACCACGTGTCTCTGTGTGTGTGCATGTGCAAGAGAGAAAAAGGGGGAGAGCGAGCCCAAGCAGAGAAGTAGAAAACATTCTGATGGATCTAATTTAATTTTATGTTGTGTTTTTATATTGAAGTTCATTTACAAGTGCTGACACTTCGCTGTGAAACGCCATGAATGTGGGATCTGCCACAAATAAGAAGAATATTTTTTAACTAACTTTAGCTGTGGATGATAATTTGTTAAAACAAACAATAGCTTACTGCATTACAGCTGAACGCAAAGATATTACTGTGCTCAGCTAAAATCAAATAATCTTTTAGTTTCTGTTCTCTCCAAACTAAGCTAAACAGTGGTGTCATAAAATGACAAATTACAGGATGAACATAAAAGCAGTGCCTTCAAAAATACAATAGTTATACAAGCCATGTATTGTTAATGAAGAATATAATGCAATTTGTCTGTCTGTAATACAATTATGCAAATCAAAGATGGAACTATCCTGAAATCTCTCTACATTCGAAGTCATTAAAATGAGATAATTTATCAAAAAGAATATTACTGATCATGTTTATGTGTTGCACATTAATCCTATTACAATAATGTATCTTTCTACTAATGTAATGGATTTGTGCAATCTAACAGAAAATGACTTTTATACTACCCACAATTACAAAAATATTCAAAGCATATCCATCGCTGCATAATAACATATGCCTAAGACTGTACAATAAACTTATTAAAACAAACAAAGCTTATGAATGTAACCTTCAAACCAATAAAGACAATGCTAAATTCAATTTTATTGCCCTCATTATTTCAACAACTTCATATATAATAAGCATGGTGAGTAAATTACCTTAACCTTCTTTATTTTGAAGGAAAACCTCGTGAAAAAGTGTGATACAAAATTTGAGAATTGGTTAAATTGATGCCAGGCATGTAGAACATGATAAAATCTTCCAAACCAACACATAAGTGGCAATCCATGTACTCACAGTCCAAAGTCTCTCTAAATCTCAGCCCTCTGACAGATATAATTTTAGCAGATGACAAGTCAATCCTTAAAGTAACAGCATCATCTGAAATGGTTTCTATTATATGCAGTGAGGTGTGTGAAAATGTTGTGAGGTACATATGGATGCTCTTCCATTCCCGTGGAAATATAACATTAGGCTTAAAAATTCTCCACACAGATGTATATTAGAAAAGTCATGTTTCTACCTTGAAAAACCAAAAGATACAAAATAAAAGGCAGCATATTCAAGTGTAAATTACACTGTAGATGTGTATTATAATATAGTCACTAGGTGAATGGTCATATGCCCAAGAAACATCATAATATTGCTTATGTTCTGCAACCAGATCTGCTCAAATGGACTATTGGATAATATTTAGTCCCAGTATTGTATATTTACAGTAATTTTGTTCCTAGAGTTCAGCCCATCTTTATTGACCTAGGCTTGCTGGCGTCTTTTTTCATCTGTAAAATGCTCCATTAGCTTCCTCAGTAGGCAGCTGCATTGTACTGAGTTGTTTTCCTCATGGCAGGTAGATTTTGTTTCAATGCAAGTTAGGGATTGAGTTGGTTGGCTGCAGAATTAATGTAGCTGCATACACACCTCCTGCTAACCCTCTTGGTGACCCTCTCTGACGTGAAAATCAGACTGCCTTATGCAGTTCACACCCATTTATTTCTCCTTCTTTGGAAGAATTCTTCTTATTCCTCCTCTTAAGCCAGTACATTCTGCATATTGGAACAAGAATATATGTCAGAAGAAGGATAAAAGAAGAGAAAGAAGAGGAAAAAGTAATCATGCTCATGTACATCATGCATTTAGTGGTCTTAGCCCACTGTAGACTCAAATGTCACTGCTAACACCTCACATGTATGAAGTGTTCAGCAGATCATGGGATATCTGGCTGCAGTTGCTTAAAACTTATTTTGCCCCTCCCTAACCCTTGCACTGCTCCCTGAAGGCTGGTGCCTCATGTTTTTTCAGAGCTGCTCAATGACTTCTTCAATCGATACCAACCTCAAGGACTGCACATCCCAGCTGGGCTCATGTTCTTACCCAGCCTGTGATTATTTTCCTTTCTGCCATATATGCTTTCCTTCACTTCTTGAAGGAGAAAGGTTTGCAGTCTGGAAACACCTGACTTCAACTTAGAAGTTGACAGGAGCTGCTATTTATGTCAAAGGATCCCCACTGCAATAGCTAAAATGGATGTAATGCTGCATTTTACCTAATAAAATTAGACTGTTCTATACCAGGCTTCTGGACCTACTGTACAAGACATAAAGCTTTGGTAAATACAAGTCTATTAACCACTCTACAAATCTATAAATCTGGCCCTGCTGTTGCTGCTACAGTATCATGTTCAAAAGGATTTGAATTCCCAAACTTTCCCTCAGTTCTGTGGTGTGAATGGGAAAAGATGATCTCATGGGTAGAAATTCTCCTTTTGAGACTTTCTGGCACAGGTCTCTGCTTTCAGCTCCTGAGAACCTTTGGTTTTGTGTGGCATTTGTAATATACACGTGTCTTTATCAAGTGTCTAGGAGGCTTTAAATATTTTTGAACAACTGTTTGTCAAAGCCATCTAATAGAAGCTTAACAAACCTCCTGCGCTTGGCAGAACTGAAACAGTAAGAAGAGAGGTTGTTTTAGCCGAAGCTTGGCTGAGGCAGGACATTCCCTGTCACACCATTTAATATTTGCCCATATAGAGTTATAGGAAAGCAAGTTGAGATCCTGCTGCAGCTTTTTTGAATCGTTCTCTGTCTTCGCTTCTGTCTCTCTTTAAAACACACAGATACTCTAAGACAACTGATGGATGACAAATATACAGGCTTCTAATTCTGATACCAGTAAGAGCAAAGCTGTCCTTTATCAGATAAGAACTGATTCAGAAGTAGCCATATTTAGCACTTAGAGGACTTGATACTTTTATACGTTCTGGGTAAGTATTAATTCAAGCAGCCCCGTATGACATGTGCAGACATAAATTTCAAGGACCTCAAGGAACCAGCCCAAAGCAACCTCATCAGCCTCAGAGACTTTACATCACCACAAAACCTGTGTAAGGGGGGGTGACAGCTGGCCTGAGGATCTCATGTGCACTGGTTCAATCCCCCTGACTCTGTTCCTCAGTTCCTCATCATGACAATGCCAGTCCATTTGGACCCTTGCATAGTGAAAGCTTTCTACACATTTCTCCTTTCTTTTCAAATAAACTGAAGCTTACCAGGGTTTTGGACTGAGCTGCTCATCAAACGGAATGTTGAATGGATTTTAGCCTTGCTGGTCTCTGTAGAATTGCCTCTTTCCTCACTGAGCCATTCACAGAGCTTCTGCTCAGCCCTACCAACAATAACATCTTATAGGGACTGAGGTGCTTCTTTGGGCATAAGGGCTACTGCTTGCTAATATCAATTAAAAACTGATTGAAAAATATTTAAATAGCAAAGCATATAAAGCAGGTGTCCCCCGGGAGATTTACATCCCAGTCTAATCAGGTCGGTCGAAGAGGAAAGGGGAAAGTCAGCAAAAATGGATTATAAACTTGTAGTTACTAGCTTTTTCTCTTCATTTTTTAACATCTTGTCTACCTTTAAACCTGCCCTTATCTTTTTCTGTGACACTTCCTAGAAAATGAAGGTTAATACTGCCTTATTTCACTCCTTTCTTGTAACGCTAACCACGGTTAGTGAGGTGCTCGGGTGGCACAGCTAAGGAAGACATCCAGGGTGCCTAATTTTGCCACACAGTCTAATTTCCCTGAAATAGCTGAGCTAACCTAGTAACCAGGGCTGATAGCCCAGCTGGTTGTGACAGACCCACTGAGCTATTGTGCTTTTCATTTACTGCACACTTGACTGTCCGTGTGCTGTGCTAGTGTGCGAAGAGACGTTCTGGAGAAAAGCAGCGCCGATTTTCCATACCATCTAAGGGACTCAATTGGCAGAACTGTGTGACAAATCAGGGCAGATTAAAGTCAAGCCGGTCAAATTCTGCCATATTGACATCTGCACATAAAAAATACGTGGCATTGCTGGGTCCAAAAAAGGCACAGTTTGGATCACAGTCACAACACTCAGATGCAAGAAGGAAGAACTCCCCAGTGTTAAAGACAAGGGAAGACTCATTTTTGAGCAGAATGAGGCTGGCTGGCTGCTGGGGCTTTTCTGCTCTGTTGAGGTTGTAATTACAGCCTCTCAAAACTTGCGTGACATTGCTAATTTGAGAGAAAATGGGACACTGATATCTGTAAGAACACTCAGGGTTGGGATTTTGATTATAAACTCCATATATGTCAGCAAATCAACCCTATGAATATTAAAGTTGTTTAGTATCTTTATATAAGTAATTACAGAAACCATCCAACAACGAAAGATGGGAAGATGTAAATGTCACCTATTAAGAAATATTTAAAGAGGTTAGTCAGATTTTAAGATACCTGAAAGTCAAACTGACCATTAAACTGTGGCATGAAATTATAAAATTGTAATTGTTTAACCCTTTTCAAAGAACAACCTTCTTTGCTAAATATCTCCTAACTACAGAGGAATCTTCATTAGACGGTGCCCTCCACTGAAGATACAGATTCTGTCATTTGATACATCCTATTTTATTTCATGCAGCTTTGTGTTGTGAAAAGACCCAGTTCTTTGCCTTAGAGGTTTGATTGTTGGGTGATTCCTCTGACTTTTGGGAAGCTATGTGTAACATATATTAGCATAAAAGAAAGGGGAACATGACATAAACCCCCATTGCAAATAGTTATTTACTTATGATTTGTGTCAGCTTAACTGTGTGGAAAATATAGAGCTCTTTGGCACAGAATGAGTGTTTAAGTGTGTACTTGTACTACTCCTATCGACCCAGAAGGGTGCCTTTCACCTTGTAGTGCCATAGTCCCCAGTGAAATTGGAGGGGTGCTGTGTGTGAGCGGTGGAGGAAAATAAACAGGCACATCCTAGACAGGCCTGTCTGAATCTATCCCTCACTCTTGTCCACCTTTCTCCGGGTGCCCTGCCTTTTCGTGGTATCTGGGTTCATAGGATGGTTTTAGTCCTGCAGGCTGCTGAGCATCTTCCGTAAAGAGCCGTTTAATGCCAGGATCTTAGGATGCTCATTTGACTGAATTAGCTAATGGTCTGTGTGCCAAGTATTCATATGGGAATGAAGAGCTCTTGCCTTAGCCTTTAGATCTGTCTTTTGTCCCTCCCAGGAGATTTTTGCCAGCTCTTTCTCAGCATCAGTGGGAGATAAGGGTGCCTGGTACCTTGCCACACAAGACCTTAAGACTTCAGTTCATTGCAGTGCTGAGCTTTATCTATAGCTTAAAAGAGAGTAGCAGAGATTTCTTTCCTCTTGCATGTGATAGTGCCCCACAGCAGGAATTACAGGAGAAAACTACTTAATAAAGGATGTTATGAAAGCATTTCGAGTTTGGGGGGCTTCTAAAAATCATCTCTTGTTCTGCATAAGCACATACAACACAACAGGCATATCCCTTGTTGATGCCTGGCATCCCTTGACATCACCTGTTCTGGGTCTGTGGATAGAAATGAAGATGTTGGTGTTTATACACCTGTATCTAATTTACAGAAAGCTTTCAAAATTCCTGAGCCCGAGAAATAGCATTGAAGGGATTTGGTGTCCAAATAGGAGTGGAGATGGGGAGAAAAGACAGGAGAATTAAAAAAGGGTTTATCTGATAGAAACCAAAATCGAACAGATCTCCTTTATTTATTTCCATTTGAGTCTGTCTTAGCAGCAAGGTGTAAGCATTAAATATACAGGAGACAGCGAGCAGAGGAAAAAAAGTAAAAGAGTTAAATGATAGCAGGGATCAGTATTTTAGTGCATTCCTTCTACAATCTAATAGATACAAATAGAAAAGGCCAGGCACAAGGCAAATATTTCCTATTATGAATAAACTAAGGTCACAATGGAATCTGTCATGCTTGTGATATGAGAGATGGACAATATTCCCAAGCTGTTGCCATGATGGCACTTCAATACAGTTTGTACTTTGTTTATGAAGCTGAATCAGAAACCCCTTTTCTCCTCCTCTCTCTCTCTCTCTTTTTCTTTTTTTTTTTTTGGCCCAGCATGTGTAATTCTTCTTCATGGAAGCTCGAAATGGCTGTGGAGCAGCTCAATATTCCATTTATTTTATTTATAAAATAAATTCAAAGCCTGAAAAGATGAAGTAATTGACTTACTGGGATGACAGTTAAACCCACTAAATTTAATCTTATCCTCTCAAGTACAACATATCGCGCTTACAAATTATCACCCTGCACCAGACAGGCCTGCTCTCTTCACCTAATCCAAATGGAAATGAAGGCCTCTGTTATTGTATTATCTGACTTTACTATCAGCATTAATCCGGCTTAACTCACTTAATGATGCCACTTGTGGCACTATGAAGGCAGCAAAGAAGTCTATAAACTACTTCCATTAAAATGCAAATCTGGCCCACAGAGAAAATAAGTGACACAAAAGTAGGAGAATTCGGCCATACACTGTATTAGCCTCTTGCCGCACAGAACTGATACAAGTATAATAACTGATGCTGTGATTATTATTCTAGCTGTGGATTTCCAATGAAAGGAAGCCAGTCTACCACAGAACGTCACAAAAGTGCTTCAACAAGCCAGGGTATTTAATTTCTGAAGAGATTTATATTTTTTGTTGTCAGGAAATGAACAAATACTTATCAATGTAAAAACTGCTATCTTAAATCTTCCTGCCAGGTTTTTCATACTGATATTATTTGCACCCTATAACACAGGAAATGAAAATCTTCTGTGCCTTTCACATCTCCACTGTATCTTAAAATTCTTTAGTAACAGACTTGCTTCTTTTTTTAACCCCCTTCTGTAAACATAAAAGAAAACTTTTATGGATTAAGTATAGGGAATTACTAATGCCAAAATCCCAACCCCAAATTCCTTCTCCTGAACATTTCTGTCTGCTGTTAATTTAATTATTTTTTTTAAAGGGAATCATAACATCTGTTTTAAGGAAAAGCCTGATTTAATTTTAGTGTAAAGCTGCTCACATTTACCTCTATCCCTCTCCTTCCTTACACACACACATGCACACTCATGTATCCTGCCTAGCCACATCTTTGAGTGAAAAATCATTAATGCCTTCATTACTATGAAAGAAATCCTAGACAAAGCACTAGGATTCAAGTTCCTTCCAGTCTCTTTTGAGTTCAATAGTTTTCTCTGCCTCAATATCCCCAAGGCTTCATTTCTGGCTTTGGCACAGAGACAACAAGCATATCTACAGGGAGACATAGGCACAGAGCTCCTACTGCTTAAACCAACATTTTTCTGTAGGCTTTGATAGCAAAATGTAAATGCAAGAATTTGGTCCAGCATATTTTATGTACAGGGTGTTAGATGTGTGATGCCCCTTCACTTTTCCTTGGACAGCTTATGACTGATAATATTACAGTTAGAGATGGGGCCAAGCTATGCCATTGGGATTCGTGTTTCAGTCTCGCGCACGGGAATTTGATTTAGCTGGGTGTGCTGAGAGGAGTAGCAATGAGATTCAGCTTTGCACCGAAGTTTGGATGGTGAATCCCCTCCGAGGCTGCAGAATGTTTTGATCTGGAGCCCTGGTGTGCTCTCTGACAAAGGCCTATTCTCTCTCAACCCCACCCACACGCTTACCCCACCCCGAGCATGACTTGTTACTGAGATGGCCATTCAGCAGCACATGGTTTTGCTCTGATGTTGCATTGCTGAATTACTGTTACATTGGCTTTTCTCTCACCTTGGGCCGGCAAGAGTGTGATCTGATTGCAGCAGGTGTCGGATCTGCTATAACACTTCCATCTGGGATGCTCATTGCTGACCTTGGTGCCACCAGTGTTTCAGCAGAGAGCTGTTCAATGCGAATGAAAACATCCCGTTTCAGCCTAAAGCCATGCTCTGTGCTTACAGCAAACGGAGTTCCCACTTAAAAGAGGCCGGCAGCTCTGCAGATTTCAGCAGTTTCTCTTTGTAGCTGTTCACGGATGCTGGGGATTTTTGCCCCTTACAGGGTGAAGTTAACCCCTAGGCACAGCATGTCTGGAGTCATGGTATGGCCAAAAAGACATGCAGTGCTACATGGATACTGCTCATCTGGTGGACTTTGGACCATTCTTAAAATACAGAGCATGAGCAGATGCCAGAAGAGAGCCCAGAAACTGCTGTCAGGGGCAGTGCCCTCCACCTGCACACCTCCATGCAATCCATCCTTGGCACCTATGGATTTGCATTCCCTGTACCAAATCCTGACTTGGTGTCAGTGTCAGCAAACTATTTACTGAGCTTTACTCAGGGCTTGTTAGGAGGAAATAATTGCCTAATTTACAGGAGAAATGCCTCAACTCCTGCACAGCTTTCATCTGAGGCCTTTATCTTCTGAAATGTGCAATGCTCTGTGTAGAAGGAAGGTATCAGCAAGGTACTTCTTACCACTGCGTAATAAAACTTCAGTGGTTTAGCTTGAAATGTCATTTTAAAACTACAAAACTACTGAACTACATCTCAACATGAATGCTATTATTTAAATTTAAATTGGGATTGTTTCAGTTTAGCTGAATGTGATAAGAACTGGTATAACAAACAAATGATCAGAAGTTTCCAAGGGCACAGGGATTTTTTAGTGATGAGAATACAGGAATCAGTGAAATCTAGACTGCTAGGAATTGTCTTTATTTTAACACTGTGAGTAACACAAGGCTGGATTCTAACATTCCATGTTTTGTTTTCCTTGCATCGTTGATGCATCTGTAACATCTTCATCCAGACATTCTCGTTATGTACATTATACTTTTCCAGAAAACAGGAGGGTATTGGACTGGTTGAGCTTCCAGTCAAGTTATTCCATGGTTCTACCTGCTCTGGTGAATCAAAGCAAATACTTACACAACTAATGAAATATTGCCTTGTGTCACGGATTATACTAAATATTTAACATTCAGTTTCCTAGAAAACAGCCTTAATTGGAACTATATTGGAAAACAGTCTTAATACTATATTGAATAATCAGCACACTGCAATATCTTGCATATATAGTGATGTGGTACGCAGTAAATCTTTTAAAAAGTTATTGTATTCACAGGAAGCATGAATTTTAGGTGTGTATATATGGGCCAAATCATACCAAGTTCATACCTGCAATTATCAATCAATTTTGCATATGATTTATGCTAATTACAGTTGAAGAATGGTCAAACAGGTGCCTGTGCATTTTTTTGGGTTTTTTTACTGACATTGATACTGGTGTGATAATCTAGAGCTGTATTTTTATAGACTTGCTAATATATTTGTGGAAAAAAAATTGACACATTTGAGACTTAATTTTGAGGTCTGAAACAGAAGCATAAAACTTCAACTAAATATCAGATGATTAATTTAATTTAAACATAATCTACCATCAAGTAGATCATTAGAGATGATGTAATTCACACTTATTAGGGCTTAGAAGGAGCTGAGAAGTGAGAGAAAGAGTAATATTCCATAAAAGCAGCCTCTCTGGTGAGGCTGGGTTTTGTATCTCTTAGCATTATGAATCATCAGTATCTGAGGTTATATTTAGCAGGTACTGACATGGTGGGTTTGGTCATCAGGAATGAGAGAACCAAGATAAAGCACCTATTACGAAGTAATTTCTGGATGCTCCTGCTCCCTAGCAATTTTTTAAGGGTATTCCATTGTACTTACTTGGTTTTAGCCAAAGTGGGGGTGGGAAGTACAAGACTGAATAAAAAGGAAAAGGAAGAACTTGAAGTCAGGAATCTCAGACAGGTGAGTTCCTGCAGTCCTGACTAGTTTTGACACTGCCCACACTTCCCTTTCAAAGTCTGTACCTGGAAGAGCTGCTCAGAATGTTTTTAATGGGGAAAATAAACAAGGAAGTTCTAAACAAAATGAAATATCTCGCCTGAGCTTTCTTCTTTTGTATCATTCTGGCTTTTTTGCTTTCTTTTTTTCCATCCTTAATTTAAGATCATATTCAGCTTTTTTTGTGAGTGTGTTTATATGTGTCTTATGATTTTCTGGTTTTATTACTGTGTTCGCTATAAAAAGCAATAGACACAATATTGAACTTAGCTGATCTTTCAGACCTTTATTTCAGAATTTTTGTGGTTTCTTCAAAGGATGGAAGTTCCTATTTTTCCCAAATCTATTGCCTACAGAAAGTACTGAGCAAGTGCAGCAGAAATATGATTCAGTGTGAGGTCACTAAACTGCAATGCTGTGCAGAAGAGACAAGCTGAATGGTACTGGGCTACTCAGATCTCCTTACCAGCATAATTCCAAAATGTTTTTGTGCTCATAAAGAAATTTGGGCTCTGTTCTTGTGTAGCTATGTTATTTCTTATCTTACTGTCGCTTTTTGGTATAACTTTTGGGTAGACAAGTGTTCACTGTGTGAAAGTTACTCATTCATTTTTTTCAGAGGCCACTAGACAAGACTCAGCAGGTAACAACTCACTGACCTGAAGACCTACCCATGCTCAGATAAATGAGCTGAATGTGAAAGGCTAAAAATCCCATTACCAGACCTTGAGCCATCCTGTCCTTAAGCAATTTTGCAATATTTCTAGGGAAGAAATAAATACAACTTGCGGATTAAGGGACAAATCAGATAAACCAGAAGGGAACCATTCTTCTGAAATAAATTTTTTTCTGTATTTTTGCTTAGCTGCACTGCTGAGGCTATGAGATGATGGTCTTAAGAGATGCATGGTCACTGTGTCCTGAGTGAAATCAAGCCAGAGACTGAGGCCATAATCCTTCTTTTACTACCTTGGCAATGGTGTCTATCCTAAATTGTTAACATGCTTTTAAAATTCTTCATACAGTAGATAGTAGAAGAAGTAGTTCAGGTGACTACAACCAGATTTCTTTGAGAGATGATCCCACATCTAGCAAGCCAGCACTTCGCTCACTATTTCTAAAATTAGCCAAACTAGGTTATCCAGTATGATTCAGAAAATATCTGGGTATTTACAGCTTAATGTAAGATCTACACCTTTGGGTGTTCAGGACTCTTGGCTATATGTGACTTGTGATAACTCTTATAGAGACTCTTCAAACTTCACCCATAGTCTGATTTTTAAGGGCCTTAAGACTGAAGGAAGACAATCCCCCTGCGCACCAAGGAGAATTAATCTTCAAAGTCATGTTTTTTGTTAGCTGATTGTGCTAGGAGTAACCTGTATTTCTGTCCTCTCCTGAACAAATCCGGAACTCACCTGAGCCCATTGGAATTCAGGCCACCTGCAAACCACTCCTATTAGGGCCCTTCTGAAAAAGGGTCTCAAGCTGGTTTTTAGATGTCTGATGTTGCTCGGGTGGTGCTGCTGGAGAAGTAGATGGGACAGATAAAAGCTGCCGGAGCAAGTGCTGAGAGTACCTTTTCAATTAAGTGATGACAGCAGGTAAGAAGCCCAGCCCTGAGCTCAACCTTGCAGCCTCTCACACTGAAACGAGCCAAGCAGAGCAAAGTGAGTGTATACACAACAGGGGGAAGTTCGGTTGGAAGCACTTATTCTGTAGTTCTTCCTGGTGAAAGAGGAAAACAGTTTGATTTTGCTTTGCTCACAGATTATTATCCTTCCTGAGAATTAATGCAAGCATTGTTTAAGAAACAAACAAAACAGGAAAAGGTTTATCTTTTGGAAATGGCAATAATGAAATATTTTCAGATTTTTTTTGGTTAGCTGAAGTCCCTTGGCTGAATGCACCATGAATTGAATTATTCTGCTGATTAACGTAAAATTTAATTAACTGAAGAAAAAAAGTATCATCCCACTCTTTCAAATATTTAACTTTCTCATTATATGACTAGCTATTTTTTAAATACTACTTTTTTTTTTTTTCCAAAACCCTCTTTTTTTGTCTTGTGGAGCTTGGCTTTTACAGTATTCTGTCCCCTAATTCAATCACACTCATTTCAATAGGGTTTAAATCTCCAGGCACTTCTAAAAACCCCACTAGGCACTTCATCTTTAAGCACCTAACTACCTCTAAAAGTCTGGCCCTTGATAATTTTTGAAAATGGTCCTTTCTATCATGCAGAGTTTCCTGCTAGCAAACTGGAAAAGTAATTAGCATATAGATGCATCCCTCAGACGGTAGACTGGGTTAAACTGGATTTTTCTACCTTTTAATAACCATTGGAAAACAACAAGGAATTAATTGGTTTGGAAACGTGAACTGATGGAAAAAGTCAAGCTACAGAAAAGTTATTAACTATGCAACACTGAGAGTCCTTAAAACCATCAGTTAATGAAACAAAGAAAAGAATACACTGAGTGAGAATTGATTTAGAAGTGAAGAAGACAGATGAAAAAGGAATACTTTAATATGATGAAGAAAATATATCTCTCTTGGAGACTGCAGTAGTCGTTGCTATAGCTGTAGTGAAGTGAGAATAGTGGTTCAGGGAGCCCCTTTGAGCTGAAAAGAGCCCTTTTGCTGTGGTGCTGTGATGCTCCAGCGTGTCCTCTGCTTGGGGCAGCCTCACTGGGCTTTACCACGATGCTGTGGGCTCTGGTATGTGACAGTGAAAGGTCTCTCCTGGCACTTTCACCCTAGCGCTGAGACAAGACATGCCTTTGAAATCTGTGGGTAAAAAATGCTGCGTAAGAATGAGGATTTTTTTTTTTTTATGATTATATTATCCTCAAGGGCGGAATTTGAAATAGCTGCTAGGAAGTGTTGCCTATTCCCAGTTTACATGAGATATCTTTAATCATATTCTAGTCAGAGAAAGAAATGACTGCAAGAGGAACTATAAAACCTCTCCCTTGCTTTCATCTTTGCTTTTTCACTCAAGCTCACATGAGAAAGAGAGGAATCCGTGGCAAGACTGATTCTTGACTTACTAGGATTGTTTTAACACAAGGGAATAATTATAAAAGAGACATTTTTACTGCAAATACCCCCAGCTTACTTTTTTTTATTTGAACAGAGCCTTGTTCTCACAGTGTAAAGTAGATATATTTATGGTTGTGTGCAAGGGAGGGAAAAAATCCTTGTTTTGGCTTAGTTGTGAACATATTCTAATGATATAATTGAAAAAAAATATAAGCAGGAAAAAGTTTTTAGTGGAAGTACAATATTTTAAGAGCCAGAGCACTCAAACTTCCATTTAAATAGAACATTAAACTTGCTTGTAAATAGAAAATAAAATAATACTGAATAAAGCATAATGCTTTGGTAATTGTGTTTTTGCTTTTTAGAATTTCTAAGGCTCTTACAGAACTAAGGATCAGCCAGAATGAGGGTGCATCACTGAATAAAGAACAGCATAGAATGTGTGTGCCAGGATCACCTTCGTGAACTCCATTGCAATGCTGTATCACAAAGTCCAGGAAAATATAATCACATGGGATTGCACACAGATCCCATCCACATCTGTGAAATGCAGCTCCACTACTGCAAGGTGCAAGAGCTGGAAAGAAGAGAACAGAATGAGGTTGGGTTGAAAATATAAATTCTCCTCTCAGACCTGCATGAAAGAAGAATGAAGCCCTCTGTCCTTAACTCACAGAGTTAAGAATAAAGCCCCGTTGGGAGTTCTCTCCCTTGTTGTCTTTGGTGTCACTAATCTGCTGTCAGCAGGGGAGGAGCCCAGCCTGCCCCTGTCGCCACTGGGAGAGGTGAGGCAGCCTGTCCCACCGCAGTGCCTCTGTTACTGCAGGCTCCCTAAGGCACCTCCACGCCTGTACTCTGCTGCAGCACAAATGGAGTTCACTGAGGTGCTTTGCACCACTCAGAAGTGAGATCAGATTTTACTTTCCAGTAGAGAATTGATATTCCAAATAGCAATTAACTTAATTTGTAACTTATGGCTTACTGCTGTCACGTACCCTATTGAGCAATGCCGTGCAAAAGGAGAGTCACCTATAGGGAGGATGAAAGGTTCACACTCTGCATTTTTGAGGTTTTACCTCCATACTAAGTCCAGGTTTAGCCCATTGGTGCCTGGAGGGCATGAGCTGGCCTCTGGAATGCTTTGACCACATCAGCTTCTTCCAAATAAGAAGCTTGTTTGTGCCCTCCAGGTTTGCTCTGTGTTGTGAACCGAAGTGTGGTAAGTCAGCACGGTTAGGAAACTTCCTTTTAAAGTTCCTAAATCCAGCTGAAATGCTAATATAGACCTACCCCACCCATGGCCCATGGGAAACAATGTAATAAAGGAGCTGGACTTCGATGATCCCTGTGGGTCCCTTCCAGCCCAGGATAGTCTGTGATTCTATGAGATGTGAGCTACTGGCCTTAAGGAAATCTGGTTTCCTGTATTGCAAAGTGGTACCTGATACATGCAGGCAGAGGAGCACAACTCTATGAGTTAAGACAACCAGAAGGTGATACCAAATGAGTTTGAAACTTAAGAAAAGTATTTGCCAGTAAGATCAGCTCCTAATTTAGTCTAGACTCATCTTTCAAATGGAGAGAGAGGCATTTCTCAAATCCTTAATGAGTCATGAGTGCTTGTTTGTTCTTACCCTGTAGGAAGAAATATTCAAAGGTAGTGTTTCAGTAGCACTGGAAAGCTTTGTTGTGCAGAGTCTCTCCTTGGGCCTACCTACACTGAATAAAAATTTTCCATGTGAGCTGAATACCACCGACTTTCATTGACTTTAGAGAGAGGCATTTAGCTTTTTACTTCTGAAATACATTTAAAACTTAGTAGTTAATTTTAAGGATGCCAACGCTGCTGAAAGGAATGCTTACAAAGCATCCATCCTTATGAAAGCTGACAAATTAAACATCTTTGCTAATGAACTAAAGAAAATATAATTGAGGTCATAAAAACAGACCTTATAGGGAGATCCACTGGGAGACAAATGTAACTGGATTCCTGCGTATACTAATGGTTGCAGCACTTCTCTTTCTGCCCCATGACAAGAAGGTCCCAATCCAGTGAGGTACTTAGGGCTGAGTAGTGTCTTGGAGATCAGTGGCACAACTCACAGTGTATAAAACTTGGCACACACACCTGTGCTTTACTGGCTTAGACCCAAACTGAGTAATATGTACATAGTGCTATATTCAGCTTCACTCTATTCAGTTCTCAGATCTGTATTGATCTGATTTTGAAGCCTTCTGTGAAGTAACTTTTAAGTTGCTTTTTTACAAACACAAAATGAATTTGATATAGTTGCCTCTTTCACTCAGAGATTTGAAAATACTTTAAAAATATGAATGTATTGATCTTTCACTATGGGAAGAGTAAGTAGTAGCAACCCATAAAACAGATGAGGAACCCAAAGGTAGAAGAGTGGAGAAAAAAAATCTAACAACAACTGAATGGAATTGGAAAACGAATTTGTCTTGATTGTATTCCCATCTGCTATGGGTTCAGTTTCATTAGCTTTCTTGAAAAGGAGCTTCTGTCAGGATAATTTATGAAAGCACTGTTTTAGTAGGCATTCAAAAATAGTTGAAGAAATTTTCTCTTGATTTTGTAATCTGGTTCCTTATTCATGAACTTATATATGCCCATTCTTCTTTATATATGAAAATATCTTGAGTTACTTGTGCTGCGTAGCCAGATTAAAAGCTGGCATAAATAATAAAACACTGAGCAAATGTTGGTTAGCAGAATCTTTCACAGAAATAAATTGAAATACATTGTGATCTGTTCTTACCTAGCACAGGAATGCACAGAGAGGCAAAGGTCTGCAAGTGTATGGCTTGCTTTTTGCTTACTGTCTTTATTGCTGCTGAACCATTTTGAATTTAGAGAGGGAAACAGTGAGGGATTCATAAGAAAAATACTCAATAAAGATTAGTACTGGATAGATAAGTGGCTTTGGTCATGAATAATATAAAGGGATGTCTCTTTTTTTTAAAAAAAAAAGGCAGAAAATTATTGAAATATCATTTGTACATACGTTAATTGTGGAACTCATTGCATATGGGTAACATTAGAATACCACAATAATGACTGCAAGGCTCACTGATTATATGTGGAAAGAAAAGCTGCAGCCACTTTAAATAGGAGGACAGTACATAGGAAGAAGAACAATAATGCTAACCATTAAGAATTGGGCTTTGGAAAAAGATTCTCTCATAAGCAAGTTATTGCATAATTCTCTGTTATGGGAGTTTCACACCTTCCTCTGAAACATCTGGTGCTAGAATGCAATAAAACACTAAATGAATTTCTGACCTGATGTGGCATGACAATCAATAAAATTCTTTTATTAGCTAGATCTAGTTTTAAGAACTTGTCATAGTAAGAGCACACAGCTTTGCAGAATGCTAACTTGTGATCAAACATTCAATTTATTTTGAAAACTAAATCTTTCCTGCCTTATTGCACATTTCCTCAAGTCTGGGGAGATTAGCCCAGCATGCTCCACCATCTACCTCTAGAGAAAACATAGGTTCTTATGGTCAGGTTTTTAACACCAAATGTATTCTGGGCAGGAAATTCTGTAGTGGTACGAGGCAGAGGAGATGCAAACAAAATTGCTTTGGACCAAGTAGCCAACCCATGGTTCAAGTATAGGATGTTTAGCAATGCCTCTTTCCCCTAAACAACGTCGCACTGCAGTGCCTTCCCTGCCACCCTACAGCCTCACAGTCCTATCTACTATTGGATATCAAAATATAGTAATTCCTGATCTTCTGATAGAAATCCAGTCTGGAACTACAGTGTGCATTCAGGTCACATTGCCAAAAGCTACAACACATGCATCAGGCCTGCATCTGGTATCTGCCAGGTGATGTCTGAGTTTTTGGTGTAGAACGTGGTGCAGAAGGTTTGCAGGTCCTTCAGTTGCTTTGTGCCCACCCCCAGCTGCACTCTGCTGGAGTGGCCAGGCTCAAGGGAGCTTGATGCTGCTGGAGAAAAGGCCAAGGTGTCCTGAAATGACCTTGTGAGTCTCTGGGGCAGTTCATGATGGGAATTCAAGGACTCTCTATAACCACAGTGTCACAGCAAGGTCCCATTAGATTCAAGCAAACATTACCTTGTTGTTTCACTGAGATGAAAATTATACCCCTCCTGAGTGCTTGAAAATGCCTAACTCTGAAATGACACCTCTGGTGAGAAACCCCGAGGGGTGCAACACTGTGAACCATTCCCACACTCTTTCCAAATGAAGCCATGCTGTACAGAATGCATTTTGATAGCTTGGCTTACATCTCTCAGAGCAGCCTGAATGATTTTTCCCAAAGAGTGCAGCAAAGTGTTAATACAACAGCTCTGTGGTTTTGAATTATAAACATGTTTTTAAGGCACACGAAGAGTATTGAATCATATGTAAATATCTATATGACTAAAGGAAACATGCTTATGCATCAGGAGGGTTTATTTTGGGCTTGGTAGCACAAAAAGTCAACATCATTTTTAACAGCCATATTTTTGTGCAAATGGACTGTAGTCAGTCTAAAGATATTCCAGGAATCCCAAACTTTATAGACCACCTCTGAAGTCATCTTCATATAGAACACTATTTAATTTGTCATTAATTAGTAAATTGCTGTATGAAAGCCACCAAACTATCTTGTCTGGATTGACCAGCACGAAGATTATTCTCCTGGAAATGAGCTGAAATTCATACTGCTGGGCTATTTCCATGAGAATGGAACAGCCTTTTGTAGTTTTTATTTAAAATAAGAATAAAATGATACCAAAAGGCAGAAAATAGAATGAAAAATACTGCCTAAAAGACATAGGTAAGAAAATACCAACCTGTATATCTGTCCCAGTAAGCTAAAAAGACAATTCTTGCAATATGAAACTTGAATTTATTAGGGACTATTTAGAAGATACTACTAAGTGTAAATCCCTTCTCATTGCATCTCCTAGAAGTCAGGGTAGATTTTGTTGTATGAAATCTTTTCCTCTTTGAAAGTCAATGACTGGGGAGGGGGCAACAGGGAGGGGGAGACTTGGCAGACTGCCACCATCCTCTTTCATTATTGCATATATTACATATCCCATATAAATCTGCATTTGCTTGGTTTGCCACCCTGTATGTCAATGCAGGAATGATTGTTATTTTATAGTTATAAATAATATATGTGCATTCAGAGACGTTTCAAATATTTAGCTTCCTTGAATTCTCACTTTTGCATACTTTCCCCTCCCTATACGCACCCCCTGCCTTCATGTCTGCTGCCAAGTCAAAATAAAAGTCTCCCCCATCTCTATCTGCCATTGTTTTTTTCCATGGTTGATTGAATGGTGTGCTAGGTTCAGTGATCTTGGTCTTGGCTACTGCTCCACCCTGAAACAACCTTCTCTTCTATACCAATTATCATATGAAAGCTACTAATGTCATTTTGCTGCAGCTTTGCTCCATGTTTCAGAATTGTAAGTGGCATCGTGCAGTCCACACTTGCCCAGTTTCAGGGAATAATGCTTCTGCCTTCCTTCTTTTTGTCCTATATATCAGTAGAAAATATTGTCTCCTTCTTTTTCTTTGCTAGGTCAGTGTCTTCAATAAATAATTGCTACTTCAGATAGGTAAACAGCTCTCAATCTGGGATTCTGATGCTGTTGGAAATATTGGGTGGTGTGGGACTTATCCTCTGAGGGTAAATTGGCTATTGCAGACAGTGGAGGGAGCTGGTCTCTCGAAACTTCAGAATGATGGGAGTCTCTTCAAACAGAATTTCAAAGAGAAAATTTTAAATATCAGCACAGCACAACAGTAAAGGAGAGAGTCTAATGTAGCATAAGTTTTAAATGTTGCTGACCAACGTCATTAGCTAACGGTCTGCCCTAAAACCTGGTTATGTATAAATGTAAAATATTTTTATATATTGAATATATGCATGAGCATATATGAATATGCTGTTGTGATTTTGAGAGATTAGTATCAGCAGAAATTAATTTGTTCTTTACACTAGTGTTTGAGTGTCAAGACAATTTCTTTGTTGTCATTCCATGTTTAATAGTCACATAGCATAGGTGCAAAATCTCACTCTATGCCACCTCTAAATGTACTTTGAATTCATATTAAAGAGTAAACCAGTTTTCTGATGTTGAAACAATAGCTTCACGAGAACAGGTATAATTTAAATTATGAAAAGCATTTGCCCATATCTTTTTCTTGGATTTAGTCAGAAGATACAATATATATCAAAACTTTCACTGTTCTTATTTTTTAGCATGTTTATCCTAAAGAATAAAGAAACTACAAATATTACAAGAAATAACAAATATTTACAAGAAACTACAAATATTAACAGCTGGTACTATTAATCTCAGTAGCAGGAAATGCAATATGACTGCCTTTACTGGGTGTGTGGGGAAGAGGACACTTTACCTCCTAAAGGAAATATTGGGTTTTCATTATTTTTATGTTTGTTGTTCCCACAAAAATGGACCCAAGTGTTTTGAAAGGATTATAAATATGGTTGCAATTTGGCACTGCGAGCTGGTTGCAGCCGCTGTGTGTATGTGTCTCTCTGCTCGTGTGTGGAATTTGGCCAATTTGAACTCTGAGTTGGTCACAAGCAGCCAAATGGCTTTCAGTTTTCTTTTGTTGTAGCTGCATTCCCTGCAGCGTAAAACCTTTCAGGCTCTGCTTCAAGGTACAATATGCTCCTCTGAGGAGATAAATTATTCAAATGCAGTGTCTGCTTGTGAAAACTCCAACTTTGCAAAGTTAAGCTCATTTGGTCTCCAAGAAATAACCGTTCTACCCTTCCAGGTCTCAGTTAAGCCAAGACACATGCTAATTTTCTTTTACCTTTGAAGTTCCAATGGCCTTAAGAAAATATGTGTTTAAGAGAAAAATGGAATCTGCTTCACCATGAAGGAGTCAAGGTGTCTGGTGTGGTTTATCTGGAAAGCTCTTCTTCACTAGCATTTGGAGTGGAGTGATTAGGTGTGAGAGCCCAGTCTAATATTTGGGGTTTGTATCATCACAGCTTATTTTAAATATTATGAGACAGCTGGAACAGGCAAACTGTCTATTGTTTATTACAGAAATGCATCTTTTATTGCTTGACTGCATAAATACTTGAGGCGTGATAGGCTCAGTCATGAGAGGGGTGGGCCATCTTCCACACCAAGCTGAGCACTGTCTATTCTTGTTGGTGTCAGGCAGTGCTCAGGTTACAAACCCAAACAGGTTCCTAAGACAGCAGACAAAAGTGCCAGACAATACTGGAGCTCAGTACGAATTTCAGGTGTGTGAAAGCAGCTGCCTACCCCATTTTCCAAAATAACTGCTCTTTGCCAGGTTATCTGGGTGTTCATCTTTCTGTTGCATTCTAGGTTGTGGCAGTTACTAAAGAAAATTATCACTTGGAATGAAATATATATATACACATACAGAATGAATATATGGAGTGAAATATGTGTGTGTATGTAGTATATACTGAAAAAAACAAGCTAAAATGAATGTTTTGAGACATTTGAGAGTGTTAATATTGATTACTAAGTAGATTAAGAGACAGCCTCAAGAGGTTTTGTCAGGAGATCAAACTTTACCTGTGTGACAGTGTTAATAGTATGAGACATGAGCATTTATCAACAAAACAGTTTCAGCTGCTTGGCAAAAAGCATTGCATCTCTGAAGTGTTTTGTCATATAGCTTCTCCCACCTAACAAATCATGATGTTATACACTTAAACTTGCTCACGTCAAGGAGAAAAATGTTTCCAGCTGGAGGCTGCATCAGTAAAGTTCTTGATTAAGGAATTCGTCAAAGAGTGTGTAATTATCACATTGTTGATAGAAAGGTGGCAACAGGAATGTTAGAACCAGCTGGGTTGGATCTGTGCTTCGTCTGGCCCTTCTTGTCTCATGCAGTAAATGACCATACTAGACTTTACATGGCAATATACAACCGCAGCATGGAAGATTTCTTCTCATACATTTTCCTCCAACTGTACAAGTTCAGTAACTTCTCCAGGAGAGGTATGAGTCTAAAAACTAAAAAAAAATCACTGTCTATGAAAAAAAACACCAAAACCAAAAAACCCCATAAAACTGATAAGACTAACTTATGCAGAACAGCCATACCATGCATATCTGAAGAGTTGGTTCAGATGTATGTCAGAATCACTGATGGACATCTTTATGTTTGATTAATGTAAGGTTTGATTGAAGATTTTGTTCTAATCTTCTGCCTCAGTCCACACCTCTGCTTTTCCATCTACATTGCAATATCTGTGTTCATAATTAAGAAACTCTTCCTCATCCAGAAATCTTGCTGATGTCACTCAATGGAGAGTCCAGTGGAATAAACCAAAATGCAACATCTGGAAAATAGTTGGTGTATGACACTCAGTAGGGGAGCCCTTAGGAAGCAGTACGTTTGTTTTTTGATGTGCACCCAGAAGGTTTCCTTCAAATTAGAAAAGAGCAAAATGAACTTTCCCTTTACTTTTAGCTCCTAATTCAAGGATTAAAGTAAAACAATTGCTCCTAGAAGGTGCTGTAAGTACAGCAGAAAAATGGAAGAAGCATCTCATCAAAGGCATGTTTCAACAACTGAATGTTCCAAAGCTCAAAAAATGTGTTGAATACGCCTTTTAAAGTTGCATAAAACTTTATGCTCTCCAGAGTTTTTACATGATTGGGATCTGTACAGGTTATTAGAGTAAATCATAAAAAAGGAAGTGACCCAGAATATAATTTATCTTAAAATATGTAGTACTGTTTGATGAGTTAAATTTCATTAATATAAAATTACATAAATTCCATTATTTGGGAGATTCTCAATACAGGTGATATTTGAGGAATGCTATAAACAGGTCTCTATCTCCATGATATTACCCCAAACAAAAAGATTTGGAGGAGCAGAGACAGATTTTGAACTATCAAAACTATTACCACTTTAAAATTACATTTTTGTTCTTGTAAAAAGTTCAGCATTTTCTTATTATTCTATTATTGTAAAAACATTATTTTTAGAACATTTTGATAAGATTCTCGTATTTCATCTTTCTGCCCAAAATTTGATTTCAAAAGATTTTGAAATATTTTTGTTTTCTAGAAGATGGATATCCCACATTTGAGCAGTCCTTGTCTGTATATTTTACTTCAAAGTTTGACTGATCTGTAGCCTCCAGAAGGGCTCTTCACTGTAAATTAATGCCGGGTCCATTGGTTATATAATAAATGCCAACAGCTGTCAAAAGCAGAGTGAAGCAAAAGGGGGGGAAAAAAGACAGTAATTGTCTTATGAGAGCGCCTCATGGTAATTCAAGAAACATTCTGAGAATTCCACCTCGGTGGGATATGAAACAAAACCCACATTATGATGGATTGGGAAAACCTGGGGTGGCCCAAAGCTACTTTCTCTAGGATGATTTCCTCCTCTTTATTTTTATTTTCTGATAGCTTCCCTAACTCTAACAAAAGTAGAAAAAAAGAATTGGAGACAGGAAAATGTATGACCATGGTAAAGAAAAAAAGAAGTGGGAAAAAATCTTTTGCAATATCAGATAATCTTGAAATACAATAATATATCTTGCAAACCTGTGAGATCTATAGCTGGCTTATAACTGATCAATTTTCCACCCAGGTTTACAAGAAAAATAAAGACCACTATAGTTCATAAATCAATATTTCTTAAGGTACTTATATGTTTTCTCTCTCCTGAAGGTTAGTGATTTTAAAAGTAAGCTATAAAAATCAACACATGCAATCAGTAAACTTAGGCATCCTAGCAAAAGCATATTTGTAGGGCCATGTATATATAAAGAGGTAATATTTATGTACTATAAATATTATAATAATAATATAATAATTATAATATAACCATAATTAGGTTTTGATTTTCATTATATCATTCATTATATATTATATATTTCATTATCTGTTGGTGTCTATAAAAGCACCAAAGTATTTTGATCCCATGTGTTTTGGCAACCTCATCGGTCGGCAGTTCCATTTTTAGAGAGATGCCAACACACCTAAGCCTTGGAGAACAGGTTTGCTTTTCTTCTTTGAACTGGCCACCATGGAAAGTTTTCTCTGACTTTGCACTAAAGTCAAACTGTTGGAGGAACACAGATATTGTGAGGATTCCATGAGCAGCAATAGTGACTGTGTGGTATTAGGCATTTCTAACTGAGGTATTATGAGTCACTCGACCAAGTCTGTTCTCTCTTTGGGAGGCCTGCATGCACATAACTAGGTGCATTCCTCAACATTTTCCTTGTCTTTTTAATGGGGCTGCCAGGAGAATTGGAAGGATCCATGGCTGTGATGGGGACAGTATGAAACACAGCTCTTAACTGCTCTACATGAAGCACCCAAAAGTTGTGAAGCTATCCCAAGGGTACCCTTTTCACCTCTCTCCTTACAGAACACTGGAACAATATCTGTCAGTGATGGCCCACCCTGCTGGCAGGTGACCCTCTTTGGGATTCAAAGTTTGGTGGGAAAGATACCATCATCAGGCAGGGGTGAAGGGGAGACTGCAACGTCTGTCTGAGTAGAACTCTTTGCTGAAGGTCGGTGCTGAACTCCTGCTTTACAGTAGTTATAGCAGTGTCTGGTTTCACAGCAAGTCAGAAATTCCTGTCTGAAGTCCTCAAGGATCACCACCCAGCTTAGCTGGGGATCTAAAGCAGCAGGAGCTTGATTTGCCATCATTCAGCAAAGCAGAGCCATGTGTAAACCCATATCTGTCTGTCACCAGTTCTTTGTCTGACCCACTTGCTCATATTGCCTCCTCCGTTTGGCTGTGTATTTTTGTTCCCTTCATTGTATAGAAGTGTTAACAGGTGTAGAGACACCAGCCAGTCATGGTCATCTATGTGTTGCATGCATAAAGAGGTTTTAAGAAAAAATTTTGTAAGTACAACGGACTCAAAAGATTGGGCTCCATACTGCTGTGTGTACATTTTAGGTTCCAGGCACTACAATGTTTGGCTTCTGAATCTCCTTATTTGTCTTTTCTGTTTTTATTTAGACTCTTTAGTAACACCTGAGCCTAATTTTGTCTTTCAACCCCCCCCCAAACCAATGCCCTTTCAGGATCACCAGTCAGTCACCCCGAGCATATTTCTGTCCTCCTTGCTTATAATCCTACTTCCTCTGTGTTTTTTCACAATGTAAAAATTCCTCTGCTTGTCTATTCAGCTGATTTCCTGAGCTCCTGAGTTTCTTGGAAGCCCTCCTCCCATTCTTATTCAGCCAGCTCTGAGACTCTAACTCCATTATACACCTTAAATTGAAAGAAAAAAAAAATTCTCTTCAGGCTGCTGCCAGTCTGCTATGAGCACTTAGATGTGCTCTTTCCCTCCTGCAGAAAGGGCCAGATCACTGATACCTTTGTGATGGTCTGGATTCCCTGTTCCATCCCCACAGTGAGAACTGGAAGGCACCACGAGCTGCCAAGGCTTTAAGGGGCACAAATCTCTGGATTCCTGAGCAGTTCACTGCCTGGGTTGGTTGCCTCTCTGTTTCAGCTGAAGTTTGAAGAGGAAATTGTGTTTTCACATGAGAAGAAAATATACCTGACAGTTTTGAATACTGAAAGATAGCTGTGGCTGAGCAGTGCAACTAAGGTGGCTTTGTAAAGCTGCTTTGCTGCACTGACAGTCAGTCAGTGCAGTCGCTTAATCCAAATACTTTTACAGTTAGAATATGTTGCCAGGAAAAGGAAATCAGCTCTTGAGGTGCATTATCACCTTTCAAGACTATCCTGGGGGCACTTACTCATTATCTTGGAATAAAACAAATGAAAGATTTCTTTTTAAAAAATATTGTTCAATCCATTTAGAATCCCTGGAGCTGAGTATTTTACATTTTTGTGGCTTGATAAAATAAAACCAGCAATTAGCTTACATGTATTTATCATTTATGGTTCTTTCCTTCTCTTTGCAGCTCATTTTGAATACTATAATCCTGACAGATTAACTTTCTACTAAAATTATTATTATTTCCTGGAACTATGAATGAAATAGGAGAATATGTTGACTGTGACTGATGGAGGGAAGTCTCATTCTGCTAGACAGTATTTTAAGCCAATTCCCTTACAACAACAACAACAAAACCTTCCAGATTAAAAAAACTCCTCCAGTAATAAAAGTGTTGTAGACCAATATTCATGTGTGCATTTGCTTCTGTGAATTTACATCTTTTCATCAGCAACAGTTTTTGAATGTGGCCCATTTTAATAAATCCGAGAGGGGAATTAATATTCCAGATATTCTGTGAAGGTCGATGAAAACATGTAGCATGATAGGCAAAAAATGCCCCAAGAAGGTTGGTAGGGAAAATGCCTTCAGGGTGACTGCAGCACACCTGAGAACCCAAACAGGGCAGAGACTTAAAGAGACTTTGTCCAGCTGCCATCAGACCTCAAGACAAACCATGAGACACAAAATCTGCACCATTTGCTTTATCCACAGCTTATGAGACTCCTTGCTTTAGAACGTATAAAAATCTGATTATGGTAGATGATGTTGATTAGAGTTTTCTCCATTTTTTTCACCTCCTTGGCATTTCATTCTCCTTTGTATCTCTGCTTTGTACGTGTGGGATGATGTTCAGTCAAGAACAGTCAAAAAGAGCCCTTCATGTCCTGACCCTCTTCTGCTTGTAAGCCTTTTACTTTGTAGAAAATTAGTTAATTGTAACCCTTTTTCAGAACCTTCTGCCATAAATCTTGCTCTTATTGGTCCATTGCCGTTAGTGATAATTTTGGTTTATCTCAATGACATTGCATCCTCTGAATTTTGCCCTTTCAGACAAATAGTTTCCATCTTAGACAAACAGCCAGCTACGTCTGGAGAACTGCATAGTTATGGAGGTGCCAGAGAACTGATTGGATTATCTGCACAGGTGAGGTGAGGAGATACTTGGCACTCTCCCTTCTAGCTCTGGTGGGCAGTGACAGTAGGTTTGCAAGTGTAACATTTTCCTCTAGGACTTGTCCATTGCCCTTCCTTCTTTGCTTTTTGAGGGGGAAAAAAGGGAAAGGGCTCACAGGTGTTGGGTGAGCAGTGGTTGCGGAGCACTGTAGTTCACACCTGAAGCAAACTGGAAGGATATTGCTGAGTGGAGAGGTGGCTGCCCCTGCTCACAGCTGTGGATGTGCTGTGTGATGTCAGAGCCTGTGCTTGAAGAACTTCAGCCTCCCTCTTACGGTAAAACTGCAGCTGACACAGGGCCAGGGTACAGACACTGCTCGAGTTGATAGCTCTGCGCCTTTCTGAATAGGAAAATTTGCATTCCCTTCTTGGACACTGCAGTAGATAACTTTTCCAGTGAATATGCCTGGGCCATTTTCATTTTGTAATTACCATCTTTACAAATTTACTATTTGCCATTTCGTTTGCACGAGCAAGTGTGAACATAAAATATCCAAAGCCTTTGTAGCTTGCTTCACAGAGGATTATTTCAGGCCTAGATATAATATTTGGGATCTGCAGCGAGAGATATGGCTTTCAAGAGGCATCCTGACACTGACTTGGCATTCATGTCCCACCTGCTGAATGCCAGTGGGATCCTGTCCATTGCTTTCACAGGCATTGGATCCCACCCAGAGCATTCTAAAAGATGGGCAGGAACTGGGAGTGTGGGCTGGATGAGGAAATTACAAACAGTTCTGAGAGAGGTTTCCTTTTTTATCAAAATTTATTTTTTGCCCACATTTTCTGAACAGCTCAAACAAAAACTGCTCTGGAAACTAGAGAGTTTATATTGTCCTGTACAGCAACTTGTGCTACATTCCCAAACTCCATTTTCATACCATAATGTCTTCTAAATAACTTTAAAGCTACATCATAAACCTTAACAATTATCAGAAAATTAAATAGAGGTTTTCTTTAAGAGTTTACTTTGTATTACACTAATATTCTCTAAAATGTAGGATGCATGTTTCTAAGGTCTTTATACTACCTCATAGCAGGGTGATGATTACTATCTGATGCTCTTTTTTCCTACTTTGTTGTTGGAATTTTGCAGCAGCTTTTCATGTTTCTCTTCCTCTTTAAGCAGAATCAAAACCCCAACGTCTGTTTTCCTTCGCCCGTGTTTTTGTGTTTCTATATTGTAGCAAAACAGCTTTATCTTTTCCTCCTCGTGCTGTGTGTGTATGTTCAAACACTGTCGTGGGTTTGTCTGGAAACTCCTAGAAACTCTATTTCCCCCATTTTAATCATCCATCTTCTTAATCTGCTGCTGCTCAGTTTCACTGATAGCACAGTCGTCTTCTCTAACAAAGCGTATATTCATATGCAATCCTACTTACTCTACTGATCACCTTGGGTGCTTAACAACACTTGCCACAACCAGGAAGAAATCCCTCTGCCGGGTCCCTCGTGGCTCCGTGGGCTGCGTTCGGCCGGGCAAGGTGGACTCCCTAAGTACCAGAAAGATTAAAATCAGCATCTGCTACTTAAAGCATCTTGTATTCCTGTTGTAGGCTATACCCCGGTGAGTATTCCAAGTCAAACAATGCTGTGGTTGTGAATTGTTGTCTCGCTTGCAGCCTTATTTCTCATTCTTGGCTTGTGTCCTAGGACGGGATCCAGAGCAGTCGCTGACTACAGGGATACAAAAGGAAACACACCACAAAAGAAACATTTGCACAATCCGCTTGCGAGCACACTGCTCCTGTTGTGTGTTTCTGCTGAGCTGGCCCCCAAAATACAGGTAATTTAAATCCCCCAGGATTAAAAGTAAAAAACAAACAAACAGAAAGTTGAGCTCTTTGTAATTTCTTCCTTTTTGAAGAAAGGGGTAACAGAAAGGAAAAGTCTTACAGGTATTTGCTTTAAGTGCTCTTGAGCCTTAGGATTGTCACAGAGAAGCACTTCCAAACCCTCATAGCCCCTAATGTCTACCCAAACTGCAGCATTAGTAAAACTCTGCCCAGCACTCGTCTTGCCTTCTTACATCCTCTCAAGCGGACACCAGACCTCTGTGCAAAGGAAATCACTGCTTCCAAGCAAGGCAAACTTCTTCAAAATTTGTGCCTGAAATTACTTTGAGGATTTGGTGGTAAACCCCATTTCTGGTACTCTATGCTGAACCTCAATAACTACTGCAGTGATCCAGGCAAGACCCTTTTTCTAGTGGATGTCCTAAACTCGAGATGATACTCTGGATTTCCTCACTAATTAGGTTTCCCAGAAATCTGGATGGTTCTCTCCCAGAAGCACAGGAAAGTTTATCAGCTCCCCAGCCAATATGTTCCCTTCTGTCCTACCACTGCAGAAAGAAAGCAAGGAAGGAAAGTATAGTCCGACTGAAGACAGGTGGAGTTTTTTTAGAAATGGTCTTCAAGATGTGGCAAAGGGACATAAGAACAGTTCTAGTTATCAACAGAAATTGAGGGAACTAAGAAATTTATTATTACTGTTATTATTATACTTTCAGTAATGACAAAAATAGCTAGAAATAAGACTAAGAAAAACGTGCAGAGGAGATGGAAACAGAAGTTACACAAAATTTTTTTTTAGATAATTAAAAGCTGTAAGACATTAAATCTCAAGATGAAGGCATGTGTGGAGAGAGAAATGGCAGCAAAATTAAAAGATACATTAAGGAAAAGTATTCTAAGAAAAAATACAGGAAAAGGTACAGAAATGTACTGAAGAGAAAAGGCAGACAGCAAAAATAGGATAGAAAGCTTAAAAAGAAGGAAAGGCATGAAATAATAGGAGGTGAGATACAGATTGGATGATTGGCTATTCTGGCACTCAGTTTGATGCCACTTTTTTTTTTTTTTTTCCATTAGTGTAAATACAGCAGCCTTCACTTACACATACATCCCTTGACATGGAGTGGCAGAAGACATTACCTCTGGCAAGTTCAGTATGCCAGGATTTTCTGAATGGGGAAGAACTGGTGTCTTAGGGTTTAAGCTACTCCTGCTTGTCTCTCTGCTTAGGTCGTGTGTGGTGCACAAGAGTGAGTTGATATCTGATTCCAGCCCCAGTCCTGTACTTGGGGAGGACACTGCATTGCTCAGAACATCTGCCCTGGGGTCAGCAGCAATTCCCTGATCTGCTGCCAGCTGCCCATGCTGCCATGGACAAATCTCTTTGTCTCTCTGGGGCTCAAGTGTGAGGTGGCACATCCAGCTGGCTGCAATGGGAGCCACGTTAAAGCTTCTCAAACACAGGGCTAAGGGGGAGTCAAGTGCTTTTAACCTCCCCTGACTAAAACCTCTCAGCTCCCAGTGGCACTTGAAGGTGTTGAGGCCATGAAAAGGCAGCAGCAAAGCCTGGTTTTCAGCTACTGAAACGTCAGGGGAAGGACTTGGGGTAAGAGGAGCCCACTTGGAAGCGCAGCTGTGCAAACCGCTTCACTGACCTTTGCAGTGCTCCTCGCTGTGCACTCGCCTTTCCCCAGCTCAGCCACATCTCCTTTGTTCCAGCAACGCCTCTACTCAGCACCGAGCCGGGCCTGGTGCTTTGTTAGGTCTCTCCTTGGTGCTGGCACCAGAGACACTTTGCTTCCCTCTTATCTGGCCTCCTTGCTTCACCTTTTCTCTATCGCCTGCGTTATTGTATCACAGATATACTACCTTGGGATCAAAACAGTCCCTCTCCACACATATGTAAATTTTAAATTACCTCATCGTTAATCTAGGAAACAGGCAGCTTTCCATATTAGCTGCCAATCTGTTCCTGCACAGCACTGTGGCTCAGAGAGGAGCCCATCACTTCTGGTGAGGCAGCACTTGTGAGCCCCCGGCCAGGGGGCCCTGGCTGTCCCAACCCCAGTGTACCAGGATGCCAGTCCTCAACCACATTCACAGCTGACCAACTCAGGTGCTACCACTTAGAGAGGTGTGATGGAGAAACTTTGTAAAATCATCCCCTCTGGGCACCACAGTTTTACCTGGTTATCAGTCTTCAGAGTCCTTCTGCCACTGGCAGTTTTAGTGCAGCCAAACCAGGTGCACTGCCACAGTACGGTCATTAAGTTCATCCCATTTGTGTGCTCCTGTTACAGGTGACTGTTAATTAAACTGATTGCTCACATGCCTTTCCATGTGCAGCATGGTTAGATATTAGTGCGCCTAACGGGAGAACATGAGAAGCATATGCTCAGTGACAAATTGAAATGAAAGGGAATACATTAGCATCTCCCTTTAAAAAAGGCATGCTGCATTAACATGTGTTCTGTTCCAAACCGGATGGAGAAATTCAGGCATTCGTGTAAAATATAAGCAATTGAATTATCTTCAATATTCCTTGATAGCAATTGAGAAAAGGGTATTGTTTTCAATGTATTTCACAACTGGTTGCCTTGAAAAACTGCTTGCTTGTATATAATGTTTACCACTAACTGAGAAAATGATCTGGTGCCTGAATGGAGAATTATCGAAAGGATGTTTATTGTCTTCTTGCTGCCTTCCCTACAATTTAAAGAGGCATGAAGGAAGCTGCCTAAGTGATGCCTTCTAAGGCGCTGTTTTCATTTGCAGCCACTAGTGAGTGCTCTTGAATAGTTTTTCAAGGGAGAGAGTCCTTGAACCCATCTGAGCTGCGAAGTCTGGATCTCTGGGTGAATTTGTCGGAAACAGGAGAAAGAATGTGATTCATTAGGGGGGAAATGCGGTGCCACCGATGTGGAGGTGACTTCCCCAAACAGGGCATGAAACGGGGCTGCAGAAGCAGATGGAGTGGCAGAGTCTTGGCTTTATTAAGTTGGATTAAAAATAAAATAGCAGTGCTGACAGTCTGCATTTTGCAATCACTTTTATTTCTGTCCTCTGGTAATCCTGCAGCTTTGTCAGGAGTTTCTATTTCAGCCTACTTACACCTGCTGTTACTTGTTTTGTCTTATGCCTGTGTGCATGCCAGCTTGCAGATATAGACACTTAGGCAGGTAAATAAACAGCAAATGCTGGGTATTAGCCTGGGCTGAAGTCTGAGCCTTATACAAACAAACATAGTTACAGTTGGCTGAAAGGATAATGATTTATTTAGGTTTGGAAGAAACATGTTGTAAGTTATGGACACATGCAACTAAAGCTTTTGATGTGCAACTTCACCAAGTGAATGTTTTTTTACATTGACTGAGGCTTGATATTGTCCTAATAATAAAATAAAGACTGTGTATTTACATACTTGGAAACAGAAGCAGAGATATTAATTAATTAAAGAGGGACAATAGAAACATCTAGCAGTTCGTGATAATGTTTGTGCATCCAGCAGTGGCAGTTCAGAAGACGTGTGAAGCTTCTCTGGATTTGCTAAACTCTTCCTTCTCTTCCGGGTTAGAAGTCTATAAAACTAAGTGGTTCAGATATCCAAGTTACTTTAAAAATCCTGCTGAAAAGAAACGAGCTTCCTTGCTTGTGATTCTTAGTTAGTCATCACCAGTTAACTCCAGCACTCATTTTCCTCCACCCCCTCACCCTGCACAATTCATACTCATTGTAATTAATTTTATGGCCTTTTTAGCAAAGGGAGACCTCTACATTTTATGCTACATTGCACAAGCAATTGAAAGTTGCAGATGAAAAAAACCCAAGCACCAAATGTTTAGCAGGTTTTTATTCTATTTTAAATGAGCAACCTATTTAAATCAATTATCAGCTTAAAATGAGCAGCCTGATCTAATTAGTGTTAGCCCCTGGTGGGTTAATGAATGAAAGGGAGGTGCTGGGCAGATGTGCTTTCCCCCTGGATATTCTTCTACTGACCACATTGACACAGAATCCTTCTAGGTGGGAGAATTTTATCAAACAAAATTGCTGAAAACAGAATTATAAGATGTAGAATTATTAAATCTGTCAGCAGAACAATGAGCTTTATGGCTTTGGAGTCTTTAGTTGTGTGGGAGTTTTTTTGCCAGATTTTTTTAAGACAGGATTTATTAGTGTGAGATAAGTCATTACAAATCCGAAATAAATTACTTCTAGAATTAACATATGAATTCATTTTTGTAAGACACAAGAATTAAAGGTACTTAAGAATACCAACTCAAAATCTTCAAAATCTTGGTCAATATGCATATACCCATCATTTCTCTTCCTCTCTCCTAATTCTCAGTTACTTAAATGTAGTAACTCTGAGCTTTATTATGTAGCCAATTAGTAAGTTTAATATAATACATGCAAGTATAAAATATGATAAGTATCATTAAGTGTGGCAAAGGGAGAAAATGATGCTGTTAATGAATGGTCTTATTTTCCTATCCCTTTGATACATTTGCTGACTATTTCACCACGAGTGCATAGACGTTTGCATTTTCGGAAGATGACATTTCTGGAACCAAATGCTAAGTCATTGGTAAATGTTACCATTTGCTACTGTGTAGGACTTCTAGGTTTCTTATTCTGGATGTGACTTTAAGAGTGGGTCCCACTGCTTTTCCCTCTTTCCCTGTATTTTCTCCTGCCCGTGTTGGTCCATAAAGATGGTTAGGTCACACTAGTAACTGCGGGGTACCCCCAGCTGGGTACTGCTGCACTCTCCAGAGGGGCTTGTATCCTCCTCCATGAAACTGGTGGGTTGCCTTTCACTTTTACAGGTGTAACACTTGTTTTCTAGATTCCCATCAGTCTGTTCAGAAATACATTTATACAGACTTGATAGACTATAAAATTTACAAATATTCTCCAACAGCAACAAAAATATTGACATGTTGACACTTAGGTTTTACTCCTGGGTCCTCAGGCTCTGCTAGATGAATAATCAAGGCTTCCTAAATTTATCTGTTTAACTGGGACAAAGAGATGTGTTGAACAAAGTCTGGAATATTTGATAGTAGAGAGTCAGCTTTAAAAATTCACTTGTTGCTGTTTTGAAATATTTTGAACGCTTTGGAACAGTCCACACACTGTATGAAGTGAAATGGTTCAACTGTCATGGGCCACTGAGGCTTCAGCAAAAACAAGTTTACTTGGGAAGCTTTTTCATTGCTTTGCTCAGTGGTACGCACACATGTCTGTCAGAAAAGGTCAAAAGGATTTTTAAAAGATGGATGTGAAAATGTCCTTTTAAAATGTCCAAATAAGTGCATCAGCAGATGTATTAAAAAGTGACTGTGCAGAAGCAACTGCTGACCCACTTTGCTCTTCCTGAGTTTTCTATTTCTTTTTCTCCTTTACATATTAGAGGAACTTTTCTGAACTTTCAAATCTTGTGCCTTTGGACTTACAAGGGGAATATTTTCATTAGTACAGAAGGGCTTCTAGACAGACCAGTACGCACAATTACACAATATTTATCTGGATGTTTTAATGTGGAAGGTTTAAAATATTTGCTGAGTTACAGTGGCGTGCTTTGAAAAGGCCGAATAAACTGCAGAGTGTGTAATTTGAAAAGTACGTGAGAAGTATGTTTGGGGTTTTTTTAATCAAATCCTAGCTTCAGGTTTTTGAGGAGAATATCTACTGTCTTTTGGGGAGAGAAACCAGGAAAAATAATTTCTGAGGGCTTTCTTTTCTCTCCTTTAGAAAGCAAAATTAGAACCCAATAGATAATCATAGTTTCACCATGAGTTATTACAATGATTTATTCAATTAACCTCATGAATATAAGCCCTATCATTAAATAAGCTAAATTTGAGTGCAACAATTACAACTTTTGCTAACTGGAAGCAGTGTAAGTATTAAGTGTTTAAACATACCAATATTGGAGCATGATAATTTTTAAACATAATTACCTCTTTTACTATACTTTGATTAGATTAAAATTAATGCATTATTAAGCCATGATATGTTCTACCATCTAGACCTCTGTATAGACAAAGATAGGAGTTCCCCCCCGCACACACCCTTTTCTCAGGTCTAAATTAATTAAATTCCCTTTAATTATAATTTACTAAAAAGCTCCACTTTTGCCACTATTATGTCTTTTGAACTT